>JAIGNY010003031.1:0-142500 GCA_020152595.1 Chiridota heheva | reverse complement strand
ATAATTGCACCGATGACTTTGCAGTATACTTTCTGTACCAAGTTTACTTTATTTTCCTTTATTTATTTATCATTTACAGTTATTTTCTGGGGAATTGCCATACAACCACCGCCAACTCCCATTCAGATAAATAATTTCGTTAATAATTCTATCAAGCGAAATACAAAAAGGAGATTGACGTTAAGGAGAAAGGCGATGGTCTAGGACTTGACAGTTGATTCACCTGTTCACATGTCAGCGTCTTGGCGGGTCTTTGTTGGTATGTTGTCCGTGAAGGTATTCTGTAAACTTTCTCTTAAAAACTACAGACTAGTAAAAATAGAGAGGGATGTCAGAAAGGCATAAATTATTATTGGTCCAAACAGTCAAACCGTGAAGTGGACGGTTGGAAGGTTGATAAGGGGAGAAAATTTGAGAAAAAAACTGGCATAGGAATTCACGGGGGTGAGATTTCATGTTGCTATCAAGCGGTGTTGTATACTGGCTTGATGTTAGAGTTTCGTTGTTGAAAACTGCCAACTTTAACCCGTCGCAATAAAAACACTTTTACAAGTAGAATGATGTTATTACCATCTTTATTCTATATTTATTACAAATGCTAATTTGAATTAGACAAAAAACACTATGACGTTAATGACGTTAATGATGGTACAGCTTGCAGTCTGACTTATAGTTTGATAAGATGAAATATAATGATGGAATTAATTTCAATAGTTATAAAAATTTCCAAAAACGAAATAATTGCGATATTTCTAACAAGATTCCCTTTATCTCATGATATAAAATCAATAAACTTTACTGTATATACAAAAACTAAGTTGCACGCTTTGTATAAAGAGAAGAGTGATCTATACTAGTGAACTTTTATCGAAAAATTATCAAAAAATCTTAATGGCCAAGCGTGCTCATTCAAACTTTCATACTGTTTTAAAGACAAGCACATTTATCAAAATAAAATATTTTTTTAGTGTCTTATCGATCAAAAATACAGTTTCTTAAACATTTAAAGTCATTAACATGCAAATCACTAACGCAATTACAACTTAATATTACATAATGTTTAGCATGAAGAATAAAAATGCCGAAATTGGAGTAACGGGGACCAAAAGAGAGAATTACGTAATCAAGCTGATTATCACAATTAATTTACTAGCCTACCAAAAAAATAACAAAATGATATTCCAAGATAAGGATATGCAATGTCTGTTCGTGAATAACACACAATTTATAATGGTTTTCCATGATACCAATCATGGAAAGATACTTAACTACTATAGTGGTTTTCAATCTATTGAAATAAGTGTGTTGGAAGTACTTAAAGGAAGGGTATCGTCCCATAAATACATTCAGAAGGGGAACGCCGTTGTGCTGATAACGCCACTTCCCGTTTTCAATTTTCCTTACTGATTGCGAGAAATTAGTGATGTTATTGATAACACACGAAGGCATATATGTTCTTTTCGGTGTCATGTAAGTTAAACGAGACTACTTCCTTAAATATCTTACTTTTCACAACCTCAAAAACTGTCATGTTCACATGTACAAAAAAGTTAAATTTGCTTACTTGATATACATTACAAGGGCATTGTACAATTATCGTCAAAATCATTCCCATGTAAATCTTGACACAATTTGGAGAAAGCGATACTCACTTGGTTAAACATATATTTATGATCATATAATTAGTTCAATAGGTCATTATTTCTTAATGAATAACTAAATTTAAATGCTGTACCATTTACAATATTGATAATAGAAACGTTTTAAAGACTAAATTTGACCAAGATACTGTATATTAAGTATTTAACTTACTATGTCACAAATTACATACCAATCTAAAGATTCCGATTTTTGTGATATATTATAGTATATATTTATATTATGATATAATCTTTAGCTAACACGTTGGATATGTTTCTTTTCACGAATTGTCGCCTCTCCCTTTAAAATTTCTTAATCAACGAAAGTTATGTGTAGCAATACCTGTATTTCATCCCAATACACAACAAAAGGTATATGTAGCAATACCTGTATTCCATCCCAATACACAACAAAAGGTATGTGTAGCAATACCTGTATTCCATCCCAATACACAACGAAAGTTATGTGTAGCAATACCTGTATTTCATCCCAATACACAACAAAAGGTATGTGTAGCAATACCTGTATTCCATCCCAATACACAACAAAAGGTATGTGTAGCAATACCTGTATTCCATCCCAATACACAACAAAAGGTATGTGTAGCAATACCTGTATTCCATCCTAATACACAACAAAAGGTATGTGTAGCAATACCTGTATTCCATCCCAATACACAACAAAAGGTATGTGTAGCAATACCTGTATTCCATCCTAATACACAACAAAAGGTATGTGTAGCAATACCTGTATTCCATCCCAATACACAACAAAAGGTATGTGTAGCAATACCTGTATTCCATCCCAATACACAACAAAAGGTATATGTAGCAATACCTGTATTCCATCCCAATACACAACAAAAGGTATGTGTAGCAATACCTGTATTCCATCCTAATACACAACAAAAGGTATGTGTAGCAATACCTGTATTCCATCCCAATACACAACAAAAGGTATATGTAGCAATACCTGTATTCCATCCCAATACACAACAAAAGGTATGTGTAGCAATACCTGTATTCCATCCCAATACACAACAAAAGGTATGTGTAGCAATACCTGTATTCCATCCTAATACACAACAAAATATCGCAATAGATTATAAATCAATGACAACTAAGTGTAGGTAAGTAGAACTACAATCTTGAACACTGATCTAGCCATTACATGAACTACACATTTCAAACGAAATAGCCGAAACAAATCTCATGCATTTATATGTTGCTGTAAACAATAATACAAAGCAACTTGAAATTCTTGAGATTAGGTTTCCTAGAAAATAAAGTTAGAGAATACCAAAACCCTTACAAATGTATTAAAAGTGGACCTGCTTAGTGAATTTGCTTAATTTTTAATTCATAAACTTGTTATGCAGATTTTGTTTTGATTCTTGAATTTTTCTCAAGAAAAGCAAATCAAAGCAATAACTGTCATACAACACATATTAATCGTGTTATCGTCTCACTTTGGCTTTTGATATCTTGAAAAAGTAATCGAAGATGCGGATGAAGAAAGCAGAAATAGTTTTTAAGTTATAGAAGTAATTTGGTATCTTTTATATATCAAAATAATACAAACAATTGTAATCAATATTACTACAAAACTAAATTAATTGCTCTAGGTACGCAGATTCAGAGATTTTCTTACTTATCTAAAGGGATATAAATAGGTAATGAAAGAAAAGAACTTTTAAATATTTTTCTTACACTAAGCTTCAGCAACATATTGAAATTGCTTAAGCGAATGTTTGACCCCCCTCTCTGAAAATGTTTAAACTTTCAAAAAAATATGGGTGAAATTTTTCCACATATATAGCAAACGTTTCATCAAAAACAGAAATGATAAATGAAACAAACTAGTTGACACCAACCAACACTTTAATAATGATATCGTAGCCATATCAAAAGCTGGTGTAGAAAAATACTTAATGATAAAAAAGCTGCCATACAATTTGAAAAGTAAAACTTTTATCTTGAGCTTAATTCAAATAAAACATACAACACAGTATTAAAATGCAGCTGAGTGAGCAATGATATAGACAAGTATAAGTAACAACAAAGCATTTTAAAAGCATGCTTATTACGTGCAAAACCTAGGCTTGTATAGATAACAACAAAGGTTTCAAAACCATACTTATTATCTAAAATAAAAGTTACGATAAAATTTAAAAAGTGAAACTTTTATCTTAAGGCTAATTTAAATGAAAAATGCGTAGTATTCCAAATGCAATTGAGTAAACAATGTTATGGGCAAGTATAAATAACAACGTAGCTTTTTAAATCATGCTTATTACGTGCAAAAGCTAACTGACTATGGAATAAGTACAACATAAACAAAGAAGTCAGAAAGTATGTAGGATAAAACAAATCTTGTTTTACTTGCTCTGTTTATTCCTCTATTCTCATATCGTCTGAAAATCAAAATTTCTGCTACTTGGACTTTTGTTGTAAAAACAGCTGTTAAACAAAAATCTAGAATACTTATGTACATTGAATATCATTTCAAGAAAAAACAATACATACACAGTTACAATGAAGCTCATAAGTTGCTTAATCGCTCATATTTTAATATAGTCTCAATACATACAATTAAATCAATAACAAAATTCAAACACAGCATGAAACAATGCCAAATATGAAGCAAAATTTACATCAAGTCATAGATAATAAACTTACGAAAATAAAACAAAGTAGCTATTATTCTTTGAAGAAAATCATCCATGTCTTTTCAAGTACTGTTACGATTTGTAAAACGTCCTATATATCTGAAGAAATTTGTTCACACTTGTTGCAGTCTATTGAAGAATGTTGAAATACAATTCGCAAATTACGTAATCAGAAAATTTGCAGATCTTAATTTATAAACCAGATTTTTGAAAAAAACGATAAGACCATATATTCTGCTTTTCACAACCAACTTTTCACATCAAACCTGCTTTAATTAGTTTACCATAACTAACTAATACAATTTAACACAATATAATCTTAAAGAAAAATTCCCATGTTTGTCCATAACCTTTCATAAGAAAGAGAAAAATTTTAGAAACAATTTAGTACAAAAATCATGTTGACATGTTTCCTATCAAAAGGTATTCAAATTTTAAGTTTCACAAAAATTGGCAATAAACGAATAGAAAAAGGCTAAGTATGACATCACAGTGACAAATTGATGTATTTCATCAGAATATATTATCCTTTTGTATTAGTATAACCTGCTAGAAAAATAAATTGATAAAAGTTAGGTATTCATATACATTGCCAAATATACCCTACTTCAATAACTTTTGGAAAATTGTTTCTAATCAAACAGAAACAGCCAATTAATCTTCAAAGAAATTAATAAACATTTGTAATGGATTGGCCTCTATGACATCATCAAACACGAATTCATCATACTGTACAAAAACTTTAAAATGCAAGTTGGGAAATTTTAAAAATCCATATCTCCTGAACAGAATATGATATCAACCTGATTTTTGTACCAAATTGGCTTTAAAAGTATGCTCTTTCAATTAAAATTATGCAAAAAAACATAGAAATATTTCTTTAACCTAATTGCCCAATCATTCATACAGTTCTGTGAATTCTTGCATGACTGCAGAAATTGTTTTCATTATGTCTGTTGATATTCTAATCGACTCGTTCCCTTGATTTTCATCAAAAGTTTCATTGGGTATTTTCGGATGGACTTTAATGTCAGGATAGTGGTCGTCTGTTGTTACTATCTGTTGCAACTCTGCCACCAAAGATGAGACCGATACAAATTCTTCGACGGTTTTCGTTATATCTAATAAATCTCTACTATCACAACCAATGTTTTGACTCATTTGCACTGCTTTGAGACCTTTCTCAACTGCATAATAACATAATGTGCAGATCCACACATAAGATGGCTCTGGTAGAGTCATACTTTGTTTAGCCATGTTTAGATCACATTCAGCCTGTTTCAGTAGCTGTCCAGATTCTTTGATTTCCGATAGATTTGGAAGCAAAGAAGGAGGAGTAACATACTGCTTAGATCTGTGATTCGCAAAAGTAGATTTTTCCAGCTTTTTCCTTCTTTTTCTTCCTCTCATTGTGCGACCAATTCGTTTCTCTACATCTTGGTATATTTCTGCTTGACGAGAGCAAATTGCACCTCCAATTCGTTCAATTTCTCCCTGAATATAGCGGTACATGTCAACTGAAAGCTGATTTTGATCATGTGCGTCAGGATGCCATTTGCAAAGCAGTTTTTTAAGTTGTTTTATCTGGTCATTTTTAGATAGCAGCTGGATATTGTGCAATAATACGTCAATATTCTCCATTTCCAGTTCTTTAAATTTTTGGTGAAGATGGTTGAATATTTGGGAGGCAAAGGCACATTCTTTGTTTTTGTCTGGATGCCATTTGAGAAACAGTTTTCTTAAAGCTTTTCTGTTTTCTAATCTAGGCAACTTGAGGATATCAAGTAATTCAGATGTCACTTTTTGCATTTCTGTCCTTATTTCAGGATCACTCTCAACACCCACCAGATTTATGCTGTGCATAGTTGTGGCCATACTTTGAACGAGCGCATATTCTTCTACCTCCGACAAAACTATAAAAGATGCTAAATGGAATGAATCCACCTCTTTCAAATGTTTTTCACCAGCATCAATACAATATTTGTGCCATGTTGTAGTCTGCTCCTCCTGATCTTGAAGTTTCTTTTTGACTACCGTGGCGTGCACATAACATTCTTCGGAGTCGTCTCCTTTATCATAGCCTACATACTCGCCGTCAAAAAAAGATGGGTTGGGGTCGAGATCTAGTAAATACAATACGTCTTTTTTTATCATCTCACCAGGACGTGATTGAGTTGCAGGTAAATTCTCACTTATTTCGAGTAAATCAAGCACATCTCTTACCCCTATATGATCTGTAAAGACGTCCATGAGAGTAGAGAGATCCTCAAAGATATTGTCAAGATACTTGTTCAGCTCTCTAGCCATTTCTTGCGGCAATCTTTCATTTTTCTTTGCAACATAAATGTTCACTGTGAAAGGAGTATCATCTTCCTCTGTGAATAGAACTGTTATGTTTGCGGTGCTTTTTTCAATTGTGTTGTTTTCAAAGCGAAGTTCTGTACTTAATTCTGACATGCAAATGATGGTAAAAGAAATTTGTTTGAATTTATTTACTCGCGACATTATACTATCCCCATCTAAAGTGTTCTCATAGCGAGCAGCTTTTTCCAATATGATTGGAAATTCCGGCATTTTGAGAACGTTTCTAACTTTTTTTACTCCTTTGCAAACACAAGAACGACATCTTTTCTTTTCAAGATTGGTTATAGTTTTTCAGTTACATATTTGCTTAAAAACTTTGGTCTTAAGGTTTCTGGTAAAGTCTGAATGATATCTTCTTCTCGATTCTGTAGTGAGTGTTTAGTATCGTTAATTCTTAACAGCATGGGAACGTCTAACTTGTTTAGGCGCCGTCTATAACTAGGTTTGTCATTGTAAAAAATCTCACTGCTCAGGTGCAGCTTATTTGTTGTGGTAGACACCAAATACAGACGCTCCACTGTATCTAGCTTGGGTTCTCCCGCAGGATGTTTCATTTGTTTATCCAAATGAAAGAAAAAGCCATACATTGCTTGACAGACTGCCTCTTTTATGTTCGGATTTATCATGACATTTTGCTTTCTGTCACCTAGACTGTTCAATACCTCAACAAACTGTAGAAGGGATGGCTCCTCCGTTACCCCAAGAAGCTTGAAAATATCGGAAAAGATGATAGTGAGTCTGGAAGTTTTCTAAGAAAGGCTCTCACGTGGGAATATTTCGCTCCTTGTATATATTTCGAGACCATAGTGGGTTTTACAAGAATGGATTTATTTGTTTGTTTGTCTTTTTGTTCACATTCTACCGGTATAAATGAAATATCTCTTATCTGAGTGGCTATTTTGTTACAATTAGAACAACACTCATAGAAATCGGAACATGAATGCAAGCCTTTTCGATTTTTACATTCCTGTGAAAGAAATTGTAAAATTTCTTTCAAAGTTTCTTGGTATTCACACTCGTATCTAGTTATTCTTATCTCGTCAAACGAATGGCTTTGATGCTTGGCAAAAGCCGCACATAGATTTCGTAGATGACGTAGCACCTGATCTGTAGACGGCTGCTTTATCATGTGCAGTTCCTTTTCAAACCATATCCTGCATTTAACACGACGAGAGCGGGACTTTTTAACTGGCGTACACGTGTCAAGCATGTCAAGCATCTTGAAACACCACTCTGGTAATATAGGGCATACCGACCATACTAGGCGTTTAAACTTGTGGGACATTGCTTGAAATGAAACCTTCGCACCTGGTGCGGGTGGACAAATTTGTTCTAATTTTGTCATTAGATGGTTTGACGGAATAAAACTAGAATACCTCAAATGCCCCAGAACGCTTTGATCCATATGCAGACGGTGTGAACGGAATAAGCGTTCAATGAGTTTCCGCGCTTGGATTTCTTGTACTCTACCACATTCTTCAGAGTTACATAACTCCGATAAAAACTCACAGAAACGGTTGGCAGTTACTTCTGTCTGTAAACCAATTAACTTGAAAAACTCTATCCAATTAAGGTCCCGGACACTGGTTGCGGGGAATTTATCATCTGGTAGCATTTCTTCAAAAACTGAATTAGAAGGATCATACAAAGTGCTAGCCAATGAGAATGTTCCATCTTCACAAGGAACTATAGGAATATAGCGAATATTTAATTCTTCTATCAAATCCTTTTGTTCAGATTCGTTCCGCGCATTCATTATCAAGCGTTTTATGACTTTTAAATGATTGAATTTCCCAGTTTTAGACAGATTTTGAAACTGAGTTAAAATCATTTTCTTATACACTTTACGCTCTTCCAGCACTTCAATTTTAAAAGCTTTGTATAACGATTGAAATGACGGTTGCTGTTGGAGTAGGATAGTGCCTTCCTGACGACCCCAGATCTGCACATCATCGAAACAAAGATGTGTCGTATCGATTACGAAAATGTAATCAGCTTCTAGAAGGGATGTGAAATCTTCTTGAATTGTCTTAAAGCACGGAAGTGCTTTTAAAGTTTGAGAATGTACGTCAATGTTATCTAGAACTGGCTCAGTGGTGAAATATTTTAATATATATTCTTTGTCTGTTTTCTGAAGAGCGGAAAAGTTCTCACAGGTAGTGTTCAACAGGTTTTGAAAAACTTTGAGCATAACCACTGGATCGTCAACATCTGACAAGAATTCTGCAAATACATTCAGGTAATCAGATTCACCAAACTTCAGAGAATTTATGTCCAGAACTGGACAATGAAGTTTTTCCAGTATTTTGCCAATCTTTCGATGCAATTGGGAGTTCAATTTGAGCACTGCATACTGCGAGGAAGTAAGATTCATCAGAAAATTGTTTGAGCCGACTGTTGTGGGAATAATATAAATATTTCCCATTACTCTTCTGGCATGATTGATGAAAGCATCTTTTTCGTCATTGCCTGGAGACGATTGGAGGCTACGTCTTCTTTCAAATAGAAACTTCCATAATCTCTGTAACCACTTTACCTTTGTCAAATCATTGGGATTCCAAAGTACTGAGAATGTATTAGAGGACACATGTGTGGTTGGCAGTCTCGCAGACAACTCAGTTAAAGTGAGGTTTTTGAATACTGGTGCATTTTCTGGCAGTACCGGAAGTAACTTAATGTGAAGAAATTCACTTGAACATTCTGGTAGGAGATCCAAGTATTCGCTATGAAATACCCTCATACGTTGGGATTCATCAAATGTCCTTAACTGTTCGTCTGCAGTTAAAAGAAGAGGCAGACCATGCAGTAATTCCATGACACCATCTTTCTTGTTGACAATATATTTCAATATTGTGCAAAGTGCGTCGCTGCTTTGAAATACAGTCTCAGTAATAGGTTTCGGTAAACCTTGAAGACTTTTTCCTTTTGCAGTATTCTTCAGAAAGGTAATAACACTCTGCTGAGTAACCTTCTGAATGGAGTGTCCAGACCGGTGAATGGGAAGACCACTTGGTTTGAGGGCTTGTTTGAAATCAGCAATAATCTCGACTGGCGTGTCACTTAGCGGAAAACGCAGTTTTAGTAATACATCTCTCAACATTCCTGGATCACATTTTGGACCTAAGAAGGTATGCGTCTGATTTTCTAAGTCATCAAAGAAGCCAGATTCTTTGGAAACCGACAAACAACTCTTCCATTCGATGGTGACTCTAAATCTTTCTTCATTTTGCAAACTACATTTGTCTTTGAAAACAACAGGAAATACTTCTGCACCTTTGTGGGCAAGCAAATGATAGAATGCACGATGACCCTCCTTCCAAGAGGAGGTGGGGAAAATTTGTTTAAAAACATTTAAGATGACCTTTCAATTCGCTTTGTCTCCATGCTGGATTTCCCTCCTCTATGCAAACAGTCAATGACTTTTTCTTATCCTCTAGCATTGAAAGATATGATGGTACGATGAGTTGTTCAAACACCATAGTGTTCCAGAAGTTACGTACATCTGGAGATGAATCATGAAAGAGACTCCTTCTATCTTCGTGGCCAAGGACAAAACATCCTTCGACATGAAGAGGGAGATCTGTTTCAACAGGCAAGGGAAGGAAGCAGTAAACCTTATGCTTCATTGATTGTCTCGAATGTACCTGGTTCGATTTAGAAAGATTTTTCCTTGGAGCATATGAACATTCTGTTCGTAATGCAACACCCCCTCTTGGAGACAAATTGTACATCTTGTATGCCATCTGCAATTCCTTCTCTGGAGTGGGTTTTGTAAGTCCAAACCTTTGTTGAACTTTCCATGTCTCCATGTCGTCTTCATTGTTCTCTACATGGATTTCATATTGGTTTGTACTGACACTTATCCCTGTGAGAGGCGTCTTATGCATAGCATGATAAGATGCGTAGAGTAGAAAATTGTTTGTATCTTGCCTGTATTCCTCTCTAATAGTAGCTTTTACGTGATATGTATTTTCAAGCTTCCCAGTTGATGAATTAATAGACGATAATCGAATATCTTTCACATTTTTCAAGAAAAGAAGGACGTCAAACATCTCGTCCCTGAAGGAGCTTAGAAGATCACGTGCTGTATCTGTCGTCACTCTATCACCTATATCTGACTGTTGATTCCTTAATGGCAATCGAAACAGAGTTGCATTTTTAAGTTCCAGAAATTCCGAACAGCCGAAAAAACACTCGAATATGTCTGAAAACTGTCTTCTCATCTCGAGTGTGATAGGACTGTACATCCGTCCCGGGCTAGACAAAGACGCCCCGGGGATATATTGTAGAGTTGGATCCATAACACACAAAGTTGTTTCATTTGAAAGAAACATTGGGCAGTCAGTAAGATGGTATACAACATTGAACCCTACACCATAGCGGCCCGCTTTCTCAATTTGGGTACTTTTACTCCCTTCACCCAACATTTGAATTCCTCTTATGTCTTCTTCTGTAAATGGCCGGTTATTATATACTAAAATAGCCGGGCCTTGTAGAGGGGACATTGAGTCCCCAAATATACGTTTCTTGGCGTGATCTCTACAATCTAAGATAAAATGAACTTCTGTAGCCCCGACGTCATCAGCATTTTGAATCATTTCTTTCAAAATTGATTCATCACAACGATACCCATGCAATATTCGTGTTATTCTGTTTGTTAGTTTTTCACTTTGACCAAATGCTTCTCCCAAGTAATAATTTCCACCCGGGAGACTACTTGAAAACTGTTCTAGCATTTGAGCCCTTACATCACGAACACCCAGAGCTTTGGCATAGCTGACTGGTATGCTTTCATGGCATAAATAGTCAGAGTCCTTACTTTCTATCCAGGAGAGATCATTGAAAATGAGGTCGTTACCATTCCTTAATATACCTTTCGAATCTGGTAGAATGATATCCGGGATGTAAGTTGAGAATGATACCTGGTCATTATTTGCAATATCAACAAGAGGTGTTATTATATGTGAGTTAACAGAGTGAAGTAACTGAATCGGCAGTGGTTTTCCTTTACTTTCTCGTTCGATACTCTTTAAAGCATTCAGGAGCTGATTTACACCAAATCTTGACTGAACCCCTGCCACTCTTAAGAGATTCTTAAAGCTCTTCAAGGAAAATGGTATCTGATATAGGTAAGGAGGTACTTCACTACTTTGTTCAGCCAACATATCAGAACTCACAAACTTTTCATTGACTAAAAAGCATTTTTGTGTTTTCAAAACTGCTCTGTCATTCATGTCAAGGACTGTTGTGTTTTCTTCTATATATTTGTATATATTTTGAGTTATATGGTCAATGTTGCTGAGTACTTCACATTCCATGCATTCTTGTAGATGCATCATGACGTCTTTACAGCTTGGTTTTCTTTTCACAGAGAGTCCGCTATAAACATTTTCGGTAAGGAGTTCCGTAAAAGGAATGATGGATCCAGCCAACAAGTAATTCTCATGACTGTGGATACAGATATCAGATGGACTTGCCAAATTTTGCGACTCACCTTTCCACTTCAGATGTACAGGGTATGTAGGCGCACGGTTAAAATTACAGGGAATGAAAGGGATTTGCTGAAGAGTGTCACATAATCTGCTGTTTCCGTCCACATAATCATACAGAATGGAACTGCGTTTGTTCAGAATTTCTACCAAAGCTGTCGCCTGTTCTTTGCTACGTACACCTTTATTTGCTATAATATGTATTTCTTCAGCAGTAACATCATTTACAAACTTTATCCCAAGGACTTTCAATATCCTCTTCCAGTCTTCTGAGTGGAAATCGGCAGAGGGAAATAACTCATTGTCCTGAAAAAGACTCATTAGGGTTTCGTCACGATCGAAAAGTTGTTTTGGCATTTTTAGAAGCCCCTTCCCATCTTCTCCACAAGAAACAAACTGCAAATATTTAAGGCATTCTACCATGCTGGCATTGCCACGAACCGTATCAAAATGGACTCTAATCCATTCGATTAAAGGTTGAATTTCTGACCTTGAGTAAAAATCCTGCCTAGCCTGTAGCAAAATTGATTCTAGAACGTCATCATCCGACTTCTGGAGTACCTTTAGTTTAACATTCAGTAAGACACTCTTCCTTTCATTTTCGCACAGGAAGAAATACTTTGGAAGCTTCACTTTGGGAAGAGTATCATGATTCTTGAGAAAGAAAGCTTCGGAATGCAAGCAGGTAAATATATCTGGTGTTGACTGACCTATCATGTGTCCAGCTGAAAATATGCGGAGACTTCTGAGAAAGTCTCGATCATGTGGCGAAAATTCGGCATCACTCAAATAAGGCAATAGGTTTACATTGATATGACGATGTAGGTCAATATCGATTGTCTTACAGATATTCGTAATGATTTCTCGTATGTTATACATAACTTGTAACACGCCCTGTGGAGAAAAAAATTGAATGTATGACTTGCCTGACATAATCGGATGAGCAGTAACAAAACTCGGTAGCTGACAAACAAGAATACCAAGTCTCGTCAAGATATCAACGACATGTTGGTAATCCCTTTGATCATCTGCCCTACAATGAATGATAGCAGAATTTACCTCGAGAGGAGCAAGTAAAATTTTTCTGCCCTCCATGTCTTTGACGGGAATGAGATTTATTCCTCTCAACGATTTAAAGTCGGTCTCTGAGCTTAATTTTGAATATGCAAAACTCCAGAATTCGTTCAACCACGACAAAGGGGGCTGGTTAGGATGACTTGGATTCCATTCAACGCTGACACCTTTGTTCCAATCAGTGGGTAAAGCTTCTGGAAGTAAATCAACCACGAGTGTAGCATCTAACTCCGTAAGTTGTTGTATCAAAGCTGAAATAAGAAAAGAAACTTAAGCATCACATTTCATAATTCCTGCATTGAATTGATACGGAAAACTGGAAATCGTGGTTACAATATCTACATATCAATTTCTCTTTATAGACATCAATTATGTTGTAAAGGAACCTATGTCACCATTTCATGTTTAGATCAATCACTACTTTCATATTTCAACTATGTTTATCATGTTTTAGGTTTTGTTTTCATTTTCTACTACTCTAGTTTAAACGAAAATGTTTTGCATCGATTCTTTGTTTTTAATATGTCAAATATAACGAAATATGTATTATTTCAAAAGTGATCAAGGTACAAACATTTTTATATAACTATTACCATTTTGTACTAACTGATGCAAGAGATCTTGAAGTGGCTTAAATTCCTCGGGTAACTCAGCTAGAAAACGGTGACAGAAACCAGGAACAAGTGACTTTGGCAGCAGTTTTGTGGCAGCGTACAAACACTGGGAAGGTGCTGGATCACATGAAATCTTTGCAAAGTTTCCATCCGCTGTTGGTAGTAGCTCCATATCATGAAGCTGCGAAAAACTGGTTTTGTTTTGAAGGAGGTACTCTAACATCCTAAGGCGCTCTTCGTATGTATAAACAGATATGTCCTGTTTCCTCAACGTAGTTATGACGAGGTCAGGTGTGACGTAGGTTGCATTCACAATGCTCAATGCAGCTAGAACAGTCGATGGCAAGTCTTCAATTACTTTAAGTCACCTTTCTGCAAGCATTTGATAACCACTCGGGTATTTGCTTTGTCATTTGCCAGAGTTGAAACAACTGCGTGTTCAATCTTAATCCATGTGTTGCTTTCCTCGTGGAACAAGACTGGTTGATGGAGCAGGCGTTTATACATGCTCTGTACAGCGTTAGAAAAATGTCCTAAGTCATGCCTTAAATCTGGAAACGCCTTGTATACAAACTTAGATCCAAGCTTTCTTTGACTGCTTTCACGTATTGTTTCAATTATCGCGGATTCATAAGCAAAAGGAAGGAGACGATCTACAAGTTCTTTGTTCCACTCAGCTGTGTCGTTTTGAATCTGATCTTCTCCAGGCCATTTTATAGATCTTCTGTCGTCACTTACACCAAAGTAACCATGAATATGAATTGGTAGACCTGAAAGGCTCTCTTCTCCTACCGGGAGTGGAAAAAAGCAGAATATTCGTCCCATTTGTCCTGATGATTTGAGAGGTTGTAGTCCCACATCATCGATTTCTTCATCAAATGATAACGGAACTGCAATTCCAATCCATGGCAGTAGTTTGAGTTTCTCTGATAGCGACTTCAGAACATCGGAGCCCTTAAAACTAACAAGATGGTAAACAACCCACGTGACGGAAACTGCTTCCTTTTGGAAGCACTTGCAATTAACTTTTAACACCTCTGATCTTATTACCTCTGAGTCGGGTTTGGATGAAAGGTTTTGAAGCTTTTCTACAAATGAAATTCTTTCTTGATGTAGACGCTTCTGAGAATCACTTAGTAGTGAAACTTCAACCAAAGGAGTGAGTAAATCTGTAGTAGCCTCCCTCACTTTTAATATTATTTGGGAGACATTGCGAATAAAAAGAAGGACGATATCTGCATCAAATAAGAATGCATTGAACAATTCCATAGTCATTTCATCATCATATACTTTGTCGCATAAATCATTTGGACTTTGTCGGAGGGGAAAGCGAAACATTGTACCATCAAAATAATGAAGACTGTTTAGTGTTGACTGTTTGGAAAAATCTAGGTTTGTGAACGGCTTCAGCTGATCACTATGGTCAAGTTCTTTAAGGTGGCACGTAAAACCGCTTTGTGGACTGCAATATCGGTCCAAAAAATATTCTTCATGTGGGTCAATAATGGCAAAACGTTCCTTGCTGATGATACACGGTAGATCTGAAAAGTTGAAAGATTGGATTAGATTGTTAGATACGGTTGAGTTTCATATTCTGTTTGAATATGATATTCTACTCAGTTGGGGTCTACATATAAAGTATTTTTGAATGAAAACATATCGCTGAATATAGCATCGAACAATATCGGTTCAATTTTACGTAGCTAGTACAACTCAATCTTACGCGTGCTTGTTCTGGAGTTAGGCCTAATGTTTTACGTAAGATTTTCTCCTAATGCGTTGAAATAAAAACTGTAAATTATGTGATTATCAGAAAGTTAAGACAAAGAGAAGACACATGAAACTGAGGGTGCCATTTTGATCATTTACTTTAATTTTACTTTCAAATCATATTTAATAAACACCCATCTTAAAATATAAGGAGTAGCATTGAGACCAGCATGACAATAAGCATGATATATATGATGTACATTCTGTCATATGCTAAAAAGTACGTTTAAACATTGGTTTTGAAGAATGAATTGAAAGATTGTTTAGGGAAAAGACCATCTTTCTGCACCCCTTTTTATCACCATATTTGAATAGTCACTACTTCGTTTCTATAGCTAAAATCGTAAAAATATATACTTCGAAATTATATGCAAAATAATTAATTATACTGAACTTTTCCATGTTTGAAAGAAAAAACTAAATGAAAAAAAAAAACTGTTGGACCCGGGTTGCTGAGAATTACACTATAAACATAAAGTGCACAGGATACTTTGAAAATGCACAATTATGTGTGAATTAATGAAAACAATAAAAATAGAGTTTTGGATGATTAATCTAAATATAAATCCATTAAACAAATTTGCCAATACTTCTGTATATTGACCTACCTGTAATGTGATAAACACTACTAAATCCTATGCCAAAACGTCCAATTTTGATTATGTCTTTCTCCTTCCCACTCTGAGCGGGCTTCTGGATATCGTGCCAATCTTGTTTGTCAAACACGGAGTTGTTGTAGGCTATAAGAGCCGGACCCTGTAGTAAGAATAAATGTAAATGTCATCCAGATGTGTTTTGCTATCCCCTTTCCGTAGAAGTTGGTAAATGGGGAAAACGAATATTTAACGCTCGTTCGTTTGAACGTCTGTCCGTCCACGACCCATGCATCCTTGTTTAGTTACTGAAAATAATGCATTGATACCCTTGGAAATGGCTGCTCGAGCTAGTATTCTTTCTCTCTTGAAAGAAATTTATACAAAACTTTCGTTTCCAAAGAACTTGGAAGAATGCATTCATGAATTGAATATCAATCAATATAGTTGTGCCTGGCATTAAAGGAAACTCATACAACTGGTTTCTTGCCGCAATAAAACTTAAAGAATTCCCGTACATGAAACAATTTTAAACGATAATGTCTTGGTCAAGTAAAAATGAAACACAAAGATTTACAACAACCTTTAAGTCAATCTGCATTGACATTTCAAGCAGATGTGGTAAGGTGGGTAGGTGAGTGAGAGGTGGGTAGTGAGTGAAAGGTGGGTAGGTGAGTGGAAGGTGGGTAGGTGGGTGGAAAGTGGGTAGGTGAGTCGAAGGTGGGTTGGTGAGTCGAAGGTGGGTAAGTGAGTGGAAGAGGTGGGTAGGTGAGTAGAAGGTGGGTAGTGTGTGGAAGGTGGGTAGGTGAGTGAAAGGTGGGTAAGTGAGTGCGAGGTGGGTTGGTGAGTGAGAGGTGGGTAGGTGAGTGGAAGGTGGGTATGTGAATGAAAAGTGGGTAGCTGAGTGAAAGGTGGGTAGGTGAGTGGAAAGTGGATAGGTGAGTAAGAGGTGGGTAGTGAGTGGAAGGTGGGTAGGTGAGTGAAAGGTAGGTAAATGATCAATGGATGGTGGGTAGGTGATTGAAAGGTGGGTAGTGAGTAGAAGGTGGGTAGTGAGTGGAAGGTGGGTAGGTGAGTGAAGGTGGGTAGGTGAGTGGAAGGTGGATAGGTGAGTGAAGAGGTGGGTAGTGAGTGGAAGGTGGGTAGTGAGTGAAAGGTGGGTAAATGATCAATGGATGGTGGGTAAGTGATCAGTGGAAGGTGGATAGATGGTGTGAGAAGGTGGGTAAGTGAGTGGAAGGTGGGTAAATGAGTGGATGGTGGGTAGGTGATTGAAGGTGGGTAGTGAGTGAGAGGTGGGTAGTGAGTGGAAGGTGGGTAGGTGAGTGGAAGGTGGGTAGGTGATTGAAAGGTGGGTAGTGAGTAGAAGGTGGGTAGTGAGTGGAAGGTGGGTAGGTGAGTGGAAGGTGGGTAGGTGATTGGAAGGTGGGTAGGTGAGTGAGAGGTGGGTAGGTGAGTGGAAGGTGGGTAGGTAAGTAGAAGGTGGGTAGTGAGTGGAAGGTGGGTAGGAGAGTGGAAGGTGGGTAGGTGAATAAGAGGTGGGTAGGTGAGTGAGAGGTGGGTAGGTGAGTGGAAGGTGGGTATGTGAATGAAAAGTGGATAGCTGAGTGGATGTTGGGTAGGTGAGTGGAAGATGAATAGGTGAGTGAGAGGTGGGTAGTGAGTGGAAGGTGGGTGGTGAGTGGAAGGTGGGTAGGTGAGTGAAAGGTGGGTAAGTGAGTGCGAGATGGGTAGGTGAGTGAGAGGTGGGTAGGTGAGTGGAAGGTGGATATGTGAATGAAAAGTGGGTAGCTGAGTGAAAGGTGGGTAGGTGAGTTGAAAGTGGATAGGTGAGTGAGAGGTGGGTAGTGAGTGGAAGGTGGGTAGGTGAGTGAAAGGTGGGTAAATGATCAATGGATGGTGGGTAAGTGATCAGTGGAAGGTGGATAGATGAGTGAGAGGTGGGTAGGTGAGTGGAAGGTGGGTAGGTGAGTGGAAGGTGGGTAGGTGATTGGAAGGTGGGTAGTGAGTAGAAGGTGGGTAGTGAGTGGAAGTTGGTAGGTGAGTGGAAGGTGGGTAGGTGCGTGAAAGGTGGGTAGGTGAGTGGAAGGTGGGTAGTGAGTGGAAGGTGGGTAGTGAGTGGAAGGTGGGTAGGTGAGTGGAAGGTGGGTAGGAGAGTGGAATGTGGGTAGGTGAGTGGAAGGTGGGTAGGTGGGGTGGGTGGAAGGTGCTTAGGCGAGTGGAAGGTGGGTAGGCGAGTGGAAGGTGGGTAGGTGAGTGGAAAGTGGGTAGGTGACTGGAAGGTGGGTAGGTGACTGGAAGGTGGGTAGGAGAGTGGAAGATGAATAAAATAAATTCCAGTAAATAAAGAAGAGGCAATTAACTTTTAAAAAAATATACAAAAATTGTCTTGAATTTGCCTTTATGTTATCACACTGTACAAGTCTTAGGTCACTTTTCCACATGTTTGCGCAATCTTTGAATTGCATTAACTTCTAAACGGAAAGAGATATCAACATGATTTTAACAACATTATTTTGTTTTTGTCATCTATAGTATATATGAAATTCCGCTTGAGTACTCCTTTAACGATACACCAGTTCCGTACAATTAAGGATTACCAAAAAGTTCATTAAGAATATAAACATAATCAGTCATGATCAATTTTCTATGTACGATTATGTGATGTGAGAGATACTCTGGTTATTGGGAATTCCTTAACGGTTGATGTTTCCGGCTTGACTAGTTGGCTGTAAGGGGCATAAGTATAACAGTTAAGAAATGTTTTGTTCAAAATGAAACCAATTACGATGCATTTTGTCACCACGTCTCTTCCCGTTATATTTGCTTTCAAGTTTTGCTAAGCTCGTTATGATTTATAACAATTGTTTAAATGCGTAGTTTCTAAGAGAAAAAATGATCTACCTGAAATTTTCGCAATCCATCATGAAGAAGGCGATCGCCTCCATATTGCTTTTTGTCGTAAATGAATTGAACTTCTGTTGCCCCCGCATCGTCAGCATTTTGTAGCAGTTCCTGATTGATAAGACAAATGAAAACTTTACCACAAAAAAGGTATCATGATATTACTAAATAATAAATAAAACTCAATATAATCAATTACCTGATAAGGTAAAAAAATCATTTAAAACAATACATTAACAATTGTAAGGAATGACGTCACCAGTCAAGACTTTGAACGCAAATTCTTTTTATTCAAATTTGCTATAACATTGGAATTCCCAACCGGACGAAAAAGATTATTCATTTTCTTCCGAGTTTCTTTTTCCCCTCTACAAAAATGATACGCATTAGAAATATGTTACACACCTCTAGACCAATCTTTTAAATAATAAAAATAATAGCACTCTGTAGAGCGAGTACCTTCGCCCCTGTTCATTCTCACATCCGAAATAAAGGCCACCTCAGAAATCCTAGACCCAGCAAGTTATAATCCCAAATTATCTCTTTCTCACAGTTGATCTGTATTGCCATTTGCATTGCTAACACTTTAGGATCCACCCTCTGATCATTGTTTTCAGTTTTATTCATTCTAAGCATTCATTGTTTGGGCAATTATTCAGCCAAGATTAACATTCCATCATTTTCTTTGCATGCAGGAAGTCATTTGTTTTGATTCTCTTTGATACCAGAAACCACTTGATCTGATTTTCGTAGAATCCAGAAAATTGATTGTTCTGAATTCTTTTCAGGGCATGAATTCATTGTTTAGCACATTCCATTGGAATCCACTGGAAATTTTCAACAACATATATGATGATAGAACACATGCTAAAACATCCCCACCCCTCCATTTGTACCCTTCCCCTGCTCCAATGTGTCTCAGTGATTACCTCTCCCTTAAATAGCAAACACAACACACACAAAATTTAATCCAAATCCAATCATCAGTTCTTGAGATATCTTGATGACAAACAGACAAACAAACAGAAGTAAAAACATAACCTCCGTCCAACTTTGTTGGCGGAGGTATTTACAATACAGATTTTAAACCTAATCATGTATATTACAATATCTTATTTCATTATTGACCTTCATCACAATAAATTCCAACATACCTTTAGGATTTGTCCATCAGAGTAGCTACGTAGAATCCTTTTCAAGAATACCTTCAGAGGAGGCACTGAAATTCCGAATTTTTCTGTGAAAATATGATATCAGATTGCATATTTACGGCTGGTTGTCCAATAATGTTAGTTATGTAATTTATAGTTGTTATATTGATCTACACTCAGTAATAAAACAGGAAAAATACCAACTGCAGCAGCTTGGTCATACGGATAGGCGATGCCCCACAATATACAGCCCCAAAATTTCAATTCTACCTCTAAATCATGAAAGGACAATATCAAATTACGGTTAATTTTGTTAAGATTTTTGTACTTCCTAACATTTCATCTTGTCCACAAATAACAGTTTGCCAGTTTGCAATTTACGGGGCTCACTACACCATTACCCCACTCGTTTTAATCAATGCTGCCTTTACTTAGCTTTCTTTCAAAACGCAACACAATGGGAGAGAGAGAGAGAGAGAGAGAGAGAGAGAGAGAGAGAGAGAGAGAGAGAGAGAGAGAGATGAACACGCAATTACAATGACGGGGTCGTCGCCTGCGTATTCGGTTATGATAGTACAAATGCTATCACGAAACGCTTAATACGACCCGGACGAGAACACAGGTACGACGTACGGACAGACATAACATCGACAACCAAGTCAATGTCCACGGCCTTTTATAACCAGTTGTGGTGCACTGGCGTGTCTACCCACCCCAGGCTTGAAACCGGGGCCTCGTGGTCTGTAGACAGGTATGATAACCGCTACACCACAGTAGGTAGATACACAATGGGAGATTCCGCTGTTAAGTATTTCAATGGTTTTGTTTCATACACGTTGATCCAATCGTAGGAATCGTAAGTTCTATACACCTATGATTTATTTTATTTTGAAGCACTTTTTACTGGGCGTTTAACCTATTGCGATATCTGCGGAGGGAGCGAACAAGGCATTGCCTTCGATGTGAAAGAAATAATTCATGTAAAAATGTATTTGATTGTTTTATTTTAATATGAATACATTTGTTTATGGTCATATCGTGCGGGGTGCGTGAAAAGATTCCTCCAGATTTGTGTAATAATGTTATGTTTTTATACCAACCTAATCACGGTGAAAATGGAACCGTATACACCGGCTGACAACACAATGGTGCGCGGGAAGATAATGCGTGGATTTATTGATGAGCAACAATATAATACAGAAAAATCATACACTTAGACAGTTAGATAGGCCCTTGAGAGTAGCAGACATAATCATCTGGTTGACCTGAAGATCTGTTGAATGATTCATTGTTTTATTTAGGAAACAAAAATTCTATCAGCAAATCAAGGGGAAAAGTAATTGGTTTTTCTTTTAGCAAGGCCATTGTTGTTGTATAGGCCTACATAGATTAAATATGAAATAACACGTGCTTGTTACACTAAATACATAGCTTAAGTATCACTGTTTTAGGGAGTAACGATTTTCTAGTTTAAAAAAATCAATGTCTTCATTTATTTTATAATATTGTTGCTGGGAACAAGAGATCTACCCATATACCATATACAGGGAACGCGTTACATGTCAATAACATAGGCCACACAAATTGTGCCTATGCAAAATAGATTTCATGGGTGGAAGAATTTTAGTGGGGGAAAAGACGTTCCCACACAGCGTCGATACTGCTTTATAACGCTTGTATGAAAGCCGCATAACTGTGCACCAGTCAATCAATCAAATACATTTATAGAGCGCCATCATTCACGTAAATTTATGCAATGCTCTTTCGAAATCGGTAACCTTTCGATTTGAAAAAGAACAACAAATAGAAAAAAGCAACACAATAATGCTTGTGAGTTCTCACCTTCCTGACTATCCTAGCAAGAGAAATATCTCGCACACTGGGTTAAATACGTTGAGTTAATAATCTGAGATCTCGACTCTCGAACCATAGGTAAATCAAAAATGTAGCTGAGAGCATATGTTTGTGAAGAACTTGATCAATTTATAGACTGTGACTGTTGTGAAAATTTACAAATTCAGTTGTACTGGAGTCGTTTGAACCTTTTCTTCAAAGACTTAGATGTCGAATTATGAAGCTGTAAAAAAGTAAATGCTCACCTCCTTTGTAAGAGATACCTTGGTCCGCCATTCTTAATCTTTATCAGTGTTATCATTAAATTCTCACAAGGGTAATCATCTTTAATTGTTTCCTACTATTTCACAAACATAGTTAATAAGGCATCCTGGGCAACTCTGTATTATGGTTTGTGATCCGATCCCTTCTTACTCAGTCATACCTACAAAGAAAATAAATTCAGAAATATGAATTGATCAAATATGCATTACAAAATGTATTCACATGAGTTTCTGCGCGATCCCCACGGAAACGCATTAACCCACTCCATTGAGTGAACATGAAATATGCACCATACGCACTCTCAGCTTGTTAATTGTAATTTGCAATATGTGACCACTGATTTTCAACTTAGCTTCTACAAATTTATACCCAGTACTGAGCAACTGATTTCGTCGCGTTTTTCAATTACACTTTTGATATTCAAGAATTGATAATTAGCAAAATGAAATTCCTAAAACAACCGAAACATGTGTAGATGTACACAATAATGATCAATTAGTTTTTAAAGAAAAGAGGATATTCACCACTTTTAACTTACCTGATATTTAGAAATGCTTTGTGCCATTTACATAAATATTATCTCCAACGATAAACTCATAATATGATGATTATCAGATCATGATGAATAACTTAGTGAGGGCAGAAATACACTAATCTCTAATGCCTTCAAATGGATAATCAGACTAGAACATGGTACAATGCATCTCGACAACCAAGCATATTCTAACCAGTCCATTTTCATCCCGGGGCCTCGTGGTCTGGGTTCAATCCTGACTTGTTTAAATGGATAATCAGACTGCACATGAAATAGATTTTGGAAAAAACAGACCTTGCAACAATTGCGAAATCTATTCAGACAAATGCGTACGATTGACAGATATTGCGAAATATTTTTTTTGTTTGATGTTCAATATGCATGACATTTAAAGGCCGGTGATTCTGACTCAGGATTGGAGCATTTTTAACATAGTAACAAGTTACCAAAAATAGAACCGAGCGAGGAAAACATGCCATCCAGTGAGAGAAAATTCTAAGCTACTAGAAACCAAGCGTTGTTGTCAAAACATGATATCCAGGTTCAGAATTGTATGAGTCAAGGCTATTCAACACTTGGCAGAGGGACAATACAAAACAATGTACTAGTTCATAGAGGAGATGATGCGAATGACCCGGTCGACTCCTCTGGCTATATCAATGCTCTTTCACATCGCAAATGACTAGTAAGTTTTACCCGGTAAAAAAGCTGAGAATTAAAGGATTTTTTTCATCGCGTAGGGCCTCTTATCAACCGATCCGGCCCTAGTCTAAGATTTGATGTCTTTAGTTTTTATTAGATAGGGTCCCTTTATTTTTTGAAGGGGAATCTTATTCAGTGGGAATGAATACGCTTTGGTTTTTCATTGAGAGGGGGAGGGGAGAGGGGGGGCTTCAAATGGTCCAATTATTTCCGATAGGGCCCTAGCATCCTAGTTTTGAGATTGATATATAGAAAGTCTTTCAGGTGTGTTTAAAGGATATTTTGTTTCAAATGATCAATGAAGATTGATAAAATTCAGATTCAAACCAGCGGTTTTCGAAGTTGATTCAGAAGCAGATCCATGATTACTAGACTATTTTACTTGTCATGTGAATAATAATTCAAATATAACCAAAGAAAATTCTTATTAAAATACAAATTTAGAAAGAAAGCAGGAGTCAGGGCTAGAAGGATATTATCACGCGTAATGAAAGAAGAACATTTTGAATTAAAAAGATTTTATAAGTTAAGTGTTAAACTTGGGATAATGGGAGTTCTTACTTTGAGTCTATATGAGTCAGACGGATACAAACATGGCTGATTTCTAGGGAGGCTGAGCCCACCGGCCTTTTTAAAAATTGATCTGACTTGGCTCAGCCCCACTCCGGAAATGTTGAAATCTCTATTAAATCAATTGATTGATTGGATAAGTTAGGGCATCCAAAAGTAACATTTGATTTGGCCCTCTCTTTGTGGGCCCTATTGTTCATTTTGTTTTTCTAAAAATCAGCCTTGGATATAGATCATGGATTTGACATGGGTCATGGAGTGTTATTTGAAGTGAGAATAACAAGGGATGAACTATTACAACTAGACTCAACGTCCATACTGCAATGTTTCTTCTTCACAGTTCTCACCCAGGTCGCATGTCATTTAAAGACAAATGTTGGTATTAAGCAGTTAAGGGCACGGCACATCAAAATGACAAAACTTGCCAAAAGGGGAACGTTGGAGATCTCAGATGTAGAAATGAACCAAATTTCAATAATAAATATAAACAATGCCATGAACTAGTGGAAATTTGATATTTATCTTAAAATAACATAATTTATACCGTATTTTCTTTATTTTGGACCGTCAAATTCAGTATCAGGCCAGATATGACAGAGAGAATAGATTTTCCCAGATATAATTCGGTCTAGATTGTGTTTGTAACGTTGTATTCTAACCATACATGATCACTATACACAGATCTAACTTTTTTGAATGTCACGACCATCCAATATAAATTTTGACCTTTGATTGCCCACTTGAAAGTTTAATATCTTTTTAAATGTTTTCATAAATAACTTACTTAATCAAAGGTCACAAGTATTAACAGAGTACAAACTAGACCTTTTAAGATTCCTTATAACCAGCCAAGTAATTTTATATGCTTTGCAATGGGTTTGGGGTCATTTTAAATTTTGACCCTTGTTTGACCCTGAAACAGGCTTACAAAAACGGACACTCCTGGCTAGACAGCTAGACATGTCCTATACAGTCAGTGTACAAAGTTTGGTGCTTTAATCCAGCGGCGGGTCAGGATTTTTACTGGACCACATTATGTAGCCATTCATTTTGTTGAGAGGTGCACGTTTAAAGTAAAATGTCGAAAATCGGTTTATAAGTTTGCTCAAAGTTCGTCGGTAAATTCACCCCCTATTCCCCGCGCAACCCATCTCGTCTGGACATAAGTGACCAATCCTCTTCTAAGTTTCTTTTTACTTCATTGGGATCCATGGAAGCTTTTAAATCACATGTGCTGCCATTAGCGATTTTAATGACAAAGGCCTGGTAAGGCGAATCTTTTTTAATTTTTTATTTTCTAGACCACAGGGATTAGCGGGGGTAGCAAACCATGACAAACCTACAATGTAATGATAGGTCGATTCTGAAGAAATCTGGGGACTACCCCCGTGACGTATACGTCACTATTTGAACATGGTCATACTAAATACGAATCAAGATGGGTATATAAGTCCTTGAGTGATCATCAATTCAGGAGAAACAAAAGAAAAATATTGGGAATATGAAAATAAAACTCGAATAATTGAATATTAAAGTCGAAAAAAGGACAATTTAACTAGGAAAAGTGCATTTTATACTTTGAAAATGAGAAATTAAAGTTAGAAACATAAAATAAAATTTGGGAAAATGAAAATGAAACTCGAAGGAAGAAAACGAAACTCGGAAAAATGAGAAACAAACTCGAAAAACTGAAAATTGAACACGGAAAAGTAAAACTCCCCTCAAAAAATGAGAAAAATATTTTTGAAAAAGTTAAGATACAAATTCGGAGAAATGAAAATCAAACTCGAAAAAAAAAAAAAAAATTAACCCGGAAAAATGCAATTTATACTCGAAAAATATGAAAAGTATTTTTGAAAAAAATCTACGACAAATAAGAATCATTCTGAAAAACGAAAATAAACTCTGAAAAATAAAAAAATTCTGAAAGCTTCAGAAAACAGGAATTTTTACCCGAATTTTCCTTGTATTTAGCCCAAAATAGTCAATATTTGATCAACTTTTTAAGATGTGTCCGCATCTTGTTGCAAACAAACCCTAAAAATGAGAGCCAACCAAAAGCGCAAGCTGTGACGGAGCTGGAACTTGGTCTATTTCCTGACTTAGCAGCTTGATACGCGCTTTGGCAACTCGGATTTGGGCCTGCTTTAGCGCTTTAGCGGAGTTGGGACTTAAGTCTATTTTTCGAAAATAATGCGCGTGTTAAGTCAGTGGGGAAACTTTTGTAATTTTTGATGTAAATTTTTGACTATAATTGTCATATTTCTGCATTTAAGATAAATTTATTAATTTCTATACCGTAAGGGTAGATCTAAAAGTTAAATGGGGTAGGGAGCAGAAGGGACCCATCATGCACCCATGAGGGCCAACCAAAGCGCAACCTGTGATGGAGCTGGGACTTAAGTCTATTTTCCGAAAATAATCCGCGTGTTAAGTCAATGGGGAATTTTTGGTGTAAATTTTTGCCTATAATTGTAATATTTCTGCATATAAGATAGATTTATATCTGTACTCTAGGTGAGGGCCAACCAAAAGCGCAACCTGTGACGGAGCTGTCACTTAGTCTATTTTCCGAAAATAATCCGCGTGTTAAGTCAATGAAGAAACTTTTGTAATTTTTGATGTAAATTTTTGAATATAATTGTCATATTTCTGCATTTAAGATAGATTTATTAATTTCTATACCGTAAGGGTAGATCTAAAAGTTAAATGGGGGTAGGGAGCAGAAGGGACCCATCATGCACCAATGAGGGCCAACCAAAGCGCAACTTGTGACGGAGCTTTCCGAAAATAATCCGCGTGTTAAGTCAATGGGGAAATTTTTGTGTAAGTTTTGCCTATAATTGTCATATTTCTGCATATAAGATAAATTTATTGATTTATATCTGTACTCTAGGGGTAGATCTAAAAGTTAAATGGGGTAGGGAGAAAAAGGGACCCATCATGCAGTCATGCACCAATGAGGGCCAACCAAAAGCGCAACCTGTGACGGAGCTGGAACTTGCTCTATTTCCCCAACTTGCATGACTTAGCAGCTGTACGCGCTTTGGCAACTCGAATTTGGCCTGCATTAGCGCTTTAGCCCTACCTGCATCCGCTTGCGCCATGGAAACCGGGGATAAACACCGGATCAATGAGCCTAATGGCTCGGATGGATTTAGCTAGCTTATTTGGTCAAATTATTTTTACGCAAAATACTTTCATTTAGTATATAGATAATGCATTTTTTTTTTTTTTTTACACTTGGCTGGTGAGCAACTTAAATATATTGGCACAACGTTGGCAACCATTGAAAAAGCGTTGTATTATAGGTTTTATCATTATATACAGGGAATCCAATTGACAGCTATGGCAAATAAAATAAAAATACAGGTCATACGATCCATAATGGATAGTTATAGATCAACCGTGCAAGAAACGGAGGATTCTGGTGACTTGTTGTTTTCTAGTTGGCGGGGATGCATTAGAGGGGCTCAACCACTCATGTTAAAAATGTAAATGATTTAGGGGCCCCAAATTCTGAAAAGCGAGAGAAAGTAACACCAACTGTGTACTTAAAATGTATTTTAAAATGTAAAATAATTTACCTGCGACCGCACACACACTTATTTCACCCGCCTTATTCAAATTAAATTATAATGAAATCCCCCTTATGTATTCTCACATTTTATAAGTTTTGATAACTGATCTCGTCTCACTTTTCAAATACACTTCTGAGATTAGCCTACTTTTTTCGTGGTGATGGGGATAGTCATTGTAGGATCAGGGAGTTGCCATTTAGATGGCAACTCCCTGGTAGGATGCCATCGTTGTCTCTACGATTAACGAAAGGAATTACGGCCATGGTAGAATCTGAAATTTATAAAAGAATTACGGCCATGGTGGAATCTGAAATTTTTAAAGGAATTACGGCCATGGTGGAATCTGAAATTTATAAAAGAATTACGGCCATGGTGGAATCTAAAATTTATAAAAGAATTACGGCCATGGTGGAATCTGAAACTTTTAAAGGAATTACGGCCATGGTGGAATCTGAAATTTATAAAGGAATTACGGCCATGGTAAAATCTGAAATTTATAAAGGAATTACGGCCATGGTAAAATCTGAAATTTATAAAGAAATTACGACCATGGTGGAATCTGAAATTTATAAAGAAATTACGGCCATGGTGGAATCTGAAATTTATAAATGATTTACGGCCATGGTGAAATCTGAAATTTATAAAGGAATTACGGCCATGGTGGAATCTGAAATTTATAAAGGAATTACGGCCATGGTGAAATCTGAAATTTATAAAGGAATTACGGCCATGGTGAAATCTGAAATTTATAAAAGAAATTACGGCCATGGTGAAATCTGAAATTAATGAAGTGATAACATGAAGCTCGATGAAAACCCAAACATGTGAAGATTTTAACAATATGGATCAATTAGCTTTTGACGAAAAAAAGAAGAAGATATTCCCCATAGTCACACGTCTACCCGTACCAAGTTCCAACTACGTACGAAGTTCTACCATTCATTATCTAATGGAGCTTTTAATAGCTTTATGATAATCTATGCTTCCTAAATATAGCTGAATTCGAACAGTTCACCCAAAAATCTAGTTTTAACTCACCTGAGATTTAGAAATTGCTTTTGTCAGTAACGAAAATATTATCTCCAACGATAAGTTACACTATGATGGTTATGACTCCGATGAGTTCTTGTGGATATTAAACTCTATTAATTTAGTTGGGGTAGAATTCAACTAGGCTCAACTGTCACACAATGCCATGCAATGTCTAATAAGGCTGAGCACACAACGCACCTCTCTGTGGGTCTTTTATTGAGCTGTTTACCAAAATAGCAGTTTGGAAAACAGAGCAGCCTCACGAAAAGTCTCTTCTGTGAGTATTCCGCCCACCCGGATTTATGAATATATAATGAGCTGAAACATGCTGTTTATGTGATTACAGCTTCGTTACAACTAAAAACGTTAGCAAATCATAGAAATTGGGAAGATAAAGGGTTCAAAATACTATCCAAATACATGGTAAGAAAAAATTCGAAGAAAGAATATTGAAAATCGGAGGGACTTATAACAGTATAACGACCAAAAATCCGGGAAAAAATGGTGTCGGAAAACGTGGTCAAAAACCACTTTTTCGGTTTTGGGCCCAAACTTTCATTTACATATATAATGAAAAAAAGAATGTACTGAAATCTGTAGAAATGTCAAACGAATTTAGAGAAAGCGGGTAAGGAGTTCGATAAATAATCATCCATTTCGCCTAGTAGCAAGACATTTTGAAAGACATTGTATGATACAACGTGATTGGTCAGTTGCGATCACGTGGTATTGTTTACATCGGTATTGTGCACTCGTATCAGAGTTATGTATCTGAATCTGAAAGTCTCAATCTGTTTAAAGCAAAAATCTTACTAAACGCCAATCGAGCGTAAAAGTATGAGTTTTTTTTTTTTAAAAAAAAAAAAAGAAATTTACGCTCGATTGGCGTTTATAAGTTTAGCTTTAAAGGAGTTTTGAGACTTAACCGATTCAGATTCAATGTCTGACGGTAAAGCATTCCAATCCTTTAGTGTGTGAGGGGAAAAAGAGTGTTTATATACATTCTTTTTAGCATAGACAACCTGGAAATTAAGGCCATGATTATTTCTTGTATTAGTTCTGACGGTGGGGATAAGTTCATCTTTATTGAGCTAGGTGTTGTATCTTCTTGTTTTTAGCAGGGGCCAATCTAATTTATGAAGCATGTCTTTTTACACTAGATTTATAAGAGTAGTCTGCCATACAGAACCTGGCTGCTCTCCTTTGAATAGATTCAAGTTTATCCACATCGCACTGGTGATGGGGGTCCCAAACTGCAGATGCGTACTCAAGTACTGACCTGACTAGAGCTTTATAAGCAGTGGATTTAACGTCGGTGGGACAGTTTAAGAGGTTACGTTTTAATAGGCCAAGTATAGAGTTAGCTATCTTAGTTATGTTATGTATATGTTTATCCCATATAAGTTTATTATCAATTTCAACACCTAGGTATGGGTGAGAGTTGACATGTTTTAGTGGCTGATTGCATAAGGTATAAACAGGTAATTTAAAGCATTTCTTATAGAAAATTGACAAGATGTAGCATTTAGAGGGGTTGAAATTCATTTGCCATTTGTTTTGCCATTGTTCAAGTTTGTTAAGATCATCTTGGAGGATTTGTTGGTCAGAGGGGTTATCAATTGTTATGTACACAAGGCAGTCATCAGCAAACAGTCTAACTGTGCTGTTTATATTATCAGGGATGTCATTTACATATAAGAGGAAAAGTAATGGACCCAAGACAGTACCTTGTGGTACACCGGATAAAACCTGTTTAGAATCGGAGATTTCACCATCACAGACAATACGCTGGATGCGGCTGTTGAGAAATGATGCAAACCAGGCCAGAAGATTTCCATCAATGCCATAGGCGGAAAATTTGGATAACAGGCGTTGGTGTGGGACTTTATCAAAGGCTTTTAAGAAGTCAAAAATAGCCATAGAGACGTTACTGTTTTGGTCAATTTGTTTAGAGATATCATTCATTGTTAAGAGGAGATGTGTTTCAGTCGATCTTTTTGCACGGAAGCCATGTTGTAAATCACTTAAAATATTATGCTTATCAAGGAATTTCATCACATGTGAGTGGATTATATGCTCAAGGATTTTACTACAAACGCAGGTGAGGGAAATAGGTCTATAATTAGCTGGGTTTTGTTTATCACCTTTTTTAAAAACGCTACATATGTTTGCTTCTTTCCACTTCTTAGGGATAGTACCATTATCGACAAAGATTTGAAAGAGATCAGTTAGAATTTCATAGAGGTCATCAGCGTGTGTTTTTAGAAACCATGGTGGTATTTGGTCAGGACCTGAGGCTTTGTTGGGGTCTAGGTTATGCAGTTGCTTTTTGACACCTTCTGGGGTAATCATAAGTTGGTTTATTTTGCTGTTGGCGAGTGGTTTAGTTACAGGAATTTGGGAGGTATTTTCTTCTGTGAAAACACTGAAAAACTGGTCATTTAGAATGTTAGCTTTAGTTTTACTGTCATTGCAGAGTTTATCATCATTTAGTAGATCAGACACACCTACAGAGTTACTTCTTAATCTTTTGATAAAGGACCAGAATGCCTTTGGGTTTTCATTAAGTGAGTTTTTAAGTTTATCACAGATGAAGGTGTTTCTAGCTTCTTTGATGTTTTTATGGACATCCTTCCTGAAGCTTTTATAGGTAGTCCAGTCATTGGCTTGTTGATTAGTCTTAGCTTTTTTAAACAATTTATGTTTTTTCCTGCAGAGACGGCGTTGGATACGGGTAATGCAGGGCAGATTTAGTTTAGTTGAGGTGAATTTGTGACGCGTGTTTTTATCAATAATCAATTTAATTTCCTGTTCAAAGAAATTCCATTTTTCATCAACATCAATGGAGTTATTGAATTGAGTGTAATATTGCAGTTTAAATTTGGTCAGGTCTTCTTTTATTCGTTTTATGTTAGCTTTTTTCTTTAAATAAATTTTACGTTTAGGCAACTTTTTACAAGGAGGGGAGATATTTAGGGTTAGTTCAATAATATCATGGTCACTTATACCGGGAATGACATCAGCTGAGGTAACAGCTGGTGAATCACAATTTGAGTGAGATTGAATGAATTAGTCACTTCAAGAAGAATTTTGGCTGCTTCCAAGGAAGCGTTACTTTCTGAAATAATCTTTTGACTCCAGTCAATGTCAGGTTGGTTGAAATCACCAGCAAGAATAACATTGTTTTTGTCAGCATTTTTACCAAGCTTTTGGCTAGTGAGATCAAGTAGGCTAGTGAGATCATTGTGACTGGGTCTGTAAAATGTTCCTATATACATGCTCTTTTCCTTAAGAAAATGGAATTTGGTTCAGATAATTTCAAAGTCAGAGACTAATTTAGTGAGCTCAGTGAAAACCAGGTCATTTTGTATTGCCTGTAGTACACCACCATAAGTATTTGAATTTCTATCTTTGCAAACGACTGTATAGTTGTCCGGGAAAATTTCAGCATTGGTAATTTCGGAATTAAGCCAGGTTTCAGTGCCAATAATAACATCTGGGTCTTTTTCTTTGATAAGACTTTCCACGGAGGCCGTCTTGTTTCGAACACTCTGAAAGTTGATAACAAGAAGTTTTAGAACCTTCCTTTTTTCCCCTTTTGGGATTTGTTTACAATTTGACATCGGGATGGTGGTTGGACCCCGAGTCAAGGCCAGAAGAATAATTTTGAAGTGGCTTATATGAGTTAGTACAGTTGATGAAGTTTTTAGTTGAGAAGAACGAATTAGAGAAGTTCATGAAGTCACAAGTGTCACACACTCAGGTACAGCTAGAATGCATGAGGTCCCTGTATTTTGAGTCGTTAATGCTACAGCACTTAGTGTGGATCCATAGATCACAATTGTCACACTGTACTGCTTTTTCGGATCTCCTACACTGGGGTCCACACAGGCCACAAGGTGCCCAACATTCCAAACAAAACCAATCATCAGATAATGATGCAAGAGTATTGTGAGCTGCATTACTAATGCCTGCACACTTACTCTGAACCCACGAGTCACAATCATCACAACAAATACCTTTCTGGTTATTTTTGACAGATTTGTTGCATTGTTTGCAAGGATATTTTGGAGAAGGTCCAGGATTGCTTTTAATATCACCAGGAAGGGTAAGGAATAAAAGGAGTAATTTTCTCCTGCGTGAGTTGAGTTTTGACAATTTCCAATTTGATTTGTACGAATGTAATTGCCCATCGATACAAAGATAAGTTGCAGGTGAGTGATTTGAATAATCACTAGAGCCAAACAAGACATGGTAACCAGTTCCTAGGGCGTTTAGAGGCAAATTTGATGCCTGAGATGAATGAGGTTGCGACGAATACAAGGAGTTTAGAGAGTCAGAGACTCGGGAGTATGTTAACAAGAACAGTACAGGGAAGACAAGGTTGTGAGTGAGAATGAACATAATTGATGGCAAGAAGAATGAATATACTTGACAAACAGGAAATACAGACAGGTAGAGCAAATAAACACTGTAATACAGAAAAGAATATGAATGGAATGACGTATAGAAACAAACAATAAACTTAATCAGGTCTCAGGAATAATAATGTTCCGATCGCCGAAAAAAAACGTGGAAATGATAATAATAAAAAAGAGTGTGTTAGGCTATGTAACATTAGGTTCACAATCGTCACGCAAAAATAACAAACACAAAAACTGCATTAAATAATAACAAAAATAAATAGACAAGGCAATGAATAAGCACGAATAATCTGCAGAAACGTAAAACAATGATATATATTTAAGTGGGGTGAGAAAAATCCACAGTTAAGAGGTAAAATATCCAATAAATAAATCTGGTTGTGGAAAATACGTCTTCACTCAATTTTGTACGCTCTCAGTTTCTACCTACTATAAAGATGTGCACGGTATATATAACAGTAAAATCGCATTTAATTCACTTCGAACATGTCTTTTTCAAAAGAAATAACAAAGGATCATTCACTTCAGATATCAAAGATATAATGTATATAAATTTCAGTTTGTAAGGAGTGATATTAAGTGACAAATAATGTGCACTATGATGAGCACGTTGTCTGCAGTGTATGATTTGGCCACTGCGTGATTTGGGCATGGATATTCGTGCTACAGTATACTGACTTCCTACAGTACAGAAGGTTGCTACTCAATAGTCCAGTATAGAGTTATTTTACAATTACTAATATTTTTAATGTATTGATACACTAATTTTAACAAGTGTAAGGATTTCTCGATTTTCTTCATGTTTTTAAAACAAACAAAAAAACATAGATGTTGAGGTAATGTTGAATGATGTGTGATATTGTGTCAGGGCATTTGCAAAACTTATACAACAGTACAAATGTGGGCTAAGTGGTCATAAACCACTGACCATCAATGATTAAAACCCAAATCATTGTGTAAAAAATGCCCATTTGATAAAAAATTGTTGGCTAAAACCAGTAACTATTGCACGAAGTTGTCAATTATTTCATTAGTTGGGTATTATATATATCTCATATATGGAAATTGTTAAGATCCCTGAAATAAAATGCGGCAAAGAATTAATGCCTCTACTGTTTTTTCAGAAATGATAAACCTCCTAGTACTCAGTACTGTAAATTTAGTCTGCATTCCTATTGTTGATGTCACATTCAATATCCAAACAGATATCTAACAGAAAAGAACTTACAGGAGAATTTTGTATTTTATTAGAAATATATTTCTAACAGATTAAGAAACTGGTATTGTTTCTTTTTATCCCCTTAAAATTAGGTGTTGATGATAAAAAGTGACTTGGCTTTGAAGAAACCAAACGAATAGACTGTCTCAGAAAAAAAGTCACACACTTCTACCATTGAAAATTGGTGTTGATTGGCTTTGATACATACTGCTTAAAAAAGAGGAGAACTATTATCTCCTGATACAATTTTCAAACAAAAATGTCTTACCAGAATGTAATTTACCAGATGCACTTAATGCAGGTCTAAGTTTGCTTTTACCCTAAAACAAAATCATGGACTTAAAAATGACAGAGATACCACATCTCGTTATCATTATGTTTAAAGAAATTGTTCAAACAATCACCGCCACTAAAACTTTCTTAGCACAAGCCATACAGAAAAAGCAGAATGGGAAAAAATGAATATATAACTATCACTTTACTGAATTATATTATTTCTACAGATCTAGAAGGCATACACAACAAGTTTAAAGTCAGGCGGGTATCTTGCTTGGTCAGGATGGCGTATTATTTAATGACCAAATGCAGTGATTTCTGAACATTATATGAAACCGGCATAATTTAACACTGTGTAATAAGTAGGCCTAAAAAATCTCATATCTTTATCCTGCCTAGGAAAAAAAAAGCCCATGGTCTAAGTAGTATCCTTACTTTTCTTAGTAGGCCCTGCAGTTATGTACACTGCAACCCAACATTTCATGTAGATTCCATAATAAGCTACATATTTAGAATTAATAATAACTAAATTCCAAGCATGTCCTGAACTTGGCATTTGGACTATCTATAAACAACAAGTAAAATCACAATAAATAAAAGGATAATTTGTAAAAGGTAAAATTAAAAAACAAAAAACTATTCCTACTAATTACAACTCACATATCAATATGGAATCGTGAACAACATTATATACTTACTGTTTATGACCAAAATTATGAAGACAAATGCTTCATTTTCAACTAATCGCCACCGCACACAAGTTAAATACTGACAGAAAGCTTATTGCGTCGCCTGACGAATTATCGATAAATTAGGCTCCAGTTCGAAGAAAGTGGGTCAGGAGTTCAACAAATATTTGGCCTAAAAATTAAGCCAATATTCTACTACACAAATCCAAATAGCATTTACGCAAAATTGGAAATAAGAAAATATGGAAAATTTGGTATCATTCGAAAGAAGAATGAACCAACTCTCATCTACTTTTCTGGTAGCACGAAACTAATATGGTATCACTCCGCCATCCAAAAATGAGAATCCTCAGAGAAAAGGCTAATAAAGATAATTCCGAACGATCCCATTTCATAAGACAGGAGGCTAAGAAGTTGAAAATTTCAGAAATGGTAAAGAAAAGATAGGACTTGAATATACATATTCAAACTTGACGAGATTTGTTTCCGTAAAAGTTTCATGGGGAACTATTTTACCATGGACCCACACCACAATTTGAGTAATTTGGTGAAGGTGTATAACACCTCTTCACTTCAGTCTAAAAAAACCCAAAACCTCTTGTGACCCCCGTATTAAAAGTACCCTCATCCAAAAGATATTAGATGGTACTTTTTGGAAAACATCACAAAAGATCCCCAAATTTAAAACATTCTTGTACAAAAAGGACCCCGAACTTGACTCTTTTATTATAGGCTTCAATGGAGAAAATAATACTTCCGTGCTACCTGCAGCGAGACTGGGTATATGTATATTACATTTACTTTTAAGAAGGAAAGTGTGACAATTTCAAAATATTTGATAGAAATTTCAATAAATAAGCACAAAATGTGACATTTCTGACTCAGATGACCCAGATTGAGGAGAAAATTGGCCATTTCCTTGGTTTACTTGATCAATTCTGCAAATGTTGGCAGGTATACATGGTAAGGTAAGCTTAAAAAGCATGTTAGGCAATCAAAGCCTTAAACATAAAGCAAATAGGTGATTATTCATGAAAAGAACCATTATATTTCACCTAAAGTAATGTGCTTGATGAAATTAAGGGGGACGATGGGGAGGGGGAGAGGATGTTGAAAGGGAGAGGGGGGGGGGGGGGAAGTGGGTGGAGAAAAGTAGTTTTTCTCTGGGCAAGATTTTAGAGCCATTAAAGAGCTTTCCTTCCATGAGAATAGACATCTACTGAGGGAAAATGACCCTAGATTTCATTGAAAGACTGAATTTATTCACTTTTTGTATAAAAATGGTATTTTCCTTAAAAATGAGTCCTTTTTGATGTATTTCAATTTCTTCGCAGTAGGTATGGCAATGGTAGCATTTGATCTTTATGAAAATGTATTTGGTTGAACTGATAAATGTTCATATCTTCTTTTGGGCTGACTCTGTCACCCAGATTGACATAGGTCATCACAGGTAACATTATAAATAACATTGTTTTAATTGATAAAGGTCATGACTTTGCACTTAAAAGTTGTCATAAAAGTTAGATAACAGTCATTTTTCATGGTCCAGCAAAGCAGCAGAGAGACTAAATTTGCACTAAATAGGCTTGTTTTGGGGGGCATAGCATACTTATTGCAGAATTTTAGGGAGAGGGGGCATGGTTTTTAGAGATTTCTTTTTGTTTTAAAGATATTTACCCCAATTGAATGACAAAAGGCTATTTTTCAATAGGAAAATGTGCTTTTATGCTATAAAATAGTGCAATTAATGGATCCAATCATATTTTCATGCAAATTTACCAATTTCTTGGTTATTAGCTATATTCCCATGGGTAACGCTTTCAAAGTTAGCCCTCATAGCATACGTAAATGTTTGTAGAAACCACCCCTTATAAAATCATTTCCCAATGGAATACTATTTTCTTACTTTTTTATTTGGTTTTAATGATAGACCATTATGAGCATATCATACTTGTGTATTTTTTATATGTTACACATTGCACAGTCAAATGCTAGCTGTTTTTCTGGAACCAAATGGTCCAGTGGAACTTTGGGTCATACAAGGTTGGTAACAATTTGGTACCAGATGCAGTGATATAAATCTTAAAGAAATAAGAAGAAGCTTCTGCTACTATAGGTAGCACGGAACTAATAAGGTATTACTTTGCCATCCAAAAATAAGAACCCTCAGAGAAAAGGCTAATACAACTATTTTCGAGAGGTCCCATTTCATGGGACAGAAAGCTGAGAAATTGAAAATTTCAGGAATGGTAAAGAAAGGATAGGACTTGGCTATGCATATCCAAACTTGACGAGATTTGTTTCACTAAAAGTTTCATGGGGAACTATTTTACCATGGACCCACACCAAAATTTGAGCCTAAAAAAATCGGCCAAAACCTCTGATAACCCTCTATTAAACAGTTAAAAGTACCCTCATCGGAGAGATATTAGATGGTACTTTTTGGAAAACATCACAAAAGATCCCAAATTTATAACATTCTGGTACAAAAAGGACCCGAACTTGACTCTTTCATTATAGGCTTCAATGGAGAAAATAATCAGTTCCGTGCTACCTTCTATGTTTACTGCTAATCACATAAATCTTTTTTGCGTTTGGTCCGTTCAGGATATATCATGGGAAGTAATACGATTTGGATGTGAATGGGTGTATGTGTGTATGAATACGGGGGGAGGGTAGGGGAGGGTAGGGGAGGGCAGGGGAGGAGGGGAGGGAGGGGAGGGAGGGGAGGGGAGGGGAGGGGAGGGGAGTGGAGGGGGAGGGGGTATCACACACTTTTATTCAACCAGATTGATATATCCATTTGTGTTAACAAGTATCCATTTCTGTTTATGTATAATGAAATTTGCTGTTTGATTATAATGTTGATGAACTAGACTTATTAATTAGAAAATTGGGATATATTGGCTCAGGTAATAAACCCATGTAGGTAGTACGGAACCAAGTATTAATCCGCGGTCGGTTTTAACAAGAACTCCTAAGAAGGAAAGGAATATAAGAATATCATGCTGAGATTTTAGACGAAACTTTAGTTCATTCTTACTTTCAAAATCATTTACTAAATAACAGTCAGGTACAATTTGTCTCAATAAAACCTATTGACAGCAATACTTGTAGAATTTTGAAATACCTAAAAAAAGTATATAATGTAAAGCGTATGATAATAAATAATACATAGCATACTTTACCCATGTGAATATGCTAGATTAAAGAAACCTTTTCTTCTGCAAATCGCTTTCCCTGACAACCAGAACTGACATTCATAAAGAGCAGTGGCGCAGGGGAGAGGGGGGGGGAGGGGAAAGGGGAAACTGCCCGCCCCCAGCGAAGCTTTCTGAGAGGGCGCCGAGTGCTCAAAGAGCCCCAAATTGTCCTGAAAATATCTTTTTAAGCCCTGGGAAAATTTATGTGTAGAACAATAACTTCTTCTTATATACCATTTGCACGTAATATGCCATTTTTGTCGTCCAAAAGCGCATAAATTTTCCACAGAAAAGACAAAATTTCACCCTGAACGCAACAATTGACACTTGAGCGGAATGTCGCGCCTGGACAATAGAGGATGAATGGAGATAGCTCGTCAGCAATATTTAATATGTGCCCCTACATGAAGGGAAGCAATTTGATTAAATACAGCTGGTAGAAGCTTTTCGAAAGGGCGCCGAATGCTCACAGGGGCGCAAATTTTTTCTTGAGAATACATTCTTATAAACTTTTTATTCTCAACGCTGCAAATGTTTTTTTTCAAAGCTTTATTCTTACATCAAAAATATGAAAGCCATTTCTAGACCCAAACTAAAGACATATGTCAATGGGATTCAGCATTTGAACATTCGTTCCAAAATTTATATTCCTTTTAACTAATTTGAGTGGAATTTACACAATTTAAGCAATCTTCTGCTACCAAACTTAAGCCAAAAAACGCCTACCAGGACGTCAACCCTGGATTAAGCAAATTTCTGCTATCCCCAGCGCCCCTACATGCAGCTTCGCCCCATAGATGTGCCAGGCTCTATTCTGCTATAAAACCACAAAAAACGTAGGCCCGGGTTTTCCGCCGGAAACCCTTGGGTCCTCACCGGTTCTTTACTCCTATATCATGCCTATAGAGTTAACACAATTTTACCAGTACCAGTTTCCCCACCCCCTCCCCTCCCCTCCTTTTTTTTTTTTTTCTTCAGGGGAAATCTTTTTTAATTTCTGAAAAATCCTTTCAATTTCTGGAAGTTCTCTTTATAATTTGAGGAAATTTCCTTCATTTTCGGGAAAATTCGCATTTTCCTGAAAATGAAAGAAATTTCTCATAAAATGAAAACAACTTTCCTAAAAATTAAGAAAACTTCCGGAAAATGAAGTAAATTTCCAAAAATTTAGGAAATTTTTGTATTCAATTTTTGTGAAATTTCTTTCATTTTGGGAAAATTTGCCTCCATTGTCGTGAAATTTCTCCATTTTTGGGATATTTTTGTCAATATTTCACAAATTTTCTTCAATTTTCAGATAATTTCCTTCATTCTGAGATTTTTTTTTTTTTCAATTTTAAGAAAATGGGAAATTTTCTTCCATTTTTTGGGGAATATTTTTATTTAAGAAATTTGTTTTCAATTTTGAGAAATTTCCTTCTTCTCCTTCATTTTCAATTTTTAGAAAATTTTGTTCAATTTATTCTGGGAAATTTTCTTCTATTTTGGAAGTTTAATCTTCAAAATTTTTGAGAATTCAATTTTGAGAATAATTTGCTTCCATTTACGGCATTTTGGGAAATTTTTCAATATTCAATTTTCGTTTTAATTTTCTAAACGGTGCCATATTTACTTATAGGCTTTGACCCCAGTTAGCCACTTAAAGCTTAAAACCCATTTTGCAAAATGACGTTGATAAAACATTTTAAAAATCGTTATAATACTAACCATGATTGATATAACTGAAGTGAAACAAACTAATTCTTAAGATATCTTATTTTTCACATCGTTCGGAACACTTTGATTTTGGGTTATTTTCCTGACATTTATAAATACGAAGGTAATTATCTTCAAAGTTCTTATTAATCCTGGTTTACTTTGAAATAAATAATACCAAATCAAACAACCTAAATATGTATGTGCATGTATATACATGTTGTTAACCTTGACAAGAAAAGCTGACATTCCTAAAAAAAAAAAAATAATAAGAAAAACACACATGAAAGATTCACATCTGACAAAACAATGTATATGTTAATTAAATCTCGACAAAAACTTGCAAAATTTACAATGCCAGATATTGTCATTGGTGATTCTAATATCAAATCTTGCTCTCAAGCACGTTTACTAGACGTCATCTTTGATTCAACCATGAGTATGAACTCTCATATTTCACGGGTTACCCGCACTGCTGTTTTTCATCTTCGAAACATTGGTAAAATAAGGAAATATCTTGACTCTACTGCTACTGTTCAAATCATACATTCCTTTGTAACTTCACGTCTAGATATGGGAAATTCTCTACTGTATGGTATTCCTCAAAAACAAATTCACCGTCTTCAACTGATTCAAAATTCTACTGCACGCCTTGCAACGCTCTCAAAAAAATCTTGTCACATTACTCAGCTACTCCAATCCTAAAAGACTTGCATTGGCTCCCTGTGTCATATAGGATTATATATGAAATACTGCTTATTGTTTACAAATCGTTGATTGGGTGTGCTCCAAATTATATCTCTGACCTTTTAAATCATATATTCCTACTCGTGCTCTTCGATCCAGTGACAAATTACTTTCATGTGAACAAAAATCTAACCACTCATGGGGTGATAGGTCTTTTGGTATAGCTGCACCACGGTCAGACGGTTGTGGAATCAATTACCCCTTCATGTCAGATCATCCAATTCTCTTGCAATTTTTAAAACAAATCTAAAAACACATCTCATGTCCAAAGCTTTTATCTAATATTGTTTTTGTGAATACATATATAGGTGTATGTGCGTGTGTAGGCCCCTATGTATGTTTTTGTTAATTATGTTAATTAATTAATTATTATTATTTTTTTAATGTTATTTCTTTGTTTTTCACATTGTACGGCGCCTTGAGCACCTTTTGGGTGAATACGTGCGCATTATAAATCTTATTTATTATCATTATTATTATTATATTCAAAATAGTTATAATAGTAACTCGGATATACTTTGGAGTATATAACACTAAAATGAAACAAGACTATATCCTAAAATATTTCATTTTTTCTCATATACATAGCTTCAGTTTGCTTAATTGACATTCATTACAAGTACATTTATAAGTTTATCGTCAAAATTGCTCTCATAGAAATCTTGGGACAATCTGAAGAATGCAAAACTTATCATATTAACTGTTGAATAGATCTTCATTTCATTGTAAAAAACTGATGGACTGAATCTGAAAAGGAAAATTTAATATTGCAAAGATTATTTGTGGCATTCAAGTGTGTCATAAATTATAAATTAATTTTAAGATCCTGTGACTTTGCTCAGCAATAACTTGACAAAGAAGACATAAACTCACTTTAAAGTTATGCCCGTTAACATGAAAATGTTGATATTTTGAATGTAACTAAAATGTTTAACTAAGCATACATTTTAGTTCCGGAGGATTTTGTGATCTATCATCCTCTTCATGTAACACCAAGGGTATTCTCGAGGTCGGAGTCGACGTAACTGTGTCAGGGCTCAGTTCGGTTTTGCCAAGTTGGAGGAGAAATTTATCATTACAGTCAATGGGATATTTTATTTTATTTTATTAATACTTGTGTCGCCTCAGCCAGTCAGTGAAATTTAATGGTGCCTACATATGTTGGAAACTATTATCTAATACACATCATATTTAAAGAAAAATAACTTCTGTCCAGTATTTGCTGAAAAATGAAAAACAAATGTTTTTCTCCCATTGATTGCAATGATAACTGACTGTTTATTTTCCCCTTTGACTGAAGTTTGAGATTGTCAAAAAAGTATTGTTACGTCACCGTGCACCACAATTTTCCCGGATGTCCAACCTCGAGAATGGTTATTTTAAATGATTGCTTGCTCTTTCTTTTGAATTTGTATTAATACACATGTGTGTAGTAATACCCTAATTTAATCCCATCCAATTTAGTCCCATACATATTATACATGAATATATATAACCTAAACACCACACAAATATCTAAGCGTTACAATTTTGTACAAAACTATTGCCGCACTTTTCCTCTTGTACCCCATTTTATTGTTGCGTGAAACTTGAAAGTGAACTTGATGTCACTTGCATTTTTTAGTGTAGCTGTAACACTAAAACAAAAAGAAGAGGGAAATACTCTTTTGAACTTCTTCAGTTCCTTCAATAGAAAATAGAAAAATACCAAAAACCTTAAAGATACAATGAGAGTAACTTGTTTGCCATTAATTTTCCATCGATTGTTTCCATTAATGAATTTTTTACCTTTCTTCTAAAAAAATTACAAATACAAGTAGTAGTTGATAAAGAGAACAGAACAGAAATTTAAAGATTTTCATTAATTTGAGATGTGTTTTCATACATTGAAATGAATTAAGATTTATACCAAAATAACTCCAAAATTAATTGAGCTGTTAGTACGCAGATTCCTTCACTTAGAATGTGAATCGATTTTAATTATTAATGAAAGAAAAGAACTTCTTAACTTTTAACTTCCTGTGTCATCTTACAATTGTTCAGTCAAATGGACTTTGACCCCTCCCGTACCATTTCCTACCTGCGAGAAAACATTGGTGAAATGTTTAATACATAAAGCAATATTTACAACAAAGCCAACATAAATAAACTTAACAAACACCAAATAACATTTTTCCTACCCTACTTATAGTGCGTCAGGATCAAAAAGCTAGTATAGCAACATACTGTACAGCGAAAGTTTTAAAAAGCTACGATATCGTTTAAAAAAAAAGAAGATTATATTAATTCTGGGCCTAAATCAAATACATTCGTATTTTCCATCTGAGGAAATGAAAATATAGACATGTATAAATGGCACGTATGAGGTTTCTCATTTTCCACTCCGGATTGTCTAAATTTCACTGGATATCCTGAAATTTGGGAGACAGATAGTATATAAATATTCAAAACTTTTTGCGGTTGCTTTTTAAAATTCATCGTCGCCTTTTTAAGAAAATCAATAAAAGAGATTATGAGCAATGGAGGTTGTATTTTAACGATTACAATGCTACAATCAATTGTTGCAATGCTGATTAAAAAATTTATGGCGTTGTTTTTATTCGAAAAGGTCATATAAATTTGCAAAATTGAGGAATGTAGACGAAAACTTCCGGTGCCAATCCCATATTTTGATAGCCAGGTCTAATATGTGATATGAAGAATGGTATTATTTAGACATCCCCCCACCCACCTCCAAAAAAAACAAAAAAACACTGCGGCCGGTTTCAGATTAGGGAGGACATTGTGGTAGGAGGTCCACCCACGGAAAGGGTTTCTATTTCTTGGTTGCATGCATGCTTTATTTTGATGACAAAGTGGAAAATTATTAACATCAAACTTGAAGGAAAATGCGTTAAATTGTTGGAAATTTTGTTCGATTTTGGCAACAGTTCCTGAAAATTGCTCAAAATTGACAGGTGCTTTTCTGGAAAGTGAAGGTTTTTTTTTCTGATGGGTGGGGGGGGGGGGAGGTATGATATTTTTAGGGGGCTAAGCCCCGCCCCTTTAAGCACGCCACGCCACTGCTTTCTTTATTACTATCGATACAAAAACTAGAACATCAATGATGTAGTGGCTCAACATATATTTGGGGGTGGGTATAAGTCTGCTTTTGTGGGTAGGCCTAATTAAAAGTCGGACGCTTCCTGGACTTTAATTGAGGGGCACTTTTCAAAAAAAAAAAAAGGAAATTTTGTCAGTTTTCGAAAAAAGTGGAAGAATCTTGCTTCCTGTCCTTATGGTTTCTACACATATGGATTAAGCATAGGCGGAATTTGAGGGAAGCAAGGGGGAACTTTCCACACCTCACTCTTTGTCCAAATGGATGCTTTTGTATGGAGATGTGTTGCATTTTAGCGTGATTTTGTAATTCCTCCTCCCCCTCCCCCTCCCCCTTCCCCGCACACACTTTTAAGTTTTCCCCACTTTCGGTTGGCACATTCCGCCTATAGGCTTGAGATTGGGGGACCAGGACCAATGTTGACAATTACCCATCGGGCGAATAGGTAAAACTTAAAAAGCTTCTTTTGAAAATTGCTGCTTAGAAAATTATTGGGGGCATGCCCATTCCCACCACAGCCCTCGGTGTTGGCGCCCCTGGTAAAATGACATGCTTTAATTGTGTCAAATAAATACTAAATTCATGTAACAACGTCTATGTATTATGTAATATGTGTGAGTGAGTGGATTTCCATTTGTTTTAAGCTTCAAGAATGACCTAGAATTAATTTCATATAAGTTTCAAAAGGGCGCATTTGGTTAGGTCCGTCCTTAAATTTCAAAACTTACAAGACACCTCCTGCACAGTCCGTCATCAAAAGGGTACCCCTTGCTCTCCTTACTTAAGGCAAGGGGCAGTGCCCCGCCCACTTATCGCCACATTCCGACAGCGATGCAAAGCGCCAAACTCCCCACGGTTCCCCAGCTGCCCCACCGGGTAATGGAGCTTTAAATATCGTTGAATATGTGAAAACTGTTTTTCAAGTAAGCCTACAAAAACTTAAGCCTCAACAGCAATATGATGCAAATTTTAATAACAATGTTTGCTTTAGAGAGAAATTGAAATCAAAAACAGATCTACTATCAGCAAAATATTGTATGTAAAAAATCAAGATGGATTTTACATCCTTGCAACAAAATATGCTTTTAACTATGGCATATTTTCCTGTAAATCATAATGCTAATATATTACTACCATTTTTGAGCAAATAATTTATTATCGCAATTAATGAATCAGAATTAATTAATAATAGCATCCCACAAATACACTTCCAAGTGGCAATCATTATACGAAATATACCTAAAATGATTTCATAAATTTCTTTTGAAGTCTCTTTCATAAAACATAGACTTACTTGACCTTGAACTAATTCTTTTTTAATACAAGTTTTTATGAGCAGTCCGTCCAATGTTTCCAATCTTTTATGCTCACTTTCCTTCCACTATAAAGCTGAATTTATGACAGATAACCTAGTGATTTTACAAATTAGTTATTAGACTCTCCTTTCTGTACGCAAACGAAGAACTTTTTGTGAAGAGCCAGATAGTGTAAATGCAGGGATGTTACTTAAAGCTCCCTGGTTATTAACACTCTGGTGATTTTAATGACTGAAAATTTACAGCCTGAGTTATTCAATTGCGCTATATGGATATATAGTCTATTCAGGTTATTTCATCTTTAAAGCTGTAGTTTTTAAACGCAAGTTATAGCCCAAACGAGCTATCAACTACGAGTGCTATATCTTCATTTGGCTATAGTGTGGGACAAATCCCAAACGGGATATTATAACCCAATTGTCACATGAAAACAGTGTTCTTTATCCTTCGGAAATATTCGCTGGACCTTCCGAGTCTATGTTGATATATATGCTAAATTCATTCGGATCGCGCCAAATCATTTTTGTTGAGATTTAATGGGTATGGTTCGTGCTCTAGTATGTATAATTGAAAATGTTCTAATATGTTTAATTTCTGATATAAGGCCTAAAGAATGTTTGTTTCCCTTTCTTGTAACGAAGGGGCAGGCGGAAAAAAAATGTTTGTTTTTTTTTCCAAGTTGAACCATTGTAAGGATACCGTCTTCATCAACAAGCAAATTAAGAAGTTAATAGCAACCGCTCGACACAAGAACACAAAGGATCCCCGATCGGGAGAACAAAACTGTTCTCCCGATCGGGGTACGAACCAGACTAAACGTGCTAACTAGGTGACGTTACAGTGTATTAACTTATCTGAAATACAAATAAAACAAATATGATTATATTTACCCAAGTGCTAAATTTCAAGGTACGAAAGGAGTAGTATTAAATATATCATGTTAGAAGTATAAGACAATTGCCACATAAAACTAAACTGCATGGTGATTGGCGAAGCCTAAATCACCTCAAAGTTAAATTACTTGAATGAATTTCACAACTGCAAGTCGATATAAGTACTTTGTGGTTGATTCTTGTGAATTCAACTTCAAGTTGAACTTTTCTAAATCATGTCGGTGGCTTTCTTATTTTCATTTGAATTTCTCTCACTATATTTTTCACCCATGTGAGAGAATAAAGAAATACAGCCAGTAAAGATATCCGTTTAATCTATTAATAATAGATAAATATTTCTCATGCGCATGTGTGAAACAGATCATTACGAGCTAGGCTAAATCATTGTTGTCGGCGTCGGCTTTCAATCAGGTTTAGACAACCGTCATGAACTAAAGAGGATACCAGACTTAAAAACTTTTAAATGATACTCTTGGTTGCTTTATTGATACGAAAATAATGAAATTAACAAAGTGTTTGAAATGAAATAGCTTACAAATTATCAGTCATTTTAAAAATTAGTCAAATTGTACAAATGTGACAAACACAATATGCGAATTCCACAATCCATAATGGATGGTTATCCATGCAAAGAAGAAGATTCTAGCGGCTGAGTTCTTGTTCCCTTTTTGGCGAAATGTATTAGAGCTATCCATGTAAAAACTTAAAATAATTTAGCACAAATTCCAAAAAAGAGAAGAAAATGACAAAACTTTTTAACTCTCGTATTTTCAAGAGTTTCCATGCGACCCCACCAAAAAAATATTCTAACCACTACATTGAATTTTAATGATATTGAATGAAATGTACACAATGTGAATCAGTTAGCGTGCAGTGGCGTATTCAGTGGGATCAGGGGGCAAGTTTCCCCTTGGCGAAAATCCGTATGTAAAGTATAATACCAGTATACAATATGCTATACTTCTTTGGGAAATGAACTGCAAAAAATGAATAAAAATGGTTAAATATCGCCCAAATTTGGTGATGATTTTGTTTCTAGCGAAATAGAATCTTAAATTTTCTGGAATATTTCTTAAATTTTTGGGAAATTTCTAAAACTTTTGGAATATTTTCTTCGATTGATGAGAATTTCTTTTCGATTTTTATTCAATTTTCTTCGAAATCCTGGCATTTTTTGTTGTTGGTTATTTCCTTTGATTTTCAGGTATTTTTCTTCATATTTTGCGCGATTTTTAAATTTTCGGGAAATTTGTTTCAATTTCCGATCAGTTTTCTTCCATATTCGGGAATATGCCAATATTTTAAAACAACGCACACACAAATTTCTAATAATTATACCAAATTTTCCAATAATTTTACCACTAGTTTCCTCCAATTTTATGTTGATAATTTTCATATTACCGAGAAGGTGAGATCAGTTCCCCAATCCCTTGCCTATTTCCCTCCGGATACAAACCTTTTCCGATAAATACGCCTCCGATAAATACGCCCGATAGATACGCCCCGGTACCGAAAACTGAGTACGCCACTGTTAGCGTGTGAAGAAAGGATTCCTGACACCTCTACCAGTCCGCTGAATACGAGCAGTCCAGTCGAAAATTCTAATTTCAACTCACCTGAGAATCAGACATTGGTTGTGCCAACAATATGAATATTATCTCCCAACCAGTTGGGTACATGACCTTGCTATATGACCGTTACTGCGATATTATTCATTTCTGAGGACTTGACCGGAAGTTCGAATTGAACATTTCGTGGTTTGTAAAACGATCACTCCAGAATGAATCCGGATAATTCAAATTTCTCTAACTTATGCAGTTTCAATGTTCGTCACTAAAGCAGAAGATCAGGTGACGTACAAAACATTATATTTCGGGTTAAATCGGGATCAGAGCATTTTCAGTCTCGTTAAAGTTCCCAAAATAAAGATTTTTCGTGGCCCATTTTGTGATGATCTTTGAAAGGGTACTGAAGATTCGTCAATCGTTTTTCTGATCTGTGTAAGTCACTTTTCCTCATATTAGGCTTAATAGGCTCTTTAAAGTGAACTATTAGTGTCGTCAAATTTCAGCCACTTTTAGGTACTTTTAGTGAATGAAAATGCTAAGGAAAAATGCCAGTCCAAATTCTCACTTCTTGGACCTAATTTTCTTCCTAACGTGAAAAGGTGTGGCTTTTCTGTAACACTAGGTTGTTATTATGGCAATGTATTGAGACATAGGACGGAATTATGCAAAATAAAATTAATTTGGTTGTAAAATTATTGACAGAGCTTACGGATATGAACAAATGATATTCTTATTACCGTTATCCACAATTTTGGATTTGCTGGTACTAGTTTTCGGCCTACCAAAGAACGATCTGTTTGTGCACCATTTATTTAGGCCCTACACCTACTGGCACTGGCAGTAGGCATACTAACGTTAGGTATAATACTAAAGCCTACTACTACGGCTTACTACTACTAGTCTAGGGCATATTACTGTAGTATGACCCGAATTTGTTACCCACCTTAGCGAAGTCGGACAAAATTGTTATGTAAAAAAGTCCCATTTTCATGATTGATGAGTACAGAGCAGGCATATGAAGGTGCATGAGAGAGACATATGGCATCATGGCCATGTCTCAAATACCATGTAGGCCTAGAAGCCTATTCCAATGATTGCCTTAATCAGTCAGATTAATAACTGAATAGTCACTGCTTAGAAGTTAAGACTAGACCAGTACTATCATGAGTCACCCCACAAAATAATTTGCGACATAGGGCCTACCAGCAGTTGACCACATAACTTATTACATAACACTACAGAAGTTCAGCAGGCAAAAACTGATCCAAGAGAATGCCAAAAATGGCAGTTCCATAAATACAATATATAAAGCATACAGCCCGCATCATTCCAGTGTGAGATTGCCCTAGGCCTTAGTATTGATATTCTTACTAAAATCTTACCTTATGATTGATATTCTTAGTTTTTTTAAATGTAAGCATACTGTACAGCATTGATAATAATTTGCTAAGTTCTAATATTACTCATTCTTTTTGAGCAACATTCTTAAGAGCAAGTGCAGATTTTAACACAATTTAGGAAGTATCCCCCTTTAGTTTGCGTTTCCTGAAGTGTTGGAAATTTGTTAATATTTACCGTCTCCTCTGGTATGTCCTAACTAAAGTAACAGTTTAATATACTATAGTCCTGTTAAGTTTGTTGGAGTAGTCATGGTCATACTCAGATAATTTCAGACTACTATGAAATATTTGAAAATTATTATGTCATCTTTGACATCAAAACAAAACTTCTGTGTCAACTTCTAAAACTCATGCAGACGCAATGCAGGTTGCACAGTTACAAAATAGTATGACCCTTAACGTTGCATCGTGGTGCTGTTAATGAATGTTTTTTATACTTTTTCGCAACTTATTTTTTTGTCAAAAATGTGCCAATTAACTTTTGGATCATAGAAATAACACAAAAAACATAACATAAAACTGATATTGGTTTTGAACAGAAGTTCGCAGTGTCCGATACATTGTATATTTACCTTTAATACACAACACCTTGATATAGAAAGTTTATGAAATATTAACTAGTTTAAATCACAACAAAATGTTTTTTGTTTGTTCCAAAAACAATTTTATTAAAATTCTGGCATGTTGAAAAGTTAAGCACATAGGTCTGTAGGTAGAGTTGGTTTTCTAAGTTGATATAAAGCATACTCTTTATCATTATCTGACTAGACCAGTATAGAGCATTAATGCAGAAATAACTTTCTCCAGTGAGGAACAAGCTACAGTATACTATACACTATTTTGCTGTTCTTGCTCTCAGTCTTCTTCTCACTTCAGAACTGATATCATTTGAAACATTTATGCTTGTTGTTCTATATTGCAGATTTATGATTATTTCATGCTTTCACAGGCCCCATAAACCAATCTTATGGTACATGTAGATCTGAAAAACTTTTTTTTTCTTCAGCAAAACTGAGATAGACAACAAATTCTGTTAACTCTGTTGAATCTCAGTTTGACCCCTTAGATACAGTATATATAAAACAGTGTACAGTTGACAGGACTTTACAGTAACATTATGTACAGTCTTCAAAAATCTTGTCATTACAGTTCATTTATTCTGTCATATTGTTTTTGTAGATTGAAAAGGATATACTGGTATAAATTGGGTGTAGTTCGGTTCCATATGGAGTGTTATTCTCTTTTATAATTTTGCTATTATATTGCAGCCATTTTTCTCACCTTCCTTTATTCATTCTTAAGAAAGCTAACAATTGATTTACACAAATTTCCTTCATTCATATTGCTTCAAGGCCCCTATATCTAGAAATAGGAAATCATATTCATTTCAGAACAGAGTATATTAGGGGGAAAATATTTAAGATTTTTAATATAAATCACAGATTTTTGCAGCCCAGAATGTAAGAAGGGTCAATGTTTACATTTCTTAAATGCTGTCTTGTCCACTTGAAATTACTCTTTGTGCTACTTGCAAACTATTTTAATTCTGCTTCTGCTCAAACACTGAAAAAGCTCAAAACTTTATTTCAAAAACCCATTTGGTCCAAAAAATTGTATAGCAAAACCCAAATGATTTATATAGCAAAACCATCACAATTGTTTTTTACCTCACATGTCATATTTTTATTCATAACCTACAGTATCATTTGATGTTAATTTTTTTTAAGTATCCCTCAGTTGTTTTAGAGGAAAGTACTGCAGCATCACATTGTCTTGATATTAACTTATCACTACCTTTTACTTTCCTTCAAAAATTGTGGCAGAGCAACAGAGAAATCAAATAAGTACTATATTTCTAAAAGAAAAAATGTGCTCAAATAAGTGCAGTATCAGGACTAGATCCGTATTTACCCATCAGTCTGTCAGTCATTTAGGTTGCATGGAAGCTACAACAACATCAATTGAAGAAGAATGTTGTGACTGACAGTGATACAGCATCGAAGGATGTCTCCATCCATCCTGTTTTTTTACAGCATACTTCATATATATAAAATGAAACAAGTGTTGCTATATGTGAAATATTGTTTCATGAGATGATTCTTTAATATTATATCTTCCTTTGTTTTACCTGCAGTAATGAATTGGATCAATGCATTTCGATATTGGAGCAGTGTAAGACATGAATATGGGTACCACAATATCTTTGCATCAACAGAAAAGGTAAAGAAGATGCAGATGGTTTAATGTCTTATGCAAACTATCATTATCGGTGCTTTAGAAAACTCAACTTAGAAAAATGAAAGTGTCATGCTGTCATGTAAGTGGTTAATGGTCAATAATACCATCTTTAACAATAATGTTATTATTATAAAACAATAATTAATTTGTATAGTGCAAAATCATGTTAAGCATTTCTATGCGCTGTACAAAGGAAAATGATGGGGAGGAGCAAGAAAATAAGTTGAAATATTTAAGGATTCTTTTAGAATATATTGATGGAATTTTTCGTCCATTTTCTGACACCAGTGTGAGGCATTGATAGATTTGTTGATATCGAATAGTCTTTTATTTGTATCACTTCATAGACACATACTTCGAAAGGCTGTCATAAATGACTAGTGACATCTCAAACATTTACCTTACAGTTTGGTGCAAGAAAATATTGATGAGGAAGTCTAGTTAAAAAAGCATATTAAATTTCAGACAAACAGTAGCAATTCAAAATTTGAGCTTTTTTACGGTATGTATAATATGTGATGTAATGCAGTATGATATAAAATATTTTATATTGTCTTTTTCCTCTATTGACCTAGAGAATGTATTTTTCCCTGTGGATATGGCAAAGAAAAAAAAAAGCTAGTTGCTTTCTTTGAAACTATTGTAGATTATAATTTTAAAGAAAAAATGAATGGCAGTTCCACTCACGGGACAACAAACACTTTGTATTTGTGTGAACAATTATTTGTTGTGTTATTTCACAAAGCTTTAAAATACTCAAATATAAAACTAAATTTAATTAAACATCATTAACTGATGTCTGGTCTTTAAAGCAAACATATAAAGCTTGCTCAGATGTAAAGAGAAATATACCTGTAGTCCAAGCTTAAAAGTCTACGAATGGGTAGGTGAAAAGCTTTATGTAATTCTTTGTATTTCCTTCCTAAATTTCAGTTCTTGAAAATGAGGACAAAGTCTATTCCTGCTAGATTATGGTTAAGGGGTATGGTAAACACTTAAAAAAGTTTGGATAAAATTTATTTTTTCCTCTCACAAATCTGTGACAATGAATTAAAAAAACAAAACAAAGGGGTTACATAAGGAAATAGGAACTTGCGCCCACTCATACCATACATCAGAAGAGGAACATAAAGAGGAACACAAATTTGCATATTTTGGTCTGAAAATTCAAAATGCTCTAAAATGGTCAATTAACCGATTTGGATAATTTGTTTGGGTGAAATTGTCCATGGATTTTAAATCAATTTAGCAGAAATTGCTGCTGCATATCCATATATATTTAAAGAAGCACTTATACATATGAAGGGTGTAATGCATTACTTATTTGTTATGAAGTTGAAACAAGACGTACATTTGAGCCAAAAGAGATAAATGAATTATCATTTGATAATAAAGTATCTTTTTTGACTTTTCTTAAGTGTTATGTGAATGTTTGTATTTGTATACCATTTATCCCCTAATCATTTATCTATAAATTCATCTGCCTCAAACAAGGATAGACATACTAGTTTTGTATGTATTTTGTGTTTTAGGTTACTGTAGATCTGATGGAGCCACTTTTTTTATCTGAAATAGCAGACAGGCTTATTGTAACAGACCTGCAAGGTACGCATGAATGTCCTGCATTCGCAAAGTAATGTGTTGTGTAACACTAAACCAATCCAATCATTTATTCATTTATTTTTGTTAGAAACAAGAATGGAAAGTATAAAAGTAATATTGTACAATCTGACAGCCCAGAGAAAAGTTATACCCAATTTTGAAATGCTTAATTTTGAAATGATTTAATAGATAATGGGAAAAGAGTAATGCACCATCAGTTGTAAAGTTTAATTGGATTTGAACAAACAAAAAGTGCTACAATGATTTCATTGAACAGTGTAAGGTAGATTTTCCAGGGGAAGGAAAACCAGTGTGTTAAAAGTTACCTTTCTTTCAAATATTGATGTATGTCTGTTACAGAGGTACATTTTCCCTTAAAAAAATGCTATCATGATCTTAGTTTAGATATGCTCATTGGGTTTGGGACTCTCTAGTACTGTGGTGGTGCCACAGTGGGTTATCTATTGGGTCATACCACTCATGTGAAGCCTGAGATAAGACCATGTATTAAACATTCAGCCTTTCCTGAAAACGGTTCATTCACACAGAAGAGGGGATGGAATTCGGTGAATGAAAAATTTGAAGTGACTTAAAATAACTCGATTTCTGTTTGGAACTTGGAAACACCTTGGATCAGTCAGATTATCTTCAAGCACATCCAGATGAAAACAATATCACACCATTGACAAACTGACAGTTAGTGACAAGGAGACGCAGCACAGCCCTCTGACTACATCACTTGTATGCCTTATAGTCATTGATTTCCCTATCATTTTACTCCTCTTAAGCCTTTCCCATGATTATTTGCGATAGGTTGCCCCAGCCCTCATAATAGTGCTTTTATATTATAGGTACCCCTTCCGTGCAACTATTCATGATCTTCTATTGGTCAAGAGTTTTATTCTCTAATGGATTGCTTAATGACAGTTCCCTTCATGTCCCACCCTATTCACTCCCAGTTGACAGTTTTCCCCACATTGCACAGAAGAAGAACCACTTGAATTCATTACAGATGGACAGACTTATTTAAAGCTGGAATGTTAATTCGACGAAGTCTGGAGTTCCATGTTACGCAGGTGAATTATAAATGTTTCAGAGGTAAACATTCCTACCAAGTGTGTAACAACATGGTTGGTAAGGAGCAGAGACGTCACTATAAGGGGGATGGGGTTGAGGTGTCCCCCTCCCCTAAAAATGGGACGCCAGTTGGAAAATTAATATGGCAGTTGGAAATCCAACCGTTCCTCTTCGGGAAACCCTCATAAATCCACTGATCCCTCAACCACCCCTCCTCCCATCACCATTCAGAAGACACTGAACCCAATCCGAATACCCCAGCGACAGTAAGGAGACACAAGTGACTTGGAGCTAAAAGTGTCAGCATATCAGGTTTGTGCTTCTATTCCCAGGGTCTCTAACCAATGAGGTACCACTTTTAATAGGTAAACATCCATACTATGCCAGTGTGATTAAAGTCAAGCGTACATATCAACGTAAATGTAAGCGGCTCAAGCAATGTCATATTGCAATTACTTGGACAAGGGTTCCGAACACAATATCCCCCATGGACGATAGCTGCACCACTGATTGTGGTGTAGCCAACATTAAACAAGTGAGGTGTCCAAGAACCCCTCCAAAGACAAGTGTTCAAATTTAACCCAATTCTGAAGCCAATTTTGAAAAGCGAAATATATTTCCTGTGAAAAGGGGGTCCCCATTCACCACTAACTACAAAGCATGTCCCATGCTATGTATATGAAAAAAAGGAATAGATATATAATCGACTCATTTTCCAGGCAAAATATGAAAGCTGCCACGGTTTTGGGGCCCAGAGCCCCTCTCACTAAATTTCAGAAAATTGTGTTCGTTTGTTGGCTGATAGGAATAAAACAAAAAGTGACCAAACTTGTAATAAATGTTGCCTAATATTATCAAATGAGGTGAATTGGGTCCGAAAAATACTTATGGGGCCTACTTATCTATCTAAACTTGACAGACATAAAAACTGGGAGGTATATAGCTTTTCAAACGCTAAAGTTGATACGACGGGTACACATCTCGAAATTAGGTATGAAATTACTCTTATAAATCACAAAATAAACTCTTTCTCTTGGTATACAATCGAATCTAAGAGTATTTTGTAAACCTCGAGCGTTTTATTTCCCCTCCAATAGCTGAATAGCATCAGTTGTTCTTAAGAGGCAGGAGCGCTGTAGATCGTCTATTGGTCTTGTACATCCGTTTTACGGACATACACTCAATGCACATGCGTTATAATCATGGCGTCCAATTCAAGCTGACAGCGGGTCTAATCGAATTGTGATAGAACTTTTCTTAGGCTCTTGGTTTGTGATTTGCCCTAAGATGAATTTGAAATTGTTTGTTTCATAGTTGAAACAACATTTGGTTTTACTTCACAAATTGGTAAGGTTTTTTTTTCATGATTTGAAATTATTTTTTGTATCGGTCGGTTGTCAATTTTATCACGGTTTTTTATCTTTCATAGGCTGTTGTGCGAAAAGTAGTGCTCACATTGTGACATAAAACGATGTCGGTAATTCTTAAAAGTCGTTTCTTTTATCGTGTATCCATACGATATATATGTGTTCTTCGGTTTTAGAGCAAATTGCCCTAATCTAGAACAGAGATTAAATGGAAATTCATCACTCGAATTCAAATTAATTGTCACGTTGATTTTGATTCAAGTTTTCGGGTCAATCGAGGTCATGTTTCTGACTGCAACGATAAGTTAACAACGTGATGACTATGAGTTGTTGTTGCACTTTAGCTCTATCATTTCAGTTGAATTACTAATTTAACTAAGATTTGTAATATAATGTTAATCAGACTAAGCATACAACGCAGTTCCATCTTTTCATCGAACTGTTTCCCGAAATACTATTTGGAAATAATAAACCTTACAACAATTGTGAAATATATTCAAACTAATGTTACGGTTTACCTATTTCGGTGCTCCAATTCAAGTTGCATGACATGTAAAGGCGCTGATTTAGGCTCAGGGTTGAAAGAGCAAGCATTTTAACATAATAACTGGGTCCCAAAAATAGTAAATGGAGAAAACATGCAACCCAGTGACTGAAATTCTAAGCTGCTAAAACCAAGAGGTTTTGTCCAGTTACAGGGTTGTAGATGCATTTGCCCCTCGAAGGAGCTATATACACCCTGTGCATATGGACAATGCAAAGCAAAATTAGGCTGGCTCCTGCAGAGATTAACAATATGTACATCCATGCTTCTAAACATAATATATCGCAATCAGCTGGTACTGAACTTAGAATTTGCACTGCGTCAGAGAGAGAGAGGAGAGGGAAAGGGGGTATGGGGGTGTAGGGCTTATGCATACAGAATGAGCGAATCTTGTTGTGAAGAATGTAAGGTTAGGGAGAATATTACTGATTATATTTTCTTACCTTAAGACCGATACTCACTCTTCGCAGATTTAACGGGAATTTTAAGGGGATGGGAACAATCACAATTATTATTACTAATCCCACTCCCCTGAATTGTTGCCTATATGTACATTGACAATAAAAAAATTATGTATATGCATCGTGGCAGGCCTTTTCTTACATATATAACATATTTGGTCCAGCACTTGGTCCAGTACTTCTAATTGTGGCACTGGTGGGCCAAGCTGCACATTTTAAACGGGGTTCTAACGAGCAAAATGAAGAATAAATATGGTTTCTTAGCCATTTATGATTTGGAGGAAAAAGTTTTCTTTCATGGATATTTGTCCAATTTTTTGTCGTTATTTTCTTATTAACATAAACCAAGTGAACGATATAGGGATTCACCGCCTATCAAGGCCGTTTTTGCCATCAATTAGGCAAACAATGAAAATTTCTTTTTAAAAAAATCGTGGGGAAAATGTTTCTTTTCAACTTTCACTCCCTCCCCCAACTTGTTTCAGACTTCAACATCCTCATACGAATAATACAGAAATATCACTTTAGAGAAGTAAATTTCTAGTTCCAGTTTATAAATCTTATTTTTTTAAATTTAAAACATATTCCGACTTAATAAAAATGCTTCATTTTCTCCCCACTTTTACTCTGGCCAAATTGTTGTTTTTCTTCTTTTTAAGAACATTTCCGACGTGTTCTTCTTTGGAAAACAATCGACTGACATGAAATGTTTAATTTACACGCGCCTAACACGCCAAGTGTTGGACAACACACATAAAGCGCTTTCTGTTCCAATATTGAACAAGAATTATAGTTGCATTGTGACAAATATTGGGCCTACAATTAAAACAAAAAATCATTTATGGGAGCATAGTCAGATTTCGTAATATGTGGTAACTTATTACAATGAAGGAAAAGTTCATTATGTTAGACTTCTACCTTGTAACCACCATCAATTGGTGTAATCGCATCCGTTCAGCCAGAAGATCTGGTCCCTCACTTTCCGGTCAAAGTTTTTAAATAAATGCAGATTTAAAACATAAACTTTTCACTTACAAGGTAAATTGGTAAACAGCGTTTTGAACATAATGTGCAGTGAAATACTCGCATTTGGCAGTTTGGGACGTGTCTCTTGGTTTAACAGTTGAACCCTAGCTAGCGCTCTTCCTGCAGACACCCTAGGACCATCGCCCACCGTCTAGCGCAGAAACATAAAGTGTTTCAAAGTACTTGCAGGTGTCTTCAAAACGAGAAATACGTTTTAATACGAACACATTTTTTAAAATGATAACGTAATAGAATTGTGAGTGGATGGGGCTTACAGTAGACATAATATCTTAGAAAGAATATGATATAACTGACAATCAATCTTGGCGTGAATAAGCGAGGGACTAACCCGGGACTCATAGAGTGTTCAACATATTGGTTTATTTCGGTCCCCATCATCAATCGGCGTTTTTTGGGGGGTATCAATTACCCCTATTTGGAACCCCTCATCATATAAAAATGTTTCCAAATATCATATTAGGGATGTATCAAAAATTGATTCCTACCGGGACGCATGGTAAATATAATGTCCGAACCGGAAATTTTGTCGCCTTTTTTGCTATGATACATCTCCACAGCAGCAAATATTCAATGCTCAAATTTTAATTGCATTGCATACAACTGTGCACCAACTACATAAATGATCAATACAAACAAGATCTTAGGTCTACATGGACATGCAACAATTTCTATATGGACTAAAAGAGTAGGCCTACTAAAACTATATATTTTGAGTTAAAGCTGCTAAAAGTTACATCAATTTTTAATTCATGCGAAATTTTGTTTCTAAAATCTGTATTAAATCTCAGTCAACTTAAAATAATGGGAAATTATATTCCTGCTAGGAATGATGGTTGACATTAAAACCACCAAAGTCCTCTCAGAAATACATCACAAACTTTTCTGATTTTCGAGATTTGAAAATGAAAATGCTGTGAAATTGTCAATGTTTGAAAATACTGTGAAATCTTTTGTTACTACTATCTGACTAGTTTTTAATAAATTTCTGAGTACTTTAGCTAGTATTGATCTATATGTCGATGTACCCTTTTAAGCAGAAACTTTTTATTTCGAAATTGTTTTCATTGATGATTTTTCATTTTTAACATTATTTTGCATGTTGAAATACTTTCATAATATTTTACATAATTTGTAATGGATCTGATTTTTCTTCAATTTGTATTCACTTGGTCGGTGCACGTCACATCCGGGAGATGACGTCATTTTCTGGAGTAAAAACAAATCTTTGCGCGATACACGTGGGCAAGTCCATGTGCGTTTACTGTGTGCGGTACGTATGGCATATAAACAAACACAGCTGATCGCTTTGTGTTCACTCCAATGCGGGGTGAATGCGCGCGGTTGCTATGCGGTCTGATGACATCAGGTCACATTTCCGACAAAGTGAATAGGCGTGAGAGTTCAAGATAAATTTCTCCGTATATATTTTGTTTTGCGAAATAAATGTTGATTGTCATTGACTTTTAATTGGACAATAGGTGATATATAAAAAATACCGTGATAGTCAGTGATTAAAGGATTAGTTGTCAAGCAAGCTCATCTTATATAAAAGATTATTTTGTTAATGAGATATTCAGGTTTAAAGCTGTGTCTTATCTGTGTAGAAATAATAGGTGTAGTAACTCTACTATGGAGAGTTGGCGTCTTCATCCTCACATTCTTAACAATTGTGTATTTTAAAGAAAGTTTATTTAAATTTTTTACCAATCTGAATTATTTTGCCTCGAACGTTCTTCAGGTGGTATATTATAAATACCCACATTACATTTAGTTTTACTACTATTTTGACATTTCAAATGGTTTTTAAGCCACAAAATTGCAGGACAAAATATAATAGAAAACATAAGACTTGAGATTGTGACATCACAACTAGTCTGATTTCAGTCGTTTCTACCCAAATGATACCAAAATTTCAACTTAGATATCTCCTTAACGGAATAAGATTTTTGAAGGCTTTCTTCACTATTCTGTTTTTTTGAAGTCCTCAAAAGAAACAACATTATGAAGAAGGCATTACAAAGCTTATTCCGTTAAGAGATAACAAGTTTGGTATCATTTGGTGTAGAAATGACTGAAATCAGACTACTTGTGACGTCACAGCCTCAATTTTCTCAACATTCTTTATTTTTTATCAAATTTTGTCCTGCGATGTTGTGGCTGAAAAACCATTGGATATGTCACGAAAGAAACAAATAGTAGTAAAATAAATAGGATAAAAGTTAAGTAAATTTGCTTTAAAATACATTAACACTTGTTTTACCTTATTGTTTCGGTATTGTTATTCTGATCTTCCCATCGTAGTATGGTACAGTGGGATAATTTAAAGAAAAAACAAAAACACAGATTTCGCTACACAAATTTCACTTTATTCGATGTCAACACGTTCAAGATTACTCTTTTAAAATATTAACTAATGAAACTAGTAAAGATCAATATCTATTGCTCAAAGTGGAGAATAAAATCCGCAAAAATGTATTGATTCCATACCGCTGTATATTTCCCTTAAAACAATTCGATTTATTTTACTGAATCAAATTTTCTCAATAATATACATAATATCATGATAATGATTTTTCTTAATTTATAGAACTTCAAATTTGATATAACTAATGCTTAAATGAATATATAAGAAATGCAGATTCACTAATAACACTGAAATACAAATAGATCATTTCTGATCATACAACTTGAATGTCTTAAGACTCAAAGTACAAACAGAAGGAGCTAATCACATGACCTGAAGCACTGTATAAGTATGCAAATCGTGTTCTTTTAGCAAAACACCGAAAAAACAATAACTACGCGATATAAGAAACGTTAAAAATCAAAACTGATCAGCTCATAAAATGGCAATGTATACGCAGATCGTTCAAATTTTGAATTCGCCATAGTTAGTATCTTATATCAAGTTAATAAATATATGGCGTGAGAGTAAAGGATTATGTAATATTAAAAACTTATAGATATTATACACCAATCTGTTTCTTATTCATTCTTTGTTTCTTTGTTGCAGATTAATCAGTAAAAAATAATCTTCTTTTAATCGATTTATAGATAACACCTTTTTAACTATCAAAACATATAAAACGTTTAGTTTACAAATGACACACCTAATATTTATACAAGTATTATACTAAATGCTTATTTTATTCTTAACCAATGCTTGCAACAAATCATATTTTACAGAAAGTGTTTTACAGTATGAACATCTACCTTGATACGTTCAATAAAAACATAATATAAATGCCATTTTCCCGTATCAATGGTCTCCTAAACAGTAAAAAAAAACTGTATTTAAATATTTCTGACTCTTTTCTCACTTTAGAATACATGCTACAATCATTAACATGACGAAAGAACACTCGTCAAAGAAATATTTCTACTTCAAAATCTTTACCTTTACCTAGTTCACAAAAAACGTTATCTTCTAAACCCACAATTTATTAAAGCAAACTTACCCAAGTATCAAAATCGTTAGCATGTAAACTAAACACACTCTATGTACATTAATACAATGTACAGCACTTAACGTATTGTTATCTCCACTTAAACTCTAAATGAGTTAAATTTGTACGTTGTATTCGAAACAGATACAATATTTTATGTACCTTTAACGTATTGCAAATTCTTTTTTAATGTATTTTTGTACTTCCTTTATGTACAATTTACTCATTGGCAAGCAGGCTAATATTTAGGTAGAAAACTGAATACATTACAACTCGTATAACAGCTACATAAACAAAAATAATTTTGAAAAACAAAATCCATCACAACTTCTTCACTTCTCCAAAATCTTATGCACGTTTCACCCAAAAAATATTAAATATATTGTCATGAAAAGAGAAAATATTCTTAAAGAAAAATGATTACATTAAACGGTTTTTGTTAAATATTTTACTTACTGTCTTCAACATAAGGAAATCCCTTAAGGATGTCATTAGTTTTCTACTCTAAATGAGTTAAATTTGTACGTTGTATTCGAAACAGATACAATATTTTATGTACCTTTAACGTATTGCAAATTAGTCTTCTTTTTTAATGTATTTTTGTACTTCCTTTATGTACAATTTACTCATTGGCAAGCAGGCTAATATTTAGGTAGAAAACTGAATACATTACAACTTGTATAACAGCTACATAAACAAAAATAATTTTGAAAAACAAAATCCATCACAACTTCTTCACTTCTCCAAAATCTTATGCACGTTTCACCCAAAAAATATTAAATATATTGTCATGAAAAGAGAAAATATTCTTAAAGAAAAATGATTACATTAAACGGTTTTTTGTTAAATATTTTACTTACTGTCTTCAACATAAGGAAATCCCTTAAGGATGTCATTAGTTTTCTAAAATTGTATGCACTTTTCACTGTTTTGTTTCTCTTTTTGATTTACATTGTGTTGTGAAAAAAACACTTTTTTAATGAAAAATAATAAAAGTCGTATTTCCTATAGCAAAACTAAATACGAAACAAAAATTATAAAAATCATAGTATTGTAACCGCAAGAATGAAAGGAAACAAAGGGTTGCACTAATATATCTAATACATATTTCTCCTTTGGGAGAAACTACTCGCCAGTTTCACGAAAGATATATCACATCAAATAGCCCAATCTTTCTCCAGTAAAACCGTCTGTACTGAATATATTAGTTATGCTTGAGGAAGTATTTGAACCAATCTTTTACAACGTATATGTACAAGTTGATAATGAGAACAGAACAAACATATTTTATATAGATGTACAAATGAGTCATATGGGACAAAACAAACAGGGAAGTCACATTGTTTGCAGCTAAGTAATATCATGAAAATACGCATAGAAAAATGTCAAAATATCCGAACGATATTTCGGTTGAGCCTTATGAACATATCTCAGATGTTATGATAGGGAAATCAAATTAGACCGAGTGTAAATGTTGAAAGGGCATCAAATGTTTCACTTGGATTTGGAAGTTCATAAACAAATCATGAAATGATTAGAGAGATGTTTATGCCCTTTAAAGTACACGTGAAATTGCATTGTATTTTTTGAATAATATGATCTATTGTTTACACCAAAACATGCCATAATTCATTAAAATATTCAACGATTTTGTACCTTTTGTAGACCATTTAAATGTTAGAATATAAACTTAGTTATTAAAGAGATTCCAATATTTCCTATTTACTCCTACAGATGACACGATTAAGCATAACTGAGATATGTCTTTATGCCCCGTGTGTTTTCTGGTTTTATTTTCACTGGTTCATACTATTCTTGAAGAATAGTTTTCAGGTGTTAAAACCCGATGAGGTTCGGAGTGCTATCAAAGAACGCATGTAACTTAAAGAACAACTTGATTGATGATATTTCAACACCTAGTTCACAATGTTGCACTACAGTGTCCTTCTTAAAGAGCTATGGAGAGATAATTAATTAGGTTGAGCATAATTGGAAGAAACATGCTATAAGCGACGAAAATAGCAAAACGGGTCGTTACAAATCCGTTAAAAATTACCATTCTACAACATTTTTAATGTCACAATTTAATTTTCTTTCTTGTTGTTTAGTCCTTCAACAAAGGTATGACTAAAAAGTTTACCCTCGTAAAAAATTGGCGGAAGGTAATCAGTGATAAAAACTGGGCACAAGAATTTCAGTAAAAAGTTGAGCTGACCTCATTTTTTGATCAGTTTACACAATTCAACTTTCAGATACACTTACAATTATTCACACTTTTGTTCCAAATTTGAAGCTTCATTTGGCTGGTTTAACATCCACATGCATGCCTTTAAAGGGTTGGGATAAAAAAGATGATTCGAGAAAATAATATGCATTTAAAATTGAAAATAATGGCTTCACGAAATAAAATCTTTCCAAAAAACTTTCATTAATTATCAATACTTGCGAGATGTTTAAGATGTATTTATTTATATGTATCATTCACCCTCAGTAAGTTCTTGCATAAATGCAGAGATTTTTACCAAGATTTTTGATGCTATTTCGATCGCATTTTTGCCTTTATTTGCATCGAATAGGTCATTGGGTACTTTAGGGTACAAGCTTATGTTAGGATAGTGGTCGCCTTCTGCCACTATTTGCTGTAATTTTTCAACCAATGGTGAAAGTAAAAGGAAATTACAAATGGTATTTGACATCTCCAATAAATCGTTACTTTCACAGTAAATGTCTTGGCTCACTTGTATCGCCTTGATACTTTTTTCAACTCCAAAATAACATATTGTGCATATCCACTCGTATGAGGGATCTTTTATTTCCATAATACACTTTCTCGCCATTTCTATATCATGTTTAGCCTGCTTCAATAACTGTCGAGATTGCTTGACCTCCTGAGGTACTACCTTGAGAGACGGGGGTGTAATATAGGATCTTGATCTTCGCTGAAAACTAGCAAATTTTTTTAATTTAGACACATTTTTCTTGTATCTTTTTCTGTCTTGGAAAGTCTTCTCCACGCTCTTTTTGACACCTTCGCACATTTCTGACAAATTTTCAATGGATGACATTTCGTTTATAATATGTTCATACACATTAGTGAAATCATATTCTTGTCCATGAGGATGCCATTTACGAAGAAGCCTTTGAAACGGTTTCCTTCTTTCAGTGGGTGGTAACTGTGAAATTTGTTGTATGAGTTCCGAGGCATTATCCTTTTCAAATTTTTCAACTTTCTGCTGAATAAACTGAAATATTTGGACAGCAAACGAACATTCTCTGTTTTGGTCTGGATGCCATTTTAGAAACAGTTTTCGTAAAGCCTTTCTCTTTTCTGCATCTGATAGTTTAAAGATTTCAAACAATTCAGATTTTACTTGTAACATTATTGATTTTAATTCAGGTGGCATAGTTTCCTCGTTTATCGATACTGAGTTGAGTGTAGATGCAGTGGGATAAGCAATCAGCGAATCTTCGGCTATTTCTTCCAAAACTATAAACGATGCTAGGCGGAAAGAATCAACCCCAGTTGGTGTTTTTTCTCCGATATCAATTGTGTATTTTCTCTTCCACTTTGGAGACTCAGAATCAATATCTGGAAGTTTCATTTCAATAACCTTAGCGTACACATAGCATTCTTCAGAATCGCCTCCCTTATCGTAACCCACAAACTCATCGATGGAAAATATGGGGTCAGGATCCTGGTCTAGTAGACATAGTATATCATCTTCTATATTTGTACCGAGTGGTGGGTATAAAGACAGCTGTTGGCTATCTTCTATATCTATCTAATCCCAGATTCATTGAGAGCTTTCCGCACACCATCGGATCTCTAGCACCAAGCACAGCTGCAAGAGGATGCAGATTTACAAGAAGGTTGTCAAGATACTTATTAAGTTCTTTTGCCATCTCCGCCGCCAAATTTCCATAGTTCTTTGCAACGTAAACGTCGACAGAAGTTGCACTGTTGTTGCTTTCTTTCAGTAAAACTGTTTTGTCTGTCACACTACTCTGTATTTCAAATCCTTCAAAGTGAAGCACTGTTTTTAACTCAGTCATGCAAATGATATTAAAAGATGATGCTTGCAACTTCGACATTTGCTCCGTGATAGCATCATCACCCTGGGAAGCTCCTTCGTAAGCAGCAATTGCGCGTAATATATTTGAGAACTGTGGCATATTCATAGTACTACTTAATATTTTAACAACCTGACAATAACAAGGGTGACACCTCTTGTTTTCAAGGTCTGTTAGAATTTCTTCAGTTACATGTTTGCTCAGAAAATTTGGTCTTAAATGTTGAGGTAAACATTCAATGATCTTTTCCTCCCGATTCTTGAATGTATGATTCTCTGGCTTGATTGTAAGGAGTGCAGGTACGTGTAAATTCTTCAAGCGATAACTGTACCTAATATCGTCGTTGTAATAAATTTCACTACTCAAATACACTTTTTTTTCAACAGCTGGGTGATTTGTTGGAGAAGGTAAGAAAAACAGCCTTTCTACTTGTTGTAACTTTAGATCATCTTTAGCTGTTTGGATGTCTCTGTCTAAAAGGATGAAAAATCCATTTATGACTTGCTGAACTGCAGCCATGGCATTTGGATTGTTTGTAATGTTTTGTTTTTTGGTACCCACCATGTCTAGAATAGCTGCAAATTGTGCGAGAGATGGTTCATTTGTTGCTCCGAGTAGCTTGAATATGTCAAGGAAAGGCAACATGAAGTTAGGAATTTCTTTCAGAAAAAATTAATTCGAGGCAAGTCCCTATTATTGATGTTCTTTGTGACCATTTTGGCTTTTAGAAGAAGTGTTCCATCTACAATAGGAACAAATGGAATATCTGTTAACTTCTCAACAATTTCTTTGCAACTATTGCAGCATTGGTCTTTGTCTGAGCATGAGCCAATGGATGTCTCACATTCATCTTGAAAATATTGAAGAATTTTTATTAAAAGGTCATTATAGGCCTGCTTATTACCTCTAAGTTTTATGTTTTCGGAGACTTTTGTGCTCTTATCAATGGAAAGAGAAAACATACGTTCTGTAGATGTTTTAAAATCTGTGGCATGGGTGGTTTACTTATCATTTCCAAAGCATTTGCACATCGTTCCCTACATATGCTGTTATCAAATGTTTCCTGGAACAGTTTCGAACACCACTCTGGTAATAATGAACAGGTAGACCATACAAGATAAGCAAATTTATGTGGTACGGCTTCAAATGAAACATTTGTTTTGTTAACTCTTGAGCAAACTTGTTCCAATTCGGTGATTGATTGGAGTAAATGGTACGCTGGAATAAAAGGATGGGATCTTAAATCCCTCAGCACGTTTTGGTCTGAATGGATATTATGTGATTTGCAAAAATATTTAACAAGTTCTTGTGCTTGGTTTTCTGCTTTGCATTTATAAACAAACACACGAAAGTCTTCAGCAGTTACAATCGCTTTCAAACCAATCAGCTTAAAAAATGTCATCCATTCGTAGTTTCTAACATTTTCTGCAAGAAATTTATCATTGGAAAGCATGCAGGCAAACACTGGATCGGAATGATCATACAACTGGCCGGCTGAAACGTAAGATCCATCTTTATTCGGTACTATCGACTGGTTGTGAAGGTCTAAGTCCCACACCAACTGGGTTTTGTCCAATTCACTTCGTGTGTTCAATACCAAGTCTTTCATTGCCTTCAAATGCTTCAGCTTTCCAATATTAGACAAACTTTGAAAACATGGTAAAATAAGCATCTTGTACAATGCACTTCTGGACAATGCTTTAACATTTAGCGCGTCGTACAACTGCTTAAGAGAAGGGCAGCTCTGAAGAAGGATAGTTTTTGGCTTGTGAGCCCAAATTTTTTCATCATACAAACATAGATTGGATGTTACAACTGTGTAAACAGTTTGAGCTGTTTCAAGGGAAACATAATTTCCCTGTATTGACCTGAAGCAAGGGAGTGCATTCAGAAATTTGGTATGTTCAACCGTATAGCACAGAGGAGGTTGGCTGTTGAAAAAACACAAAATCTCTGCTTTGTCTATTCCATCTAGTTTGGTAATTTTCTCTTTATTGGTGTCAAGTAATTTCCTAAAAACTGTGCACATTTCTATAGGAGATTCAATTTTCGACACAAATTGCTCCGAAAAGCTTGAACTATAATAGTCATTGTGCGGAGAGTTGCAATCCAGTATTGGACAATCAAGCTTTTTCAATATATGTCCTACAGGTTTATGATAGAGAGAATCAAAAGTATTCACGGCATATTGTGACGAAAACAGATTCATTAAATAGTGGTCTGAACCTGTTTTCACGGGAATAATGGCGACGTTTCCCATGGCTTTCCTAGCTTTGGTCTTGAATTCATCCGTGGATATTTTTCTACTGGCAGATGCAGAATATTGATACCTTGTATTTTGTCTTTTAGAAAGAAATCTCCATAACAACTTTAACCACCTTACCCTAGAGAAATTATTGGGATCCCAAGGTGTCCAGAAAGAATCGCAAGATGAATGTGCCGAGTTAGGCAATTTATTGGATAACTCCACCATAGTTAGTTGTTTGAATACTGGTGCGTCTTCTGGCAGTATCGCCAGCAGTTTGTTATGAAGAAATTCACTTGAAAACTCTGGAATGATGTCTAAGTATTCGCTGTGAAATACCTTGAAATCTGGCTGTCGACTAAAAGTCGATAGCCGATTGTCTGCTGTCAGGAGGAGCGGCAAACCATCTAGCAAGTCACTGACGCCACCATTTTTGTGTGCTATATAAGTTAAGATTGTAGAAAGTGTCTGGCTCTTTTGAATGATTGTTTCATTTATTGGCTTTGGCAAACCGTGAAAACGATCATTTACTGCAGTGCTCTTGAGAAAGTTGATTACACTTTCTTGATTAATTTTCAAAATGAAAGGACTTTTCCTTACTTTAAAACTAAATCCAGTATTGGACATGTTAAGTGTGCTTTCAAAATCTTTGAAAATTTTCATGGGAGCATCAATAAGTGGGAACCGCAGATCAAGTAAAACATCTGATAGCTCAGTTGACTGGTGTTTTGCTCCGTAGTCTTTCATCTGGCAGTTTAAATCATTGAAGTAGCCAGGTTTACTTGAGGAAGAAAGACAGCTTTTCCATTCTATACAAATTCCATATTCGTCCCTGTTTTTTGCTGTTTCTTTCAATTCGTACCTTTCTTTAAAAAGAACAGGGAAGATTTCTGACTTGCTGACTTTATTTTCTAGTAGTTGATAGAAAGCATGATGTCCTTCCTTCCAAGACGAGCAAGGAAAAATGTCAAAGAAAGTTTTCATCAGCGTCTGCACTTCTTTTTGAGTCCACTTTCTTGCCTCTATTGTTGTTGTTATTACCGCTTTCTTCTGTTCAATAACCTCGACATATGATGGAACTACGAGTTGTTCAAAGACGAATGTGTTCCATAAATTACGGATGTCTGTGGAAGAGTCGTGGAATAGGTTTCTTCTGTCCTCGTGGCCTAAAGCAAAATATCCTTCAACATGAACAGGAAGATCCGTCTCAATGGGCAACGGAAGGAAGCAGTAAATTTTGTGCTTCATAGACTTTCTCCAAGACATCTCTACATCAAATTGTTTCTTACCTTTCCTATCAGGGGCAAAGGAACATTCTGTTCGTAGTGCAACACCCCCTCTTGGCAAAAGACTGTATGTCTTTTGTGCCCTACACAATTCTTCGGTACATTGATTTGCACCAATACCAAAGCTTTGCTGAACTCTCCATTTTTCAATGTAACCATCATTGTTTTCTAGTCGGATTTCATATCCGTTTGTTTGAATTTCTATGTCAGGAAGCGACGTTTTGCGTTTGGAATGACCACCAACGGAGGCTGAGAACTTCTTTTTCAATTCTAGATCCTTTTCTCCAATAGAAGCTTTTACGTGATATGTATTTTCCAGTGCCCCATTTGATGAATTTACGTAAGACATTTTAATATCTCTTACATTTTTCAAAAAAGAAGCACATCAAATATTTCTTTCTTGAATGACTCAAACAGCGTTGTTACAGTGTCAACTGTCACTTGATCGCCTATATCAGACAAACATTTCCTCAACGGTAAACGAAACAATGTGCCATTTTCTAGTTTAACAAACTTTGAAAAGCAGAAAAAGCAATCGAATATGTCTGAAAACTTTTGTTTCATTTCATCCGTTACAGGTCTGTACATTCGACCCGGGCTTGCAGAGGTTGCTCCAGGGGTGTACTTTAACGTTGGATCCATTATACAGAGAGTATTTTCATCTGAGAGAAACATTGGACAGTCAGTAAGATGGTAGACAACATTAAAACCAACGCCGTATCGTCCCGCTTTCTCCAACTGGTTACTTTTACTCCCTTCGCCCAAGTTTTGAATCCCTCGTATGTCTTCGTCAGTAAATGGCCTGTTGTTGTATGATAAAAGAGCAGGGCCTTGAAGAACGGCCATAGAATCTCCAAAAATAAACTCTGACGGATGATCTCGGCTATCTAAAATAAAATGAACTTCAGTTGCACCTGCGTCATCAGCATTTTGTACAATTTCCTTCAAAACGGATTCATCACAGCGATATCCATCCAAAATACGCTTAATTCTGTTGGTGAGCTTTTCACTCTGTCCAAATTCTTCCCCCAAGTAATTCATGGTCGGTAATCCTTGTGAATACTTTTCCAGCATTTGCGCCCTTACATCACGAACACCAAGAGCTTTGGCATAGCCTACTGGTATGTTTTCATGGCATATGTAATCAGAGTCCTTACTCTTCACCCAAGAGACATCATTGAAAATAAGTTCAGTGCCTTTTCTCAAAACACCTTTAGTATCCGGCAAAAGAACTTCTGCAAAGTATTGAGAGAATTGTTCTGGATTTTCATTCGCAATGTCAACAAGAGGTTTGATTACACTGGATATAACCAAATGAAGTTGTTGATTCCCAAGAGCACGTCCGTTATGATTTTCTCGTATGCTTTTTAAGGCCTTTAGAAGCTGTCTGGAATCAAATCTAAGCTGTATACCTGAAATTTCGATCAAATTATTAAACTCCTTCAATGTGTATGGGATTTGAAATAGGTATGGAGGTACTTCGTCACTTTCTACTGCCAGCATGTCAATACTTACAAACGTTTCATATACCAAAAAGCATTTCTGTGTCTGTAAAATAGCTTTGTCACTCATGTCAAGGGTTTGTATATTGTCATTAATGTATTTATAAATAGTTTGAGTTATGTGGTGCATGTTCCTTATTTCTTTACACTTCATGATCTCTTGCAGTTGTTTCATGACATCTTTACAGCTTGGTTTGCTCTTAACAGATAGTCTTCTATAAACATCTTGGGTCAGCAATTCCGTAAACGGAATGATGGAACCAGCCAACAAGTAATTCTCAGGACTGTGAATACAGATATCTGCTGGACTTGCAAAATCTTGCATCTCGCTTTTCCACTTCAGATGCTCGGGGTATGCAGGCGGCCGATTTAACTCAATAGGAATAAACGAAAGTTGATGAAGGGTATCACATAATCTTATTTGTTTATCCACTAAGTCGTACAGAATGGAACTACGTTTGTTGAGAATTTCTATCAAAGCGTTGGTCTGTTCCTTGTTACGTACACCCTTCATAGCAATTTTATGTATTTCTTCAGAAGTGACAGCATTTAAAAACTTAAGTCCAAGGACTTTCAGTATCCTCCTCCAGTCTTCCGAGTAAAATTCTGCAGAGGGAAACAACTCACTGTCCTGGAAAAGACTCATCAGAGTTTCGTCGCGATCGAAGAGTTGTTTTGGCATTTTCAGAAGCCCTTCCATTTCTTCTCCACAAGAGACAAACTGCAATAATCGAAGACAATCTACTATGCAGGAATTGTCGCGAATAGTATCAAAATGGACTCTGATCCACTCGATTAAAGGTTGTATTTCTGACTTTGAGTAAAAGCCCTGCCTAGCACATTTTAAGATGGACTCGATAACTTCGTCGTCTGACTTGGGGCGCACACCTAGTTTGCTGAGTAAGACTCTATTTCTTTCGTTTTCACACAAGAAGAACAACTTTGGAAGCTTTACTTTAGGAAGAGTTACATGATTCTCCAGAAAAAAGCTTCGGAATGCAAGCAGGTAAATATATCTGGTGTTGACTGACCTATCATGTGTCCAGCTGAAAATATGCGGAGACTTCTGAGAAAGTCTCGATCAAGTGGCGAAAATTCGGCATCACTCAAATAAGGCAATAGGTTTGAATTGATATGACGTTGTAGGTCAATATTGCTTGCCTTACAAATATTTGCTATTAATTCTTTTGTGTTATACATAACTTGTAACACCCCCTGTGGAGAAAAGAATTGAACGTATAACTTGCTTGACATAATTGGATGATCGGTAACGAAACTCGGTAGCTGGCAAACGAGAACACCAAGTTTCTTCAAGATATGAACTACATTTTGATAATCTCTTTCATTATCTGCGACACAGTGAATTATAGCTGAATTTACCTTTAAAGCAGCAAGTACAATTGGCTCGTCTTTAAAGTCTGAGACTGGTATGAGATTAATTTCTTGCAAAAATTTGAACTTTGCCTCTGAATTTAGATGTAAATATGCAAACTGCCAGAATTCTTGCAACCACGAGAATGGGGGCTGGTCATGATCATGTGAATTCCAGTCGATGCTGACGCCTTTGTTCCAATCAGAGGGTAAAGCTTCGCGTAGTAAGTCAACCACGAGTTTAGCATCTAACTTTCTCAGCTGTTCAATTGAATCTAGAATAAGAAAATGGTTTTTAATTAGTCACTTATAAATAATAACCTTCTTATGATGAATTTACAAAGATAATAAATTAACACTTATGAAAACATTAATGTTGGGAACATGTACAGATATAATTATTTTACTGCAGACTTTTGTGTTGTCAAGTGACTGATTTTTCTGATAATTTGTCTTCAAAGTAAAACATCTTTTCATTTCAATATATCCATGCTGGCAAGAGACTAAACATGAACAATAGTTTATAAATTAACCTTTACAGGTTTCCAAATAGGCCACGCTCACCATAGCAACGCGGTAAGTATGTGGGGCAAACAAACCTCAAATCCGCAATCATGCATCACCAATGCGTTGACATTTAGATGTTCGCGAGGCCTGCCGCAAGCTTTGATTCATATTTGGCACTTCTCCAGATTTTTAGAGTTTTTAGCAAAAAGGATAAACAAAATTCAGTTTGCTTACTGTTCTGAGTAACAGCAATCAGATTTAAAAAGCCCGCAGCGGGCCCGTAAGCGCAATTTTTGTTCACCATTTTGCCGTCATTCTGTGTGTGCAAAAATGTGTTATGTACAGTAACTTGCATTGGCTACATGAGCGCGCGCCGTTAGCTAGCTGCACTGTACCAGTACCGCGTAGGATGTTTGCCCCCACTTAGTTACGCAGATATTGTTGCAAGGCAAATTTGTGCGGTGATTGGTTAAAACAAGCTGTCAATCATTAAACCCAGAAAGGTTAATTGCAAACCATTACACCATATTTACGCCATGAAAATATTTGCTTTGTTCTTTCCATGTGGTGAAGGGAGACTAAAAGGAAACAAAATGGTGAACCAACTACTTCAATATCTCGTTCAGTAAGGATCGGTTATTAGTTTCTACAAGCTTAGAGTTGCATCATTGTCTAATTGTGCAGAAACGACTGAAGTCAGACTAGTTGTGACATCATATCCCCATATCCTCAAATTTACGTGTATTGTATCACATCTTTCTAAAATTTCGTCACGGTTGTCCGCAACCACTGGATATATCAGACATGAGAGCCAGACTAGAGAAGCAATTGATACAAAATTAAAGTTCTTTATCCTTCAATTTAATGTTTTACAAAATATGAAATTTATATCAACAGATATCTTAACAATAACCATCACCATTTTCAATACCTTTCTCTACTAACTGCTGCAGTAGATCTTGGAGTGCTTTAAATTCTTCCTGTAGCACAGCTAGAAAACGGCGGCATAAACCAGGAACGAGCGTCATTGGCAGAGATTCTGTGGCAACATATACGCAATCGGCGGGCGATGGATCAACTAATATCTTTACGAAGTTTCCATCCGCTGTTGGCAGAAGCTCCATGTCACAAAGCTTTGTGAAGCTGGATTTGTTTTCAAGGAAGTATTCTAAAAGTAATAGGCGTTCCTTGTACGTATAAAAAGATATGTCCTGTTTCCTCAACGTTGCTATAACAAGGTCAGGCGTGACGTAGGTGGCATCTACCCTTTCCAAGGCAGCAAGAACAGACGGTGGCAAGTCTTCAATTACTTTTACTTCGCCTTTCTGCAAACATTTGATAACAACTTGGGTATTTTCTTTGTCATTTGCCAGAGTTGAAACAATTGCATCTTGAATCTTAATCCATTCTCTGCTTTCCTCGTGGAACAAAACTGGTTGATAGAGCAAGCGTTGGAACATGCTCTGTACAGCATTAGCAAAATGTCCCAAGTCCTTCCGTACATCCGGAAAAGCCCTGTATACAAATTTTGATCCAAGCTTCCTTTGACTGCTTTCACGTATTGTTTCAAGTATTGCGGATTCATAGGCAAAAGGAAGGAGACGATCCACAAGTTCTTTGTTCCACTTAGTCGTGTCGTTTTGAATCTGATCCTCTCCAGGCCATTTTATAGATCTCCTGTCGTCACTTACACCAAAGTAACCATGAATGTGAATCGGTAGACATGAAAGGCTCTCCTCTCCTGCCGGAAGTGGAAAGAAGCAGAATATCCGTCCCATTTGTCTTGAAGATTTGAGAGGTTGTATTCCAACATTATCAATTTCTTTATCATGTGACAACGAAACTGCTATTCCAATCCATGGTAGTAGTTTGAGTTTTTCTGATAACGACTTTAGCACATCGGATCCCTTAAAACTAACAAGATGGTGGACAACCCATGTGACGGAAACTGCTTCCTTTCCCATGGACTTGCAATTAACCTTGAACACTTCGGATCGTTTAACGTCTGCATCAAATTGGGAAGGAAAGTGTCGAAGTGTTTCTACGAATGAAATTCTTTCGTTTTTCAGACTATTCTGAGAATCACTGGATAATGAAACTTCCACCAAAGGGGTGAGCAAGTCTGCACCATCTTTCCTAACTTTTACTAATATCTTCGAGACATTGCGAATGAAAAGAAGGACGATATCTGCATCTGATAAGAAAGCATTGAACAAATCCATAGTCATTTTCTCATCATATACTTTGTCGCATAATTCACTTGGACTTTGTCTTAGCGGAAAACGGAATATTGTTCCATCAAAATGATGACTTTGAAGTGTTGAAATGTTGGGGATGCTCTGCTCTGTGAAGGGCTTCAGCTGATCTACATGAGCCTCATCATCAAATTGATCAAGACTGCACTGAAAACCACTCTGTGGGCGACCACTCTGTAGGTCTCGGAAATAATCCTCAAAGGGATCGATGATTGCAAACAGATCCTTGCTGATGATACATGGTAGATCTAAATGGGAGGGAAATTGTATGGAAGTTAAACAATCAACTCCAATCCTTCCTAATTTAAGTAAGTTTAATTTGTACACTTTGTTATAATTATAGTTACCGCAGCTTGCAATGAGTATAGTTTCATGAGAAGTGTACAAAGAACTTGCATAACTAATTTCACGATGATGCAGTTGTTCCCTATAGAGTAGGAAGAGGTTGTATTTAATGAACTCTTTAATTTGAGATTACAGACAACCAGTTTTGCTACAAATGTACTACAAGCAAGTAATTTTTCGCGATGGGTACATTCTTTCCTGCCATTAATCTGCAATTTCACACTATGTTACAAATAATCAGTTTTAAAATTACTGTTTTGTCTCAAAATCCGAACTTTTTTCATGATTTCCTAAATTCAAGGTGAAGGTATGAGTAAATATTTATTAATCCATGTGAACAATGAAAATTTTCAATTAATTTTTAAGATTCAAATTGGATTATAGCGTTCAGTCAGCTGCTTTCAAACAAGTATAAGAATGGCAAGTTTTATTTCTTATTTACCATTTAAGTGGCTTTGCCTAAGTTTAGAAGGCTAATATGTTTATAACTTAATGAGCTTACAGCGTGCGTACGAACAGGCTACATCACAGTGGATTTAGCATTCATATTATCTAGGCACAATAATATGCACATCAAGTGATACGGAATTTCTATATAACAGTACCAGTACATCGTGAAATGAAAAAGTGTCCACACAAGAGAAGCGAATTTAAAGAAATTACGTTATTTATACTGTAATATCACAACGCAAAACATTAAATCAATAAAGAATTAAGTTCCGCACAAAGATTAAACTTAGATTGTCAATTTACTAATTATGTGTACACATGATACACAACAAAAACAAAACAAAACAAAACAAAACATCTCTCATGGAATGATGCAATGTTGCATATAGGGGTGTTACATGTGCAACATAATATTAGTTAAAACGTATATTTCTTGCCTTTCATAGCATAGCGTTAAAGGCATCTTATGTACACTTGCACAATAGTTACCTGTTATATGATAAACACTGCTGAATCCGATGCCGAAGCGCCCAACTTTCAATACATCTTTCCCTTTTACACTTTGTGCTGGTTTCTGTATTCCCTTCCAATCATCTTCTTCAAAAACAGCGTTGTTGTATGCTAAAAGAGCCGGACCCTTTAATGAAATGCCACCATACATATCTTAATCAGCTAAAATGCATATATAGGAATGGTGCTGCTGGTGATCTGTATCGCCAGTGCACCACAACTGGTTATCAAAGGCCTGAAGGCCGTGGACATTGACTTGGTTGTCGATGATATGTTTGTCCGTACGTCGTACCTGTGTTCTCGTCTGGGTCGTACTAAGCGTTTCGTGATAGCATTTTTACTATCATAACCGATACGCAGGCGACAAGCCCGTCATTGTAATTGTGTGTTCACTCGCCATCGTGATCTGCATCGTAATTCTTGGACGAAAGTGATCTTACCTCCCATACCCTTCTTGAAATGAAGAAAATAGGTTTGTGAACTTTGTGTAAAATCACTGCGTTTAGTCACATTTAGTCAGTTGAAATTATAATTTTAGGATGTGCCTCTCATATAAACTGTGGCTCCACCCTAAATTATTGTCGAGGGCTCGTCCCCAGACCTCCTTCGAGAACGCTTCCCCCAACCGTCTGTCGTGATGATACTAATGGTAATGACGATGTTAATTGTGATGTTGTTGTTGGTGGTGGAGAGTGGTGGATAGTGGTGGATAATGAAGGTGGTGGTGGATGATGATGGTGGTATTGGATGAAATGGTGGCGGTGTATGATGATGATGGTGGCGGTGGATGATGATGATGGTGGCGGTGGATGATGATGGTGGTGGTTCATGATGATGGTGGTGGTGGTGGATGATGGCGGTGGAAGATGATGGTGGTGGTGGTGGATGATGATGGTGATGGTGGAGATGGTGGATAATGATGGTGGTGGATGATGATGATGGTGGTGGTGGTGGTGGATGATGGCGGTGGAAGATGATGGTGGTGGTGGTGGATGATGATGGTGGATAATGATGGTGGTGGATGATGATGGTGGTGGATGATGATGGTGGTGGTGGATGATGATGGTGATGGATGATGATGGCGGTGGTGGATGATGATGGTGGTGGTGGATGATGATGGTGATGGTGGTGGATGATGATGGCGGTGGTGGATGAAGATGGTGGTGGTGGAAGATGATGATGGTGGTGGATGATTATGGTGGTGGTGGTGGTGTTGAAAGATAATGGTGGTGGAAGATGATGATGGTGGTGGAAGATGATGGTGGTGGTGGACGATGATGGTGGTGGTGGATGATGATGATGGTGGTGGATGATAATGGTAGTGGTGGTGGATGATGATGGTGGTGGTGAAGATGATGATGGTGGTGGAAGATGATGGTGGTGGTGGATGATGATGATGGTGGTGGAAGATGATGGTGGTGGAAAATGATGGTGGTGGTGGAAGATGATGGTGGTGGTGGATAATGATGGTGGTGGTGGATGATGGTGGTGGTGGTTGATGATAATGATGGTGGTGGATGACGATGGTGGTGGTGGAAGATGATGATGGTGGTGGATGATTATGGTGGTGGTGGTGTTGAAAGATAATGGTGGTGGAAGATGATGATGGTGGTGGAAGATGATGGTGGTGGTGGACGATGATGGTGGTGGTGGATGATGATGGTGGTGGTGGATGATAATGGTGGTGGTGGTGGATGATGATGGTGGTGGTGGATGATGATGGTGGTGGAAGATGATGGTGGTGGAAAATGATGATGGTGGTGGAAGATGATGGTGGTGGAAAATGATGGTGGTGGTGGAAGATGATGGTGGTGGTGGATAATGATGGTGGTGGTGGATGATGGTGGTGGTGGTTGATGATAATGATGGTGGTGGATGACGATGGCGGTGGTGGAAGATGATGGTGGTGGTGGAAGATGATGGTGGTGGTGGTTGGTGGTGGTTGATGATAATGGTGGTGGTGGATGACGATGGCGGTGGTGGATTATGATGATGGTGGTGGATTATGAAGATGGTAATGGTGGATTATGATGATGGTGGTGGTGGATGATGATAGTGGATGATGATGGTGGTGGATGATGATGATGGTGGTGGTAATTTATGATGATGGTGGTGGATTATGATGATTGTGGTGGATGATGATGGTAGTATTGGATGATGATGGTGGTGGTGGATTATGATGGTGGTGGTGGTGGATGACGGTGGTGGATGATGATGGTGGTGGATGATGATAGTGGTGGTGGATGATGATGGTAAATGATCATTACAGAACTCGCCCCTTGAACAGAACTTCATCCTGGTTTTCTGTGCCTGTGGCATTTCAGTAACCGCATGAGGCGGTTTGCATTTCCTGTTTATTTCCAAATAATTCCACTTCGCATTTTAACAAAATTTTCCCTCTAAAGGTGTGAAATTTGTTTTATTTTGTATAAATTGTTAGAAGATTTAACCTTTGAACATCAAAATTGACGCTTTATTTCGTATTTCCACGTAAATTTATTTCGAAGTTCAGAAATATCAAGAACAGCATTCCAACAATAAAAGTTCTTCCCTGTATAACGGCAAAAGGAGTTTTTATTTGAATAACATCAATATGTGTTATGTCTGTGGAGTTTTAGGCATAAAGAAACTTGTAAAGTGCATTTCTTGTATACTCATAAATAACCAATATATAATTTCACTGAGTCATATTCAAAGAAGCATGAGATTATGTGTATGATTATCTCGTAATTGCTATTGCCTACAATTTTCTTTGGAATATACTTTTCGCACTGCACGCGTTTGCTTTAAGTATGCTCAGGGAGCAGCTCCGTGGTATGCTCGATGGTGCATAACTCCTGACCTCTAGACACAAAGAGTCCTTATGCGTATATTGCACTGATGAATGGAAATGGCGTTAACCGCAGGATTGTTTATAAAAATAAGTGTCAATGAGAGGAGGTTACGCTAATGGGTCGGAAAGATTTTGAAAGTCACTAAGAATTACGCTGCTGAAAATAGTGCTATTTTTACGATTTCTGCACCAAATGAAATAATTAAACCAGTTTTCAGAGTATAAATGATCCAAGTAAGAACTCGTTGATGTTTAAATATTCAGTTTTGATAAAATTACAACATTTTTTGTTGAGTTGTCTCAACTACCTGGTGGACGAAAAATTGCGTAATACCTTTTCAACTCGTGAAAGAGTGTCCATCGAATGGGACGAAAATGACACTGGCAGTTTCATCCCGTCCATGTTTCAAGGGGCGCTTTCTTCAAATCTTAATTATGGTGGTGGATGATGATGATGGTGGTGGATAATGATGATGGTGGTGGTGGATGATGGTGGTGGATGATGGTGGTGGTGGATGATGGTGGTGGATGATGATGGTGGTGGTGGATGATGTTGGTGGTGGTGGATGATTATGGTGGTGGTAAATGATTAATCATGGTGGTGGATGTTGATGGTGTATGATGATGATGGTGGTGGTGGATGAAAATGATGGTGGTGGATGGTGGTGGCGGTGGATGGTGGTGGCGGTGGATGGTGGTGGCGGTGGATGATGATGGTGGTGGCTGATTATGATGATAGTGGTGGGTGATGGTGGTGGTGGTGGACGATGGTGGTGGTGGTGGACGATGGTGGTGGTGGTGGACGATGGTGATGGTGGTGGACGATGTTGGTGGTGGATGATGATGTTGGTGGTGGATTATGATGGTGGTGGTGGGTGATAATGGTGGTGGTGGATGCATGGTGGTGGATGGTGGTGGTGGATGATGGTGGTGGTGGATGATGGTGGTGGTGGATGATGGTGGTGGTGGATGATGGTGGTGGTGGTGGATGATGATGGTGGTGGATGATGTTGGTGGTGGTGGATGATGATGGTGGTGGTGGATGATGGTGGTGGTGGTGGAGATGATGGTGGTGGTGGTGGATGATGATGGTGGTGGTGGATGATGTTGGTGGTGGTGGATGATGTTGGTGGTGGTGGATGATGATGGTGGTGGTGGAAGATGGTGGTGGATGGTGGTGGAAGATGGTGGTGGATGGTAGTGGGTGATGATGGTGGATGGTGGTGGGTGATAATGACGATGCTAAAGATGATGGTGTTAATGGTGCTAAAGAGATGATGATGATGGTGCTAAAGATGATGGTGCTAAAGATGATGATGATGCTAAAGATGATGATGATGCTAAAGATGATGCTGATGCTGATGATGCTAAAGATGATGCTGATGCTGCTAATGATGATGCTGATGCTGCTAATGATGCTAAAGCTAATGATGCTGAAGCTAATGAAGCTGATGAAGCTGATGATGCTGATGAAGCTGATGATGATGATGATGATGATGATGATGATGATGATGATGATGATGATGATGATGATGATGATGATGATGATGATGATATTGTTAAAGATGATGATATTGTTGAAGATTATTATATTGTTGAAGATGATGATATTGTTAAAGATGATGATATTGTTGAAGATTATTATATTGTTGAAGATGATGATGTGGTGATATTAAGACGATATTTTTTTAATGATGAAGATGATTTTGACGACAGTAGCGACAACGATGTTGAAGGGATTGTATGAGCAGTGCAACTGATGAGGATAAAACAAAGTAAAAATCACATCGGTAGAATAAAAACACCAAAATCACAAGAAGCGCACCTGGAATTTTCGAAGTCCTTCACGGAGAAGCCGATCGCCTGTGTAACTCTTATTGTCATAGATGAAATGCACCTCTGATGCTCCTGCGTCATCAGCATTTTGAAGCAGCTCCTGTATGGTATAGAATTGATACCACACGGTAAACCCAAGAGTGGCGGAATTAATTCAGTGGCGGAATTAATTCAGTGGCGGAATTAATTCAGGGGCAAGCGGCAGAAAATACACTGAAGACATTTTCTTTATTTAAGATTTGTAATGAGGATCTTAAACAGGAAAAGGAGTTTAGTTCTAGTAAAGTGCAAAATACATGCAAGGGTATTTCCAAACTACGAACAATTTGTTCCTTAAGAATGAGATTGTTACAAATGTTAGAATTTGCTTCATGTGAATATGACCTTTGATTTCTTTTGGTAGTTTTGGATAAGCAAACACAGTAGCTTCATGTTTTACGTTAATATCTGACGCCATTATTCTAAAAGGGTATTTCCTTTCCCGTGGTTTCACTATCACTGGGTAAACCTCGTATCAATATAGGTTCAGTGGAGTTCTATTCATTTTCAGTAACTTATACCGACAAATTTATCGACTTTTATAAAGATTTTAAAATATTTTCCCAGGCATGAATTCCGAATTATGTAACTTCAGAAAAAAACATATTTGAGTTAATAGAATAGGCCTAATAGTTAGTGTCCGAGAAATTAATATGGTGTAAATATTAGCGTGACTGATAAGTGTACGCTATAAGTGTCACGAATGAAACCCGTTTCTTTACCAGTCAGGGCGGATACAACTGATGAACAACAAATTATAGCACTTACACTTTTTGGATTTTACAGTGTTCACGAAACCGGGTTCACGAAACCCGGTTTCACCCTGGGTTCTGAGAGGGTTTAGCCCCCATTCACACCTCCCTCCTCCCTTCACATCGGCTCCACAATGCTTAAGAGTAGGTAGTAGTAGTTGCGCCATAAGAGGAGTTGGGAACCTTAACAGGACATAATTCGTAATTGACCACTTTACCAAGTTCTGAAACCTCATAAAAGAGAACGTTCAACCTTCAAGGCTCACCTTAAGTATTTGGCCATCAGAGTAGCGGCGTAGAATGCTCTTCAAGTATACTATCAGAGGAGGCACCGATATACCAAAGGTTTCTTCCTTCTTTTCGACTTTTCCTGTAAAATATATAAATCATTTCCATTATCAAACTTTACTTCAACTTTGGCTTTTTTGTGCAAAAAAGGCAGTGAAAATTTGGCCAAGATTCGTTACGCGAAATATCTCTTTTATTCTGGAAATTGCTACACTTAAAACGTTTATCAACGCAATCGTTTTATACTCAGATCTTTAACAGATTTTACCATGTAATTGCTCTTAAATAGAGAACAGAAAACTGTGGTGTAGCGGTTATCATACCTGTCTACAGACCACGAGGTCCCGGGTTCAATCCTGGGGTGGGTAGACACGCCAGTGCACCACAACTGGTTATCAAATGCCGTGGATATTGACTTGGTTGTCGATGTTATGTCTGTCCGTACGTCGTACCTGTCTGCCTGTGTTCTCGTCCGGGTCGTATTAAGCGTTTCGTGATAGCATTTGTACTATCATAACCGAATACGCAGGCGACGACCCCGTCATTGTAATTGTGTGTTCAACTCTCTCTCTCTCTAGAATCCATTAAAGGTCATACTTTTATCCTTTAAATGTATACATACAGGTAGCAACCACATGAGCTAAAGGGTTTAAAATATACTAAGAAACATTAAAACAGCAAAAAGTACCACAATCGGTTAAAATTTTACAACATTTTAAAGTCTAATGGCATAAATTGTGCAATATTGTTTGACCTCAGAATAAGACATATAAGAAATAACTTATGTTAGCTTATTGTTTTTCGGTCTTTCCCCAAATATTTAGAATGGAAGATGTTGGCTACGGCTGTCTGTACGGTGAACATGAAATTGAATATTATTTTAACATTGACCCAGATTTAGCAGTAGAACGCAATTTGATAACCTTTGATATTTGAAATTTGGGAATGAAATATAAAGAATTACATCACATAAATTTAGCTGTATTCATGCTTATACACTGATCATCAATATTTTACAAACTTTGATTTGATATGTTCTGCTCTTTCATCTGGATAAATTTCTCTACCTTTCCACATACCTTTAAATTGAGATTTCTTCCAGACTGTACGTAGATACCCTATTTGGATAGCAAAATTTAACGTCTTGCAGTGGTTTTGTTGAAAGTTTGCGATAAGCAGATAAGTACAAACAGTGACGTAAGTTATATGCGCTTTCTGGGGCTACAGTGCCGGGCCCGACCTACTACCAGCGCAATGCCACTACCACCAAGCTTACACCACTGAGTAAGGACAAACTACGCAGTCAACCATACACAATGTAAAATTTTGCTTTGTATCTTTAAACTTACAATTTCAAAGATAACATGTTAAAAATGACCGCTTCGCGCCAACGCCGCCGCGCCAACGCCGCCAAATACCTAAATGCTTATAGACCATTTTTAGATTTCTTCAGTACTTTGACCAATCAACTGCTGGGGGAACTTTCCTTTTGTTACCCAACCAATCAGTTGCAGTTAGCATTTAGGGAAAATTGTGCGTCTTACGGTCTAACCTTCATGTATAGCTGTTCTTCCACGTGCGCGTATGCGTGGTGTCTGTTTCAATGTGTCCATATGGTACTAAAGACTCACCGTCTGGTTCATATATTCCTTATTACTCTTAAATAAAGAAAGCGCTCTTACTAGAGTTCCTTCCAACACCAAAACGTATGCGTAACTTCACGCACAGAATCGCTACATGTAGTCATTTTCTTACGTGTACGGATACGCATACGTTTACGCACACGTTTACGGACGCATTAAAACAGTTGTACCGCAGAGCGTGACGTCATTCGCCCAATACTACGTATAGGCCGAAGACCGAGAGACGAAACTTCCTATACATACAGAGTGGGGAAAGCGTGATGCGTTTATGTAGCAATTTTTATTCCAGCGTGCTTTTTTGTAAAAGCTTTGAAAAACACGGTATACATTTAAGTGAATGATTAATTTCATAAAAAATGGTATACGAGTCTAAAATTTTATACTACTACTTGATCTTATTTGGCATTAGTTTTCTGGATAAAGATTTTCATTTATTGCCCTTTATGTTTTAAATCAAATTAAGGTGTATTTGTTCGAGACGAGTGCGCGCATTGCGGAAAGATACAAAAGCGTATATAACCAGTTTTACTTGGATTGATTACGAAATACACGTACAATGTTCTATTTTGATTTATTTAATACATACATTCCAACGCAACACTTCAATTTGATCAGAAATTAGTGCGCAAAATAGTACTGACCAATATTTTATACAATTTGGTGATTGTGAACATTTTGCTATTTTTGCACGGACGTTAGTGTTACGGTTCTGACATAAATCAGTCATCAGTCGCAGTGCAGTGAAACCTCATTGACGTCGGTTGTTTTACTATAATTATTGAGTAAATGGTTAAAACCATAGCTGTTTAATTAGCTGTAGGCCGTATCTGGATACGTCTGTCCAGGAAATTAACTTACGCAACAAAGCCATAGGCCTATGCCTAACGCTACTACTAGTATGAGTAGCATAGTCTAATGGTGGGCCCGAAGTTGATGCAGCTAAGGAATTTTCTTTTTCTTTATGAATTTTGTTTTACTATATGATTTTTTTTATCTCTCATATCCTATGACTGTTCGCTCAGTCTTAAAAACATTAAAGCCGATCACATTCCAATCAGAGCAGGGAGCATATATATTCGACCTATTATTTATCCCATTCTGTCGCAATAAAAGCTTCATCTCTTAATAATCACTGCACTGCATGTCCTAGTACTACTACTCTTAGTTCTTAGCACTACAATTTTATACTCAAATTTTCAAGAAGTCAACAATTTAAGCACCACTTCAATGAATTATGAAAGACATTTAAGTAACAAAGGATTTACTCAACAAAACGTCAAGATTGTCCTGGCCTGTAGTAGGTCTTTATCACAAAATTTGCATAAAGTTATGCAAATTGAGGCCTGAGATTTGACCAATGTTTAACCGAATTTGATAAAATGTTTTGTTACTATGATGGTTTATATTTTTAAACAATTTATTTAGTTTTGCCTATACACAACCATATGCCTTTAAGCTGCTAATGCGGTAAAGATATACAAATTGAATTATGCCCAGTATATTCCTTTTCACATACTGACATACTGAAATATGGTGGTCAAACCTGACAACTATTTGTCACTATTATTTATATGTATAAATATATATACATACATATATATATATATATATATATATATATATATATATATATATATATATATATATATATATATATATATATATATATATATATATATATATATATATATATATATATATATATATACATATATATATATATATATATATATATATATATATATATATATATTATATATATATATATATATATATATATATATATATATATATATATCTATATATCTATATATCTATCTATCTATATCTATCTATATATATATCTATATATATATATATATATATATATATATATATCTATCTATCTATCTATATATCTATCTATCTATCTATCTATCTATCTATCTATCTATCTATCTATATATCTATATATATATATATATATATATATTATATATATATATATATATATATATATATATATATATATATATATATATATATATATATATATATATATATATATATATATATATATAATATATCATGTTGAATAATAGTTGTTAGAAATGTATAATTATGCATATGAGCAAATTAAAAGTACATATACCTTCAATAAGTTAATTCACCTTCACAAAGAATTACCAAATGAAAATAGATTACAATTTGTTCTTCACACATGGTGAACATCTGCAGAAAAAATATCATGTCTGTAAATATTAATATGTTTTTATACTAGTTTCAGTTACTGAAATGATGTCCATAGAATATTATCAAAACTCAGTCGACAAACAAATCCCTGTTTATAATTAAGCATCTAAATACATACATTGCACACATGTTCATTACATAGGCATTATAATTTGACCCTTCAGTCTTGTCAGTAATTATATTCAGTCACATACGAGATGCATGTGAAAATCTCATAATATATTTCTTGCATAGATTAGGCCATCCTTTACAAAAAATGTTGCCTGCCTACCGATGCACATTGTTAAAACAAGATAGGTTACTCCACACAAACAATTTTTCAAACCTGGCCTTTTTCTGCAAAAGAAACAGACATATTGCCAAAATACATACTAATTCAAATTAGAATACATTTATCAAAAAAACATCATGCACAACAAATGCACTATGTTGTGGCTTTTACGTGTTTCGTGTCACCTCTAATTCATTTCACGCCAAGTAATACTTAACGTTTGTTTTAATAACAGTGGCCATCATTTAAAAAAGTTTGTTGTAATTCTCAATGCAGGCAGCAACTTTGAAAACTTGTTATTATTGTACAGTAAATAGTTAATGAAACTACATACCATCAGCTTTATACCAAATAAAAATGCCTTTGCAAATCACACACCTATCGGCAGTTTCTAAATCACATATTATATGCCTATGACCCATTGGATTGCGTTTGAAATACTGTTTACAACTTATCATCCAATATGGAGCAATGTAAAGATTAACCTTTCTAAATTTTACAGCTTGTTTAACAAATAATGCAGAAATCAAAGGTAATGATAACAAGCGGCTAATACATCTAAACGCATAAAATATTTGTGAAATTGTAAATGAAATAAAAATTAAAACACGTATGTCACTTAGGCTAAGCTTGACAGCTGATTTGCATTGGGGTTGTTTTATTGAATCAATTGTTTTGAAGTTGAACTACAATATCAAGCAGATTTGATAGGTTCTACCGTTAAAAAAAAATTAATTGGGAAAATCTAGGCCGAGGTTGATGTCATAATAATATAGAAAAAAAGTATTATTATCAAAGCCTATATCAGCTTGTTAGCTAAATTCATTCTGTCACCATTGCCACTCATTTGGCATCTTGACCGGTAAAGTTTGGAGTCATATGGAGACAGTTACACTTATTTCTTCCTTATCTTGAATCATAATGTTATAAATCAGGGAGTTGCTATTTTGTACTGGCAACTCCCTGTAGAAATCAACTATTATTTTACATGAAGTGTTATTCACTTACAACATATTTGTTTCTACCTCAGTTTTCTATTAACAAGTTAAACTTAAGTTACTGAAATGATTGTATTCACTGAATTAACATATTGTCAGCCTGATGAAATGTGCAATATTAATTAAAGGTTCTCTGATTTAAGTGCTGCTCATCTTTCAATGTGTCAAATACTTTTAATATTTGTTCTTGTTACATCTTTTTTTTTTTAAGAACTATGAAATAGCTGTAAATGTTTAATGCAGAACACTGAAAAATATCTTAATTTTAGGAGTTAATGGCTTAATGGCAACCCATGAATAGTTTAGCTTTAAAGCAATGTATTCATACTTTGCTAAGACAGCTAGGTTTAATAAAAGTTGTTGGATATATCATAATGATAGTTTAACAAAAATTCAAACAAGTGAAATATGTGTTGATAATATTTTTATAGAATGAAAAAGAAAACATTGCTGTGAGTTGTATTTACATGGTGCCTGACAGTAACCTGCATATAACCATGACATTTAAAATTAAATTGTAAGAACTTGTCATTGCCTGCTGAGGTAATTAATTCTTAATAGCAAATTCATCAGCACTCTCTTTTAGTAATTGTGTAAGGAAAAATACTTCGCAAATGATTTATGAAGTAAACTAAATTCCGGTGTTTCTTGTACCTAAAATCAGCAAACTTTGTGAAGTGAAGCTGATGAAAGTATAGTAACTGCAATACCTTGATGCTAATGTTTTTTTCTTTTTTCATTTAATTTTTTTCAAGTTACTTTTATTTAAATTTCTTGTTGAACATATCTTTTAAGCTTTAGACAGGAATTAGGCAGTTAAAGATACAGGGTAAATCTATTTAATTCTAATTAACTTCAGGAGAAAATTTATAGTCGCTGTAAGCTAAGATGAACAATGTTTGTGACTGCTCAGTCTCCCTTTATAGTTCAATTAGGTTACCTTTTAAAAAAATTCTTTAGGGATTTTAAAATAACCCTGGCCCTAACAGTATACTGAGTATAAACATACTTATTCTATGAATAAATCATGCCAACGTCTGAAAGTTATGCCAATCTAATTCTAAATTACCTCGCAGAACTGGGACAACGCAAGTGGTAGGCCTAAAGTTAGTGACAAAATGATTCAACGTTAATTCTGTAATTTATGACTTTTGATCTTAATGATAATGGTTCCCGTCCTCCAAAAAAATAAACAATCTTAAAAAGAAACTTGGGTGGTTTTCATGTCTGCACAACGCAATTGAATCTAAACGGAAATGTTAAACCAGCAATTTTCAGTAGAATGAAAAATATTTTCGAAACTCGCTCTCTATCGTTTTCTCTCCGGGTGCAGCACGTACGCTATCACTCAGTCACTCAGCCCGTTATCACTTACTCACTCGTCGCATACACCGGCCTCGCATAGTTGACCATGCTGAAACAAGTAAGGCCTCCATAAACGCAACAATTTTGTGTATCTACCTACTGTGGTGTAGCGGTTATCATACCTGTCTACAAACCACGAGGCCCCGGGTTCAATCCTGGGGTGGGTAGACACGCCAGTGCACCATAACTGGTTATCAAAGGCCGTGGACATTGACTTGGTTGTCGATGTTATGTCTGTCCGTACGTCGTACCTGTGTTCTCGTCCGGGTCGTATTAAGCGTTTCCATTTGTACTGTCATAACCGAATACGCAGGCGACGACCCCGTCATTGTAATTGTGTGTTCAACTCTCTCTCTACAGAAGTTTCGGCTCTCGGCTTTCGGTGATACGTTGTACAGGGCGAATGACGAGACGTTCTTTGGATCTTCTGAAATTGCACAAATTCGATTTTTGTCTGTTTTACCATGGAGGTACCACTTTAGAAAGTGGTACCTCCATGGTTTTACACATTCGCTTACGCTAACGCATACGGATACGCGCCCTTAACACATGAGGATATGTGCATTCGAAAGAATTTTTTCATACGCTTGGTCCAATAATGTGTGTGAATTGTACAGACGGCCAATATTCCCCCAGTATTTGATTGTTCGATAAGATTTCCCCAGTATACCATTGATCCATTATTGACACGTGAACTTCGGCCATGTGACATTTTTTAAATCAGTTTTCCGAAAATTGCCGATCCTGAACTGAAAATGTTTATGGGTATTTGTTTGATTCTCCTCATATTTAACAAAAGCATCACATATCAACAAATTTATTTTATCAAATTTGCAATACATGGCATCCTCCATTGTTAGGGTAGAAAAGGATCATGGAGTACACCAAATAAGTTCTCATTGCTACGAGTTTCGAAAATAAGGAATGATTTGGTTCTTTATTTAAGATTTTCTTCCGGGCTGAAAAAAGGTGCAAAGAAAAAAAAATCACAACAAGCAAAAAGCTTTTCGGCAAATCCACATAATATACTCACTTTTTTTTCGCGGGACTTCATCAGCCATTTTCTTTCTAATCAGACTGACATTGCCGCTCTGTTAGTGGTATATTGCTATGATTGTTCACAGTTTCTCTTAATGCAGTAGTGATTCTGTATTTCAAGAAGAGAAAGCAGTGTAAATTTTCAAGTATTCTAATATTCTGATATAAGTGCATTTCTCTTTTAAGATATGAGATCAGGGACGTTTTCTAAAAAAGATTACACAAAGGAGACTCTTTTTATGTAGAGATGCAACTAAGTAAGGGGTCTGTCTATGGTAAAAAATGCCTAAGCTTTTATTTGAAAAAATATAATAAATAATCGTATTATATATGTAAAAATAAATCTTTGTATTGACACTCTGTGAAATTCATGTGCATTAAAGTTCAAATGCTGTTTCACTTTCCTGCTTAACATCTAAAGGCGTACTATGAAAGCTGCTTTGAATTGTGGGCCCAGTCCAATGCCACCTCCTAAATTTAGGAATATATCATTTTGAGGGGTTGAGCCCACCTCCAAACCACCATTCATCAACATTTATCTTCTCAGTCTGTAAAACGTAGAATTGTAGTCTTGGCGAAATACATTCGAAATTGAAACATTTTACTGTGATGATTCCCAAAGACTAAAAAGACAATTCAAAAGCCTGAAATTAAGCTATATAGGCAGATAGGGGCCTACGCATAGATATCTTACTTTTATGCCTGAATATTCACCCTTATTACTTGGAAAATACCTGATAAAATTACTGTTACGAAATCGATCGAGACAAATGCAAATGCTGTGCAAAGATTGCCATTGTGTAGGTTGGATAATCAGAAAATGGACGTGTACTAGTTCCATCATGCAATTAGGGAGGTCATAACATGATCTATTTATTGTCAAATTGCATAAAAGGCGTGGCGTTGTAAAACCATGCAAGATTAAAATCAATATCAATTATATTGATATCAATAATACTTGCAATCGAGACAATGTGCAATGCATGTTGTTAATAATTTGGGTCTTAGAGAATTTTAATTATTCTTTCATAATATTATCTTTCCAAGTGTCTAGCTGTGTTAAAGGAAAGGGTTATTGGAAATAATTTGACTAGAGTCGGAGTACAAAGATATATTATTAAACAATCTATTGTAAAATTAATGTGACTTTATGCATGTTCATCTTATGATCAGATGACAGGGTTAATGTTGGAATGCTTCATATTCCGATATTCTATTTGTAATTTATGATAAAGTAATTTTTAGAACCCTACACTCTTATTTATGCAGGGTCAAATTTCATCCGGAAATAGTCAAATTTGCCTCGGATTCAGAGTGTGCTAGAAGTTTACTCTTTTTGGCTCAAAATGACTCGGATTTCCGTGTCAAAAATAATGACTTAGATTCAGAGTTAATTCTCATGACCCAGAATTTGGGTCAATTGTGGGTCAAGAAAACTACAAGAAGCTGGTTTTGTCACAACTTAATGATGTATTTCCAGGTAAGCAAGTACTTATGCTACATTATGTAATTGAAATTGTGACAATTTCTATTGTGTTATGGCGTACGGCCGCCGTCAAGCTCCCTTCGGGGCCATCAGCTCAGCCATCCAGTCTCGGTCGATCGACAGGCCAGTCTATTTACCGCTGGAAATGGCGGAGGGTGCATAGGCGTGCGAGGCGGGGCGGGGTAAAGCATATCTATTCCGGCAAAACAACTAGATATATTCGGGCAAAAAGAGGTCCTAATAGAGAAATAATGAAGATCTAACGGATAGATTTTGAAAAGTTAGAATACATGGTTTCTTTTTAATCGTAAATCTTCATTTTCGGGAAATCTCCTTCAATTTTTGTGGAATTTGGTCCAATTTCGGCACAATTTCTTTATTTTCGTGAAATTTTAGTTTTCGTGCAACTTTCTTGAGCATTTCGGGAACGTTTTTTTTTTTTCTTCTTTAATTTTTGCAATTTTTGTAAGATTTGGTTCAATTTTCGTGCAATTCTCTTCCTTTTCTGGAAGTTTCGGGAAATTTTCGAGAAGCTTCTATCAATTTTATCGAATTTGTTTTCAGTTTTCATAAAATATCTTTCATGTTTGTGAAATTTGCTTTATTTTGTGAAATTTGCTTCATTTTGTGAAGTTTATTTTGTGCAATTTCCCTTCATTCTGTCACTTTTGGGAAGCTTTGATGAATATTGAACAAAAATATTGTATAGCTACAAAAGAAAATGATTTGGAGAAAATAATTGGTATCTTTGCCCGAACAATCTAACTTCTTTTAGGTTTGCATACATTACTTTTTATTATTTTTATTTTTTGGAGAGGGGTTAGGGGAGAGGAGGGGGGAGGGGAACTACTCCACTTATTCGAGCAAATTCAAGATCGCCCCAATTTCAAACGTCTCCCATACGGATATGGAGGGATGGAAATTCCCTTTGGAAGGTGAAAAAAGGGATCATATTGCTGAAGTCCTGGCAAAAAGTCCCACATTTATGAAATAAAACTCATACATAGATTTGCGCCCTGGTGTTTGGGTAAACCCTACAGGTCTCGAGCAAAAATTGAGGACTGCGGGCCCTGAGCAATGACACTGTGATATGTTTGTTATGAAGCCCCGAGCTCGATATTCCCCACGAGCCCCTGGAACTCTATTGTGCCACTGGTTAATTCCCTAAATAGGAACACGAACAAAGATATTAGTTTGAACAATTATGTAATCACCTTTCTTGATGAAAATGTTAAAGTCTGAGAGCATGCATGGTAATAATAATAATAAAAATAAATAATCCTCACCCTCACTTTCCCACTCATATTAGATGACGAAACATTGTAAAAGCTCCCTGGTTTGAGTTGGCCCCTGACATTTTCCTTGCTCTGCCTCTGCATTATAAGGGGGCAGTGACGTAACTTGACTTCGAGCCAAGAAGACCCGTGTAAGACAAAATTGCCCGACGTAAATTTGACTTTGCCTGATTTTAAAACGATAAACATCGACAATCACATATAGAACAGTTGGGTATAGACTCCCCTCCCCCCCCCCCTCCCCGCCACCACCAGTGTTTTGGCTTGGGTCATCGACCTCTTAGGGGTACTTTTCAAGTCATATACATGTCCCCCATCCCAATCTGTAAATAGAATAAGCTGATAAAGTGAGCCCAAAACAACAATTTCACGGAAAGTAAAAGGGCACTTTATTTTTAGAAAGGGGCATTTTTCCAACGGGGACCCATTTCTTCCGTACATGGGACTGACAAATGTCATACACCTCTGGGTTCAGCCATTTCCAGTATAATTACCCCTCCCCGCAACCACGACACTGAAAGCTGAATACAACACTATGAAGCATGAGGGTTTTGCCGTTTTTTCAAAATTAAGCTATTAGAAAAGTTGGTAAAATTTGGCACCAATTTCCTAAAATTGCAGATGACTTTATTAGCGTCATTGTCCTGTTCAAACCGGAAATTCCCCCTCCTCCCCCCCGATAGAATGTCCTTCAGATTCTTATTTAATGTATCGAGTTTATATTATTGTATAAAATGTGCTGTAGTTATGCCGTGTTAACGGCACATGGTAATGTTAACCCTTCTCTTTATATGCATCTACCGTGATTTTCAGGCTGCTTAATGATATGCGAATTTCCCCTTATGTTTTACAACCCGAACAATTTTTACTCCCCCCACTTATTTTACCCTGGCCACGCCGCTGTCCACACCTCAGTATTTACACCCATGCTTATGAGCTATGGCCACTGAATCGGATTCTTATATCATACAATATTAATGAAAATAAGAGAAGATACTATGAAATAGCAAGGAGCTTCTACACAAATAGTATATTTAAAATAGTCTACATGTCTGCATGTAGGGCGTGTCTTTCAGTCATTTGGAACTATACGTTGACGGGTTGAAAAGATTACAATTTCTTCACAACCTGAATGAAGGCTCTGTTTTAAATAGCAAAGTCATGTACCTCTGAATTTACTAATTTATTCAAAATGCAGCTCGCATAAAAAGCTCACTCGTCAAGCTAATGAATGAAAGGACAGAATTAATTGCCGCCTAATTTTAACAATAGCCGCGAGCTTTTTTATTCAGTTATTCAAGGTAGACGGGAGCAAAGTTTTATTCCAATGGCCTTTAATCTGCTAATCGCGGGAAGCTGTATTGCCACCGAGGTCTTCTGCCCTTGCCTCAGGCTACGAATATGTGCTCAACTTTCTGACTAAGCAGTTAAAATGTTGGCGTAAAATACAAGTCTCATCTTTAAAATCATACAGAGAGAGTATAGGAAAAGTTGCCCTCTCTGCGCAATAGTGTTTGCAGTTTGGAAGTACTAGTCTGCAAATTTCAGTCTGCAAAAACCAGTCTGCAGTCTTCTACTGAGTCTGCAAATTAGTAAAACCGACCCGGGACGTGCGGGTGAGAGGACAAAGCACTAACCACTACACTACACTAACCACTACACCACAGAGGTCTGTTTATTGAAAGAAGCTAGAAGGAACCACCCCTAATCAAAATTACTGTTCAAATCTGTTCAGCGTAGAACCAAGGAGCTTAGCTCCTTGGTAGAACTCAAGACGTGCACGTAGAAGCTCCTTCGTTAAATCAAGGAATTAGTACTAGGGACCACACACTTAATAAACTGAAATTAACTTACCATATGCAGATATCTTAGAAGAAAAATCCGAGAAACTGAAACAATGTTCACGAGCCTCCGAGATTAAGCCTGAAGTGCGTAGGACGAGATCTAATTTTTATACCTGAAATCCACACCCTTCTTATAAGAAAAACAGCAGCTAAAAATAGACATTTGGAAAACTCAATAATAAAAGTGCGGGCACGAAAATAATTATGCAAATGAAAATATTGTGTGGAGATTGCAACATTCAGACAATGTCGCTGAGCTGCTACTTAAATTATACACATGCGCGAAATCAAATCCACAGTTCACGCAATTCAAGGCCAGAAAGTCACATTGTAAAATGCATATAAATCCGTGTGTGTTGTACCAAGGAGTTGTCATCTAAATGACAACTTCCTGGTTGTACAAATATTCAATATGTGCTAGAGATAACCATGCATAACTCCATGAGATAAATAGACGCAAAATTGGGGAAGTTCAGTTCGCATTATGCATAGGTTCGCATTATGCATAGGTTCGCATTATGCATAGGTTCGCATTATGCATAGGTTCGCATTATGCATAGGTTCGCATTATTATATGCACAGGTTCGCATTATTATATGCACAGGTTCGCATTATGCACAGGTTTAAATTATGCACAGGCCCGCATTATGTACAGGTTCGCATTATGCACAGGTTCGCATTACGCACAGGGTCGCATTACGCACAGGTTCGCATTACGCACAGGTTCGCATTACGCACATGTTCGCATTACGTACAAGTTCGCATTACGCACAGGTTCGCATTACGCACAGGTTCGTAATACGCACAAGCTCGCATTACGCACAGATTTGCGTTACGCACTAGTTCGCATTACGCACAGGTTTGCATTACGCACATGTTCGCATTAGGCAGAGGTTCGCATTACGCTCAGGCTCGCATAACGCACAAGTTCGCATTACGCACAGGTTCGTATTACGCACAGGTTCGCATTACGCACAGGTTCAAATTGCGCACCCCTTTTCGCATTACGCACAGGTTCGCATTACGCACTAGCTCGCATTACGCACAGGTCTGCATTACGCACAGGTTCGCATTACGCACAGGTGTGCATTACGCACAGGTTCGCATTACCCACAGCTTCGCATTACGCACAGATTCGCATTAGGCACAGGTTTGCATTACGCACAGGTGTGCATTACGCACAGGTTCGCATTACGCACAGGTTCGCATTACGCACAGATTCGCATTAGGCACAGGCTTGCATTACGCACAGGTTCAAATTGCGCACCCCTTTTCGCATTACGCACAGGTTCGCATTACGCACTAGCTCGCATTACGCACAAGTTCGCATTACGCACAGGTTCGTATTACGCACAGGTTCGCATTACGCACAGGTTCAAATTGCGCACCCTTTTCGCATTACGCACAGGTTCGCATTACGCACTAGCTCGCATTACGCACAGGTCTGCATTACGCACAGGTTCGCATTACGCACAGGTTCGTATTACGCACAGGTTCGCATTACGCACAGGTTCAAATTGCGCACCCCTTTTCGCATTACGCACAGGTTCGCATTACGCACTAGCTCGCATTACGCACAGGTCTGCATTACGCACAGGTTCGCATTACGCACAGGTGTGCATTACGCACAGGTTCGCATTACCCACAGCTTCGCATTACGCACAGATTCGCATTAGGCACAGGTTTGCATTACGCACAGGTGTGCATTACGCACAGGTTCGCATTACGCACAGGTTCGCATTACGCACAGATTCGCATTAGGCACAGGCTTGCATTACGCACAGGTTCAAATTGCGCACCCCTTTTCGCATTACGCACAGGTTCGCATTACGCACTAGCTCGCATTACGCACAGGTCTGTATTACGCACAGGTTCGCATTACGCACAGGTGTGTATTACGCACAGGTTCGCATTACGCACAGGTTCGCATTACGCACAGATTCGCATTAGGCACAGGTTTGCATTACGCACAGGTTCGCATTACGCACAGGTTCGCATTACGCACAGGTTCGCATTACGCACAGGTTTGCATTACGCAGAGGTTCGCATTACGCATAGGTTCGCTTTAGCTTTAGGGATAATTCGCTGTCTACATGTGCCATTTTTACCATCATTTGGTGCAAAAAAAAGCCCTGCCAGACTATCAGGATTTCCCCTTGCGGCTCTTTGGCCATTATATATGGTACGTGTTGGTCATATTCTTATTCTTATTGAAAGTTTTCCACCATTTCAAAGCCATTTTGGGCCCTCAAAACAAGGAATCTTTGGAGTTTACGGGGGCCTCACCCCCTGAACCCCGTTATCTTTTTACGTGTTGACTGCAGTCTTTGGGACGTATCTTCATTCGAAAGGTTACCATAATTTAAAAGCCATTTTATGATATCTATCGCTCGGAATCTTAAGACTTGTCAGGGACTTCTCCCTCTGGACCCATACTAAGGGCTTCGCCCCTAGACCGCACATCGTGTTTTTATCATTATTATTGTTGTTGTTGTTGTTGTTGTTATTGTTATTGTTGTTATTGTTATTGTTATTATTATCATTATTATTATTATTATTATTATTATTATTATTATTATTATTATTATTATTATTATTATTATTATTATTATTATTATTATTATTATTATTATTATTATTATTATTATTATTATTATTATTATTATTATTATTATTATTATTATTATTATTATTATTATTATCATTATTATTATTATTATTATTATTATTATTATTATTATTATTATTATTATTATTGTTATTGTTATTGTTATTATCATTATTATTATTATTATTATTATTATTATTATTATTATTATTATTATTATTATTATTATTATTATTATTATTCTTATTCTTATTCTTATTCTTATTATTATCATTATTATTATTATTATTATTATTATTATTATTATTATTATTATTATTATTATCATTATCATTATTATTATTATTATTATTATTATTATTATTATTATTATTATTATTATTATTATTATTATTATTATTATTATTATTATTATTATTATTATTATTATTATTAATAACAAATTATGTTTGTATAGCACTTATTCTAAAAAAAAACCCTAAGAGCTTTACAAGAGCATGAAAATATGAAAAGTTAATTACTTAATATATACATAAAAGAAACAAAATGAAAATGATTCAACTCCTAAAACTCCCATAATAGGTCAAGGCTAAAATATCAGCAGTATACGAATGAAAGAAATGATTAACTTTAAACTGTCAGTTCAGATACATGAATAAAATAAAACAGTTAATAAAAAAGCGGTAAAAACTATCAATCTTAAAAACAAAACACTAAGAGAAATACAAAAAGTTATAACAATTAAAATGCATTAAAAGATGAAACCTTGGGTGAAAAAAATTAATAATATTTAAAAAGTTAAAATAAGCTACTGAAACACTGTTTAAAAAAATTGCGTTTTCAAATCACGTTTAAAAGAACTAAGTGATGGAGCATTTCTTATACATAAAGGGAGGGCTTTCCATTCTTTGGGGGCAAAAACTCCAAAGGAGCGGTCGCCAGTTGTACTGATAGTTTTGAGAACTTGGAGAAGATTTTAATTGGAGGATCTAAGAGAGCGTACTGGTTTGCATGGTTGAATGAGTTCAATTAAATACTTTGGAGCGGTGCCTTGTAAACAATTAAAACAAAAACTAAAACTTTAAAACGCACACAACATTCAATGGGCAACCAGTGAAGTCTTGAAAAATAGGTTTAATATGGTTCCTTAAGCCTGTAAGCTAGTTTTCATGATTAATCTGGCAGCAGCATTCTGAACAACCTGTAGACGATAAATTAACGACTTATTTACACCAATTAAAAGACTATTAGCGTAATCAATCCTAGAAATTACAAGAGCCTGTATAAGAATCCTAGTTGTATCAATATCTAGGAAGTGACGGATTTGAGCAATAGAACGCAAATTATACATGGCACTTTGACATTTTGCAGTAATGAAATTATGCATGGACATTTTTGAATCAAAAACAGTGCCAAGGTTTTTCACTTTCGATGAATTTTTTACTGTAACTTCATCAACATTTACCGATAAAGATGGCAGCTGTGTCAGGGAAAGTTTACTGCCAGTCAAAATGAATTCGCTTTTATCATCATTGAGTTTAAGGAACTTAGTAAGCATCCACTTCTTGATGTCTTTTCAGTCGGGAATCTGACCTCTCCCTGAGACCGTTAATGAGTAATTTTTATTTTGCGGACGCCGTGACCTAAGAAGTACTTCCGGTTTTGTAAAAAGAATGGCTTACGATCTAAAATATGTCACTCATTTTTGCAAATGAGGTTATGAGTACTTAAATTTAGGCAAGAAACCCCAAATTTGGACACATTTTTCCTATATATGGGAACTATCATCTGACGTAAAGCTCCGCCTGCTTGTCGATCAATTTTCTCGTGGATTTTCGAACTTGGAATTGTAAGCTCAAGAATTTGGCTGAAACCAAACAGGTAATTTTCTATTTAAAACTTTGGCGTATTATAATTCGGATGATCAATTGAATATTTTTGTCGTGTAAAAAAGAGTTTGAAATTACACATATATTAAATTCATCCATGTTTATAAATAAGAAAGTACTTAATTTGAAGTCTGATCACGACCGTGATTTTACGTAAGATAAAACCCTAAACAAAGCCTAATGTTATCTATCGCTAACGTTAAACGTTCGCATTACGCACAGTTTCGCCTTACGCACAGATTCACATTATGCACAGGTTCGCATTATGCACAGGTTCACATTGCGCACAGCTTCGCATTGCACACATTTCCGCGTTGCGCACAGGTTCGCATTGCGCACAGGTTCGCATTGCGCACAGGTTCGCATTACGCAGAGGTTCGCATTACGCATAGGTTCGCTTTAGCTTTAGGGATAATTCGCTGTCTACATGTGCCATTTTTACCATCATTTGGTGCAAAAAAAAAGCCCTGCCAGGCTATCAGGATTTCCCCTTACGGCTCTTTGGCCATTATATATGGTACGTGTTGGTCATATTCTTATTCTTATTGAAAGTTTTCTACCATTTTAAAGCCATTTTGGGCCCTCAAAACAAGGAATCTTTGGAGTTTACGGGAGCCTCACCCCCTGAACCCCGTTATCTTTTTACGTGTTGACTGCAGTCTTTGGGACGTATCTTCATTCGAAAGGCTACCATAATTTTAAAGCCATGTTATGATATCTAAGGCTCGGAATCTTAAAACTTGTCAGGGACTTCTCCCTCTGGACCCATACTAGGGCTTCGCCCCTTGACCGCACATCGTGTTTTTATTGTTATTATCTTTATTATTGTTGTTGTTATTGTTGTTGCTATTGTTGTTATTATCATTATTATTGTTGTTGTTATTGTTGTTGTTGTTATTATTACTATTATTATTATTATTATTAGTATTATCATTATTATTATTATTATTATTATTATTATTATTATTATTATTATTATTATTATTATTATTATTATTATTATTATTATTATTATTATTATTATTATTATTATGATTATTATTATTATTATTATTGTTATTATTGTTGTTGTTGTTGTTGTTGTTGTTGTTGTTGTTGTTGTTGTTATTATTATTATTATTATTAATATTATTATTATTATTATTATTATTATTATTATTATTATTATTATTATTATTATTATTATCATTATTCTTATTCTTATTATTATTTTTATTATTATTATTATCATTATTATTCTTATTATTATTTTTATTATTGTTATTATTATTATCATTATTATTATTATTATTATTATTATTATTATTATTACTATTATTATTATTATTATTATTATTATTATTATTATTATTATTATTATTATTATTATTATTATTATTATTATTATTATTATTATTATTATTATTATTATTATTATTATTATTATTATATATTCTTTCTTCTTCTTATTATTATTATTATTATTATTATTATTATTATTATTATTATTATTATTATCATTATTATTATTATTATTATTATTATTATTATTATTATTATTATTATTATTATTATTATTATTATTATTATTATTATTATTATTATTATTATTATTATTATTATTATTATTATTATTATTGTTGTTGTTGTTGTTGTTGTTGTTGTCGTTGTCGTTGTCGTTGTCGTCGTCGTCGTCGTCGTCGTCGTCGTCGTCATCGTCATCATCATCATCATCATCATCATCATCATCATCATCATCATCATCATCATTATTATTATTATTATTATTATTATTATTATTATTATTATTATTATTATTATTATTATTATTATCATTATTATTAATAACAAATTATGTCGTATAGCACTTATTCTAAGAAAAGCCCTAAGAGCTTTACAAGAGCATGAAAATATGAAAAGTTAATTACTTATATATACATAAAAGAAACAAAATAAAAATGATTCAACTCCTAAAACTCCCATAATAGGTCAAGGCTAAAATATCAGCAGTATACGAATAAAAGAAATAATTAAGTTTTAAACTGTCAGTTCAGATACATGAATAAAATAAAACAGTTAATAAAAAAGCGGTAAAAACTATCAATCTTAAAAACAAAACACTAAGAGAAATACAAAAAGTTATAACAATTAAAATGCATTAAAAGATGAAACCTGGGGTGAATAAAATTAATAATATTCTAAAAGTTAAAATAAGTTACTGAAATACTGTTTAAAAAAATTGCGTTTTCAAATCACGTTTAAAAGAACTAAGTGATGGAGCATTTCTTATACATAAAGGGAGGGCTTTCCATTCTTTGGTGGCAAAAATTCCAAAGGAGCGGTCGCCAGTTGCACTGATAGTTTTGAGAACTTGGAGAAGATTTTAATTGGAGGATCTAAGAGAGCGTACTGGTTTGTATGGTTAAATGAATTCAATTAATTACTTTGGAGCGGTGCCTTGTAAACAATTAAAACAAAAAACTAAAACTTTAAAACGCACACGGAATTCTATGGACAACCAGTGAAGTTTAAAAAAATAGGTTTAATATGGTCTCTTAAGCCTGTAAGCTAGTTCTCATGATTAATCTGGCAGCAGCATTCTGAACAACCTGTAGACGATAAATTAACGACTAATTTACACCAATTAAAAGACTATTAGCGTAATCAATCCTAGAAATTACAAGAGCCTGTATAAGAGTCCTAGTTGTATCAATAACTAAGAAGTGACGGATTTGAGCAATAGAACGCAAATTATACATAGCACTTTGACATTTTGCAGTGGTTTTTCACTTTCGATTAGTTTTTTACTGTAACTTCATCAACATTTAACGATAAAGATGGCAGCTGTGTCAGGGAAAGTTTACTGTCAGTCAAAATGAATTCGCTTTTATCATCATTGAGTTTTAGCAAGTTAGTAAGCATTCACTTCTCGATATCTTTTCAGTCGAAACTGACTTAGTTTAATGACTGGGTTCCACAGCTGCAGGCCGTGCTACAAAGTCTAACAAAAAATATACAAGCGCAAAAAAATGTGCGAGGAAGGAGCACGGAAAAGGGTAGCCAAAGGCCACACGATAAAACAAAACCTGACAACAGCCAGGGGACACACAAGTAAACGTGAACACAAAAGGAGTCGTTTCAGTCGGGAATCTGACCTCTCCCTGAGACCGTTAATGAGTAATTTTTATTTTGCGGACGCCGTGACCTAAGAAATACTTCCGATTTTGTAAAAAGAATGGCTTACGATCTAAAATATGTCACTCATTTTTGCAAATGAGATTATGAATATTTAAATTTAGGCAAGAAACCCCAAATTTGGACACATTTTCCCTATATATGGGAACTATTATCTGACATAGGCCCCGCCTGCTTGTCGATCAATTTTCTCGTAGATTTTCGAACTTGGAATTGTAAGCTCAAGATTTTGGCTGAAACCAAACAGGTAATTTTCTATTTAAAACTTTGGCGTATTATAATTCGGATGATCAATTGAATATTTTTGTCGTGTAAAAAAGGGTTTGAAATTACACATATATTAAATTCATCCATGTTTATAAATAAGAAAGTACTTAATTTGAAGTCTAATCTCGACCGTGATTTTACGTGAGATAAAACCCTAAACAAAGCCTAATCTTATCGTTAACGTTAAATGGTAACGGTAGGCTGTTAGGCCTACAAGATTTTGTCAGTGACTTAATCAAGTTAATGTGCACTGTTTGCAGTAGGTCCTCTGTGACTTCAGAGTATTTTGCACCGATCATGGAAGTTGTAAACACTTCAGAAACAATAATCAGCATGGTCCCTATCAATTTGAAGCTTATACTAGTCCAAGACCAACCCTGATAAATCATTAATTGGATTATTTTAAATTTAGGCCGGCCTATATATTTTGTATCTATTCATGCAGCTTACAATTGTATAGGCCTATCATAAATGATACTTATTACTATGAAGCTGGGCAGCCGTGACAAATAATATGAGCTAGGCCCTAGGCATACCCTAACCTAACCCACACAATTTTCATGGCTAGCTTGAGTCACCGATAGTCCTACTCATTAATACTGGAAAGTTTGTTTCCTCATTCATGCCAAAGATTTACGCCAGGAACTTCTGAATGCTTTTATTTACGCCACACCAGTTATTCTAGCCTAATGTACTTTATTGCTTTTGTCAACTTTTAAAGCCCAATTACGCTGAAGCATTTAAAAACTGCCCATGCATGCTCCACGCCGAGTCGCCAAAGATCTTCGGCGTAATGCGTCTTGTCAATTGTATGACCCACCCCACTACCCCTGGCATGGGTGAGTTAAAGGTGGGTCACTGCATTCCAAATTTTGTCCCACATGTGCGTCACTGCGAAGGTTTGGTCAGTCATATGTGTGACTCTGGGGTGCGTCATGGTCAGTCATTTTTCCACTGATGTTAGTCACTTAATTGACTAAGGGATGGGTCACTCACGGTAAGTCATTAGGCAACACCTAACACAGTATGTGCGTCATTTTCCATCGTAAGTCCGTCATTTTTTTGACTGTCATGTGCGTCAATTGTGCGTCAGTTTTTTTACTGTGGTGTGGGTCATTTATATATGTAAGTCTTTGTCAGTCACCGAAGTGACTGAGGGGTGCGTCAAATCCACGTTTAATGACGCACCCTGTCTGGGTGTAGTGGGGTGGGTCATACAATTTACAAGTGCATAACCTACACTACATGTTTTCCAGTATGGGCTTGAGAATACTGTGTGGTTATTCGCAGGACTGCCCTGCGAATTTAATCACTCTTACTGCAAATAAATCACTCCGGCTTGCGAATAAATCACCTCGACTGCGAATAAATCACTCCGACTGCGAATAAATCACTCTGACTGTGAATAAATCAATCCGAGTTGGAGTATTAAAGGGCCCACTGAAGTCTGGACTGGAAGTGAACATGGGATAGGCATGTGTCCTTTTTATAATTATATGTGTAATAATTTCCAGACCTCCCCCCCTCCCCCCTCTTGTTCGTTTACCTATGAGTTGGCCTAGGCCTTCAAGTTTTTTTAAAACTCCTCATTTTTTTACGGATCCGCAGCTCCCCTTTTTTCTTCTTTTTACAAATTATAGATTACCATTAAAATTTTACTTTCATTAGTTTGAGGCCTATTTTACCATGGGAGCAAATTTACAGTATGAAAGAAATTTAACGTTTTAAATTTACGATATGGAATTAAAGGTATGCAGACAATTATATGAGCTACAAATTAGCCTACAATTGCAAATTTTACGATTTTTTGTTGAATGAAACAAGCCATGAAAATAATAAAGAAATTGCATCAAAATAAGTTTCACCATTTTAGACCAATTTCTACTAAGGAAACAATATTCACATGTTTATACATTGCCTAAGAATTTCAAAAAACAATGATTATTGTTTATGTTAAAGGACCCTTGTTACATAAGTCTAGCGGTTTAGTCTAATTTTATAATTTGTGCTGCTTGGTATATTCGTGAAGGGAAAAATATGAAGACTGACTGGCCATAACATCCCTTTTTCTTGGGGAATTTTTATTTTCAGAATATAAGGTGTGGAATGTTTAATGCTAAGAATGGCAATCTCATCTCAAGCAGAAAACTTGTAGTCTGTATATACTGATATTGATGATTGTATGAAAATATATTGTTATAATCTTAAATCAAAATCTTCAACAAATGGTGATATAGGAAATATGTCCACTCAAACATCTGGCATAAACTCAAAATGTAAAGGAAACACAATTACTCAAAGTATCTAGCACTTTTCAATTACTGGTTCATTCAAAGTTCAAACAATGTCCTTGAATAAAAAGTTCATTTAAAAAAAGCATATTTAGATATAAAAAAAAAATGCTGTGATACTTTAACAATTTATTTGTGTTTGTTTAGGAAAGAAATATAATAGCAGTAATTAATCAACATCGTGACAGCCCTAGCCTATTCTATGTTAATGAGACATTTGCTGTATTAATCATACTCTAAATCTTTTCATTCACAGGCTGCCGATACAGGTGTGCTCAATCTTGCTTCATATTTAAATATAAGTGGGCGATTTCATGCCAAAAGATCAAAATTAATATCTCGTGTCTCTTGAAAAGCCTACTGTATAATTAAAAAAAATTTCCTGTTATTCTTAATTCTTACAAGTTGTATGAACATACCCATTCATTTTGTTTTAGAATTGTCTAAAAATGTATTTGAATACAAAATACAAACACTGTATTTTAAATATGAAGTTCTGAAGACAGCTTTCGCCTCTGTCACTATGAAAAGACTCTTTCAAATTGGTTTGTATAGTATAAGGTTTGTATGTATAACATGCTTTCTGAGTTCTAAATTTAACTTGAACTTTTCAAGCACTATCCTGAACCTCCTTTATAGCGCTAAAACATGCTTCTACCTCAACATCTACCACTCATCACTTTCTTCTTAATCCCAAGCCACTACACTTTTAAAGGAAATAATATTTAACATTCCTTTTATAGATTATAGAAAAACTTTTAGAAACAGCTTGTTGCAAAAAAAAAAAAACTTCCATTCAAAATTAATAGTTTAAATAATGATATGAAAATAGAGAATTGTTTTAAAAAACACCTTGAATTTCAGCTCTGTGATTTATATAATCATTTCCATTCAAATTCTTTGCTACTTTCTTTTTTACTAAATACATTGTTTTTGCTTTAAATGGCATTTTTGTGGATGCATGATTACAGGTAAAGGGCGATATGTGCCAACATAACTCATAAATCAAGTTTTTTTCATCACTTTTAATCTGTTTTTCTACTCTACCATAAAAAAAAAATGAAAATCTATGAGATCATTTCCTTAACCCCATTCCCTTAAAGCACCCTTTATTCATCAAGGATCATGACTCTTAAACTCACTCCTTTTCCATCATCGTCGTCATCCTCTTTCTTCCCCTCCCATGTGTTGGTGATTAGTATGAGCCATTTCAATCAGTTACGCTTGGCACAGCATTCCTTTTGTATCCACAAAGTATATTGAATGTAAAAAGGAGGTCCATTGAAGACCAGCTTTCATTTTATCATGTCTTAATACATAGAGGACATATGCAAATTACATGCTATTCTCAGACAAGAGAAGCACATGCCTGGCCCCTATGAACCTAATTTACCAAAGCGTTGATGTTATATTCCAATTTCTAGGTAACGCATGAGGGCCATGACTCACTTTCATGCACGATCTTCACATTACATGTATGACTCATGTGCTAATTACACCAGAGTTGTATCAAGTCTTCATTCGGGTCCCAATTTACAAAACTGAGTGAGCAACTCCAGTCACAAAATCAGTTACGCGTTTACAACTCTTGAATAGCACCCGCTTATTCTTATTCTATATCTCATTAAATCTGCATCCTGCATCACAGTTTATTGCGCACATCACACTGACTGTTTAAGTGCTGTTTATCACATATAAACTAACAAACAAGCAACTTCACTATCATTCAAAGATTGAACATTTACAAAAATGTATGCTGCTTATTGTGCAATATAGTTTGGCATAAACGAGTGGATGGGAGTTTGCAATGAAAATCTTGAAGTAACAGTAAATAAACATCATGTGTGGAAAACATGAATGGTGTGTTTTATATTCTGTTCAATATATGCAGTATTTGTTGATATGGTTTAGAATAACTATTTTGTTCAACTTTTTTTTTCACGTAAGATAAAGAGTGAATTGGGAGCCTAACAAACTTTTGTTTTCTGGTTCTATAACACATTCCATATGTAATTACGCTTGCCTGAATGCGCTTTTAGGTTGCCAATTTTTCTCATTATTATTTTGTAAGTCAAACTGTGCAACTCAATTTCATTACAACAAGACTTGATCAATTTTCTATGGCAGATAGTGTTTTATTGTGAACATAAGTGTCAAATTTGGAAAGAGGATATATATATGCTTTAGTATTTTTTGTGTGTGTGATTTTTAACTAAAACTTTATTGTAAGGGTGAAATGGTGTTGGAAGTTTAATTTTGCCATGAACTTTCCTTTTGTTTGGTGCAATTAAAATAAACATAATATATGACGTAATTACTTTAAACAAAAAATGTTTACAACAATGACAATACTTCGACAAGAAGTTATTGCATTGTTAAGTGTTCTCTTGCATGCTTTAAATTGGCTGTTGTAGCAAATGTGGTACATTCCACTTTGGAAATATGTGCCAAAGGATTTATTCAATATTGATTAAATAAAATGTATTCTAGTATGCTGATCAATATATATTTATCGCATTGTTATTAAAAGGTCTTTGGAAGATATTTTTTTCTCTCCTGAATATTCCAAATATTCCTGAATATACAAACAAACAAACATTCCAAGAACTATGCAATCACAATGATTTGATCATCCTTTGTCCTTTTGATGTCAAAGGAGTATCTTGCATATTGATGTATGCAAAATTACATGAGAGTTTGATTTTATGTTTTATTATTCATGAAGGATAGAGCTGTTAACAAATGTGTATTATATTTATTTGTAAATATTTTGAGTTTTTATTGTGTATTGTTATCCATCGGGTACATGTATATAAACTTACATGTTAACTTTTAAATTTGTGTATAAAATATTAGGTTTTGTTGCATACTCGCAACCCAAGAATGTTGCTTGAGTAGAGGCTAGAAGCTTTGTATTCAATGTCATCTTGCTGAAATTTCATAATGTGTATCAAATCAGGGATGTGTTTTTTTAATCAGAGATGTATTTCAAACCAGGCATAGAGTTTTTCACTATATTTAATTCGGCCAATATTCACATTGTTTGTACCAAGTTGTTAAACTTTTGAAGTAAGTTACCTGTGGGTATTAATACAATTTTTTATATTTTTATTTAAATCTTCCTTGAGAAAGTCACACCATTATAAGATTTTCAACATGATCAATGTTGGATGTAAATATTTAGGAAGGCCCCAGGGTTCTATGGGCACAGTTCATACATGTATATTGATAAATATATTCAATAACATCATGGAAAAGAGGTAGAAGATTCCATCATGCACCTATTTTTGTGTTTATATTAAAGTTAGCATAGTTTCCTGTAAGTCTGTTGTATCTTTCCTTGATAGATTCTTATTAAGATGCATGTTTATATTTTTGTGTTTTAAGCAAATCTTCCTGTATCCACCAGGAAGGTATGAGGCTGTACATATTTAAGTTTGTTTAAATGCACATATTTAAGTGCAGTTGTTTTAGAATATGATTTTAGTTCATTTGAAACAAGCAAATGTGTTATGTATATATTAAATTCAATGTTTAAGTGAAGACAATTTTGAAAGGAAAAAAATTGTGTTTGTTCTTTTTTTTGTCTGTTACTTTGCCCCCTCCTTCTTATAAAGCTCAATTTGTTTGTATGAATCAGATTCAGAATAATCGTCAGTGCAGATGCTGCAGAAACAATAGACTTGCAGGGTCGCCCAATTATTTGATATTGACCAAAGATGAAGATGGCAGTGCAAATTATCTGTTAACACCTGCATATGATGGTAGAGAATACAGTGGTTAAGGAGTAGGGTTTATGAATTCTATTCCCAGCAGAGCATCTGTGATGGGTCCTTTATGCATGCCACCTTATCTTAGTTGTCTCTGATTCACCCAAACTGTAATAATGGATGAGTGAATCTGTGATGGTTTAATGTACCATCCTACAGCCCACCATTAACTCCTATCCACTTGCATCATTTGAACCGGGAAAAAGCGTTGGCTAATGTCACTGATAAAATTAACTTATGGCTTCCTTAGTCTTTGGGTGGTACCATCAAGAAAGAAGATTATGGAGTATTGTGTTCTAAGGATGCTTTCTGAGTAGGCAGTACTCCCATCCCAAGTGAACATAAACCCCTTGACCTTAAACATTCATCATCTTAATGTTATTAAAGGAATATTCCAGTGAAATTTCATCTTTATATATTTGATGGAGGACAATAAAAGAACATTGGTGAAACCCCATCATGTCCATAATAAATCCTACCAGAAATAAGGACACAAAAACTATTTTTCTTGCACATCGAAAAGTGACTGTTCTATGAAGTCTAAGCCACTCTTGCAACTAACGCCAGAAGTTGTTAAAAACCTTATTCATTTATTTAAATTTTGAGGTCCTAGTTTTTATATGACCTGAGACAAATTTCTGAAGATTTTTAAGGAATTAGCAAAATATTATCAAAATATTTTTTCCATTTAACATTTGAACGTCTAATTGTGCGAAATATAAACAAAGCAGAGGGGTCAAATTCTAATAAGAGAAATCCACATTTGATTGCCAGTGGAGTGGAAGTGATGTGTGTGGGGCACTTCTACAAGTTCAAGAATAGGATTTTGTGCTGTAATATTTGAACAAACTAAATACATGGGCTTTTCACTAATCTGCTTCCTCTTTTGTCTATCACATATGTAAACATAACATTTGAGTGGAATATTCGTTTAATGCAGGGGTGGCGCCAGGATTTGGCCGACGGGGGGCTAGGCTCCTCGACAGAGGGGGGGGTCTAAGTATACTAATTTTTCACCTATGTACTGAAACATGTTTCCGACGAATGCCCCAAAAATTTCCCAGGCGTGGGCTACAGGTCCCCAGAGTGGGGGGATCAGGACCGCCGAGAAGGTTGCTGACCCGAGGCTGGGCCCGGGTAAAAGTGAGTGTAACCGGGCCCCTTTATATTGGATTTTAACGTTACAAATATTTTTCGGGCCCCCAAATTGCTCCGGGCCCAGTACATTTGTAACCCCTGCCCTTCCCGTCTCGGCGGCCTTGGGGAGATGTACCCCCGCCTGGCACCACCCCTGCTAATGTGTAGAAGTGGTAAGCGGGCCTTTTTCGTATTTGATATTAGTTCATTTTTCAATAAAAAAAAAAAGGGGGTAGTGTCCATGATCTTGTTCTGGTCAGGCTGACATTGAGTGTATAGGTGCATCCACAATGGTTGCTTGACCCCCCCCCCCCCCCTCTAATTAAAATTTTTCCCTCTTGGCCTTTTTTTTTTAATCCTGACTATACCCCAAAAATTTTTTCTCAACTTTCATCATTAAACTAATGAATGAAATGATTTAATCTATGTACTTGTAATTTAATTTCCGCAATTTGTTCAAAATAGGCCATGCTCATCGACATTGTAGTAAGACTATGAAGAAAGATATGCAAATTCAGCACATGTACCATATTTGGCTGTACTACGTCATCTTCCTCATGCATATTCATTAATTCTGTAACGTTTTGACCTACAGGTTGACCCCCAGCAAAATGGCCGCCGTTCGCCGTAAAATTGGAAATAAAACATCTGGTACAGGTCGTATTAGTAAATATCATATTGCAGATTCCCTGTTAATTTGTTTATATATGTAGAAATATCAAGTGTGGAAAAACTCATTTACTTTCACAAATGTGAAATACGATTTTGACTTAATTTTTGTCTACCGGAAGAACACATTGCTTAAGGAAATTGTATGGACTATCGCCGTAACGAAAAAAATTATTCGTTACTACGGCAAAATGATATGAATATGTTCCGGTCAGGTTTACAATGAAACCTTAACCTATATTCTGTTTTAAATCAATAAAGGTTTATTTTGAAAAGGAAGTTTTGGAAATTAGCGATCAATTTTCAAATCTGTGTTTAGGTCACGAAGATTCTAAATTCAAATTTTCGATTGCGCAATAATTGTTGAAAATTCGAGAGGTCGCGAGGTCAGATTCCCGACTGTTTTAAACAGTTTTCCAGACAATTTTAGTACGTGTTGTATTTGATGATTATCTTCATTTGGATATTTTCCTTCATTTTAAAGCCATTTGGGACTATCAAAACAAAACAAGGAATCTACTTCCCCCATGGACCTTGCCCTTTGGACTCCAACCATGGTTTCGCCCCTGTACCCCACCAGAACCCCACACCGTTAGGCACATGCTATATGCGTGCGCAGTGCACATGTTGATTTTTGGAATGATTTGGTGATACTTTTTAATAAACTATGGAAGATGCATGTCCTTCTTCAGGAACTGCCCCCGCCTCAAGTTTGCTTCTGGCGCCTCTGTACACCAACCTTTCCTCAACATTGAGCGAACAGTGTGTGCTATCTGGGTATTCAATGCCTTTCTTATGAGTATCAATTTTACTACTATGGGTTCCCCTGAAATGTTCGGCCGCTTGGCAGCTTGGGGGATCCAGAGTCACCCTTCACATATTAAGTATTTTAGGTATATTGTCATAATAGGAGCAGTCCGCGAAAAAGACTTTTTTGATTGTAGTTCCCACAGAATTCTATATTTGCCGAAAGATATGTAATATACCTTCCGAAATGTGCGTACACTGTGTACATTTTTTTTTTTTATCTATTTAGATGTAAAATAGGAACTCCTTAACAAATAGGTATTTCTTACACAAACACATATTATGTATAATGTACTAAAAAGTTATGTAAAATATTTACATAATTTTTAATGTATTTTTTTGCCTAGTTTTGTTTGGTATGGTTTTAAATGATGTTGTTATGTGTTCTTTTACATAGTTTTGAAGTGATATTTTACATATTTCTACAGGTATTTATCACATAACCTTTGTTATGTAATGTTTTACCTAGCTGTTAAGGAGTTCCTATCACATCTAAGTTATGTAAAATATTACACAGTTTGTGTTAGATAGGCCCATATTTCATAACCTCTGTGTAAAATAATATTTACATAACTAGGGGAAAATGATTTATTGTGTACAAATGCTGCATGCATGCGTTTTGTGTATACAACTCTTATAGAAAGAACAAAAGACAAGTTAATTGCATTAATTTGCTTTATTAAAATAATTTCCTAATCAATGATAAAACATCACAACAACTTAAAGGATTGCTTTAAAAATGCACAATATGATGCATATGATTGCAAAATATGCAATGACGCACATATACAAAAAAAATCCCATCATTATAGTGCAAACCTGCTTTAAACAGTATTCTGCACCACAAGCAATTCTGTATAGATTACTACAAATATGATTTTACACACTACAGCTGTTTCAAATGCTCCACAAGTTCATGCTGTATTAAGGTGTGTATAAATTCAGAACTATGTAGGTTGACATGCATCATTACTCCCACAGAGACGCTATCAGTTCCTGCAGAATAACACAATTTACCTTAGTTTTGTCCCATTGATGTAAACCATGGTTGTATACAAACTTAAAACATAGTTATATAACATAACGCAAGTTACACAACTTTTATGCCTCCAGTTACACATAAATTTCATGTGTGCATCACAAGTTCAGCCCATGCTGTTAAGTTTCAGTTTCCAAAGGTTTTTTGTCCATATAATGTGTCGTTTAAAGTCATAGGTAAAGGTATAGGTGCTTTTGATAAATCTCTGAAAAGCTAATGTTTCTGTAGTCTTTATATTGCGTTTTTATATTTTTTTGGAAAATAAGAAGATTACGAGGAATGTCATACATTTTTTTCAGGTGAAGTATAAAGATAGTTTGAATTGTTGTTTGCTACACGATTTTTACTTGTACTTGGTCAATGTTTGTGTTTTTTTGAAGAAAATATTCCAAAATTTGTAATTTGGGGCCATTTTTGATCTTTTTTTTATCAAAAAATCATAAAAAACGGCCCAAATATTGTATTATAATTTTTTAAATCTCGACAGGTACAGAAGAAATAAATCATTCAGAAGAATTATTACAATAATAGATGCACCCCCTTTTTTTTGCCTAGAAGATCTCTGATTATGACGTCAAATCGCTTTTTTTTGCTTTTCGCGCACATCCGATATCACAAAATGGCGACATACAACGTCGAACGTGCTTTTCGACTCCTAAGTTTTCTTCAGTATAATGATGATTCAGAGGGGTCAGAAGGTACTTCTGATAAAGAAGATGTACCAGACCTCGACCAGATTGAGAAAGAGGAGATTATAGAGCCTGTTGAGATGGATAGCGATCTGTTCCAAATTCCGGAGTTGGTGAGTGTTTTCTTCCAAAAATAGCGAAAGTACTACATTGTAATTTGTTGTAATAAAATAAGGCCTATAGAATTCTAATGATAAATTAGCGGGGATTTTTTGCTTGTTAAGATAAACAAGTAAAAGGGACACTAAAATCACATATAACAAAACGGATTTAGGTCCTTTTTATAATAGCCCGGATGAAACAAATACAAGCTGAACCCCAATAATAACATTTCTAAATGGACTGAAATATATGTATTTCCCAATGGCAATATTGTAAATTTAGGCCTGAAATATGTGTATTCCCAATTTTACAAAATCCAAGTTCCATTATTTCAGGAGCCGAAATCACAATCTTATGGGGAAAAGTGGGGTGGAGGTCCCATGTTAGGGCAAAATACACATGTTGGGGGTGCCCCAGGCCCATTAAGAGGAAAATGCTTGTATATAGGCTTAGTACCGGTACATTATTTTGATGCCCTATTTTTTGGGACCATGATCTTTTCCCCCTCCCCCTGGCTATGCCACTGTTGTGGTGATTACTAGATCGATAAAACAAACATTTTGGATCCCTGTATGTACCCCCGGGCTCCCCGGCTGTAAAAATCTGTCCCCACGGCTACCACAAAATTGTGGCAACTGTGGGGGCAGGTTAGAAACCACAATAACATGTTATGCGAATGCTTGATGTTCTAGTTATTTTGACTAAATTGTATATCTTTTCACAGGCCAGACAAGAACTGTATCAAGAGGAAGAGCCGCCCGCTACTCCCTAACACAAGAGGAAGGGGGGCAGACCGTTGAAGATGTGCCCAGGCCCCTCTTCCAGGCCGCTGCAGTCTCGCCACCATCACCACTCAAAGAAAATCCAACTGCAGCGGAGAAAGCTGCCTTCAAAACCAGGGAGGAAGAGCGGAACGCTCGGCTGCAGGAGATACAACGGTCGAAGGTCATCCCTGTAGCCGATAAAGACCATTAACTGTGTGAAGTGCTGGTGGAGAGTGACCGGGATCGACACGAGGTCTTTGGTAACTGGTTATGGGAAAACCAGACTAAAGTAAGTTGAATGAATATAGTTGCAATTTTTTAAATTCTATTTGCAGCAAGAAGGTACAGCAGAAGACTTTACAAATTTGGAGAGTCGAAAGGTAGGTGCTAACATTCATTTTTTTTGCAGCATTTACCCCATGAGTGCCATGATTTCACTTGGGATGTACACCAGGTGAACAATATTTGTCAAAGAAGAATAACACATGACTAACCATTCTTTCCCATTCTAGGTCATTAAAATAATTCAATTCAATTCATACATATTTTTTTCTTCTTTATCTCGTCACAATGGGATGTCAGTAGCTGCCACGGAGGCAGTTTCCGTGCTGGATCATCTGAAACTGTATCTAACCAATAGAGTTTTTGATGATCTAGTTAGGGAGTCCAACCGCTATGCCTATCAGGTGAGAGGGGTAGCTGCACTTCAGCCTTTTACAAAGAAGGAAATGATGGCTTACATCAGGTTGACAGTGTACATGAGTTTTACACCCACTTGTTCAGTGGCTAATTATTGGTCTACTCATGAACTATCGCCGGGTCCTTTCTTCAGTTCAGTGATGTCTAGGAACCGCTATCAGGATATACCTCGATTCCTCCATGTCAATGACAACCGGAGGATGTCCCTAGATGCAGGTGGAAAGAGTGTTGACAAGTTATACAAAGTGCGTCCCTTATATGACTTGCTTGTCGACTCCTTTCAACTGCACTACGCACCAGAAAAGAAGTTGTCACTTGATGAACAAATGATTGGCACCAAGTGCAGGGTCAACTTCCTCCAGTTCATGAAGGACAAGCCTACTAAGCGGGGAATAAAAGTATGGGCATTGTGTAATGTTGTAAATCATTACTTATTGAATTTTCAGATCTATACCGGTAAGGAAGATGGTACTGCAAAAGTTGGTCTGTCCCTTTGCGTTGTGAACGATCTGATGACACCATACATGGAGAAAGGTCATTGTCTGTATATTGACAACTTTTATGCGTCACCGACCTTGCTCCGCCATCTGTTCGATCACAAGACGCTGGCAGTTGGTACTGTTCGTCAGAACCGTATCAATATGCCTAAGCGATTGTGTACTAACAAGTACACAGTGCAGGTAGGACATGCCATCTTCCTCAATGGCCATGGAATGACAGCTTGCAGATGGAAGGACAAGAAGAATATTTTTAGTTTGTCAACTATCCATGGTAATGGGATGGAGGAGGTTGAGCGCCGAATAAAGCACAGCCGTGAAGCAGAGAACATACAGAAACCCAGTGTCATTGTTGATTACAACCATGGCATGGGTGGAGTTGATGTGTTCGACCAACTGTTGTCATACTATCTTCTTTCCCCAATATCTAGAAAATGGTGGAAAAAGGTATTCTGGCGATTGATTGATATGGCAATTGTCAATGCTTTCATTTTGTATAGGCAAAAAAAACCTAAGACAGCAATTCATAGGAACTTCCGGAGAGAATTGACACTGCAATTAGTTGCACCACAAAGGGCACTGCGTGTTTGTCATCCTCTGCCAATAAATCAGAAAATTCCTGACAGGCTACACCCTGATCATGTGAAGGCCATCATGGGCTTCCCACATAATACACGGTGTATGGTTTGCAGACAAAAACATGTCTCGGTTGCGAGACTTGTGGTGAAGGCATTCGCCTTCACCACCGCCATTGTGCATCAATTTATCACAAGTTTTTGGATTACAAAAAAGAGTATACAGAACGTGTAGCCCGGGGTCAATTTTCCCTCAGGTAAAACCACTGTTAGGGTTTTCTTCATGGCAAGTATCATATCAACCAGTCGTTAGAATCCCTTCGGTTGGACAAACACACTTTTCTGTTTCATTGCCACATCCTATAAAACTTTGAAAATTTTGAGTTGACAAACAAAAAACATCAGTCTGTTTTTTAATGCATCTTGCCATTCTAGGTTTGAGAATTCAATACCTATGCTTCTATTTCTCCCTTCTCACAATAGTGTTTCCATTTTAGCAAGGGACATGGAAACAATATTAGGAAAGGCTTGTATCAATTGACAACTCTTCTTTGGTTGTAGGGTCACTGTTGTGCAGTAAGTCTTCTTCGATAGTTCATTAATTGGTCATGTGAGCTGCACTGTCTACCCTGAAGATATTGGTAGTAAGTTCCGTCAGTGTAGAACTGTGGTTTTATTATCCAGTGATTTGCAATTTTCAAGCTAAACATATAACCAATGAATTCTCATGGACTGAAATAAAATAGAAACCAATATGTAACATCAATATTGTATCAACTGATTTATTTTTATAAGGCTACAGTAAAGTGAATTCTTCTGACAGATAAATTCTTATGACAAATGAAATAAAGCTACAGTTCTGCAGGAAATTGCAACCAATATTTACCCTTCCCTTCCCCTCTCTTAGGGCTATATATATATATATATATATATATATATATATATATATATATATATATATATATATATATATATATATATATATATATATATATATATATATATATATATATATATATATATATATATATGTATATATATATATATATATATATATATATATATATATATATATATATATATATATATATATATATATATATATATATATATATATATATATATATATATATATATATATATATATATATATATAAATATATATATATATATATATATATATATATATATATTATTTATATATATATATATATATATAAACTTATTAGGGGCTGTTTCAGGGATACTAGTTATTGCAATTTAGAAATTATGATGATTTCATAAATCATCAACTTTAGTTTAGGGATGTTATAACAATTTAGGGATGTATAATATAATTATATCATAATTTAGTTTATTCTTGGCATAGCGGTTGATCTTTCACCCTCGTGCAGTTGCCAAATCACCCCCACCAGCACTCCCACAGGTCCTCTTCCTCAGCTATCCATTCCAGCAGGATAAACTACGTACATCTTCTCCATCATTATTCTCGTCATTTTGTTGATTTTCACTGAAATGCAAATTAATGTGATTCAATCAATTAAAGCCAATCAATGTAAAATATAATGGAAATTATTAATGATGCATTGAAACCTTCAATTAAAAATATAGAAATCTTCAATTTCACAATAAAAATATCTTACCAGGTATTACAATAGGCATGGTGGTTAGTTTGTCACAACTTTGTAATATTGTAAGTCAGGTCCCATAGAGTAAGTGTGTTAGGCTAAGCCTAGTGTCAATATCAGTATGACATGAACCGCACCATCAAGACCCCTTATTTCTATGGCAACAGTTGGAATTGAATTTTCCATAAGAATTTTTCTGTGTTTGGACCAGTTTCTTCAATTTTCTTTGCGGAAATAACTGCCGTGAAGAAAACCAAGTTTGGCAAAGTCATCATATTTACTGATGCTCTCAACCGTCTTTGAGGACCTTTTCGGCAACAATTTCTGATGAATTCTATGTGGAATGAACAGAAGTAAGTGTCTAATAGATAATCAGCATAGTCTATCAACATAAAAGTAGCAGTGAAGCTTGTAATGGCTAAAATTGGTTCAGAAATAAACAAAAAACAGTTTCGTGCATAATAAATGAGGTAAATAACCTTATTTGCATATCATTTGCATAATTTTTTATTTTATTTTTTGCAAATAATGATGTAAACATCTTGTTTTTTTGCATTCTATTAGTTTTGGACATCATAGAAGGGGAAAATGCATGTTTTTGGAAAATTTAGTGCCATACACTATTAGATAGATTATTCACAGAATCGGGGGATAATTCTTAGGTCAAAATGTACCAAATTTTTCATATTCGCGTTATTTTTTTCTTCTAATTCCTTAAAATCCACGAATAGTATCCAATGAAAGGTCTTTCCAAGGACGATTCAGAAATTTTATCCATATTGTATTGCTATTTAGCCACAGGGCACAAGCATGTCATAAATATAGCATGTTTGGAGACCTAATATGCTAATTCAATGACCGATTTTGCATATGTTTGCATATTTGACTTCAAAAATATGCAAATGTTTGGAAAGTTCAACATGTTAGCTTTCATAAAAGTTCAACTTGTTTTGGTACAAATGGAACAGAAAGTGCTGAAAAATCCTCTTTCCAAAAAGTTCCCAAAATAGCTTATTTTATTTTTGGACCCTTGTTAAAGGCCAGTTGTCGTCTCTAAAGCACGAGGTAAATAAAACTCAATTCCTGTGTTTTGATTGGTCGAAACACAAAGGTACAGTGTGTTCACTTACATCGATAGGCCAATCAGTATCGTTTGGGAATAAATTGTACGCCGCCACATTTTAATTATGATAGATGGCCTTTAAGGTACAAACTTTCAAATACACAGTAGTCACTATATGATCACTTTATACCAGGTATTTCTTAGTGATACTTTTTCAGGACTGAGCATTTGTTGGTATTACCCAAGCTATGCTGCATTCTCTTAAATGATATCAGTGACATCAACTGGTTAAGAGTAACTGCTTCTCCGGTATGTTTTCACCAATGCTGCAGGTGAACGCTTGTGGTTTGAAGCTGTGCCTAATTAAATATTCCTACTGTCATCACTGATGGCACCAGAGAGAATGCAGTATATATGCACTTAAATTTGCAGAAATTTTCAAGCTCCAGGGTTCCAACAACTCGGTGCTTTTTACATTCATGGACATTCCAGAGACTTTCCAGGGCCAAAAATGTAATTTTCCATGACATCATGAATATCTAAATGCGGAACTCGAAGCAACAGCATGAAAAGATTAACAAAAAAGTTCCACCTATGCATGATCTAAAACACTCAGATTTTGGGGTTTAAAAGGCTGCTTATGAATTTCCAGATTTTTTGAAAGGTTTGATTGGGTGGGTGGGTGGTTGCGGTGGTTGGGTAGGTTGGTGGGTGGGTGGGTGGTTGGGTGAGTGGATGGGTGGATGGAGGGAGAGAGGGAGGGACGGATAAGTGCTGTTTTCCTTACAATACATTTCGATATCAATTTATTTCCCAGAATGCACATTTATTAATGACCATGAGATGTAGATTACCCCTGTGTTGTGTATGTCAAATTTTCACAGTCATTGTATTCTAACAAGACTTGATCAAAGCTGAATTCATTCTTTCAAAACTTAATCTGGTGAAAAATAGTTCAGTAACTAAATTCTTTTCGGTGAAATCTCTCAAAAATTTCGATTGAAATACACAAAAACTTGCAAGGAATGTGAGTCTCATCATATTACGATTTGAGGTTTTTGTAGACAAAATCATTTTTGTCAATAATTTTACCATTTAGTCCCCTGTCACATAATATATCAAACCTAGACTGATCATTTAACACTTTGTAATACGTGCTACATTGCATAATTATAATAAACTCTAAAATATGGTTTTAGATATTGCACAATTACGCCTTGTGAATATTTGTCCGAATCCTTATTTCTGGCATCATTTATCACGAAAGAAGAACGAGATAAAACAATCAAGTGTTGTTTATTTGAATCTAAATAAAGCTTATGTGCACACAACATCAGGTGAAGTGTGGCTGAAGTCTAATGTGGATATACTTACATACATTATGCACAAATTGGTAAACATATCATTTTACTCACTTCCTGGAGACTGTCCAGTAATTACCACAATTGAGATAATTTGAATATGGATTTTCATAGAAGCTAATGAATCATCCATCCCATATGTATCATCCATATGTATCATCCCATATGTATCATCCCATATGTATCATACAATATGTATCATCTCATTATTGATGATATTTACAGCCGCGAACAGATATCATTTTGTGCCGTATGCAACAGTAGCAGTAACAAGGGTATTTTAACGTTTTTTGTCTGCATTTGTGTTTAAACACAATTTCAGCATTATTGATTTTAAAGTGATTGCTTTTAGATGTATTATCTTAATTCACCAAGAAGACATTCCCCATTTATGAGAACACCATCGATCATTGGATGTAAATCGGCAAAAAATCAGTTGACTAACTGTTTACAGTCGACCAATCATATGTTTAACCAACTTTTTCCTACTAGAAGTATCATAAAATATTGCATTTACAAAACTTTTCTTATCAAACGTGAATTTTCTTTCTTCAAATTTTATTCACAGCCGTACTGTATGAAACGCCGAGCTACAGGAACAAATGATACATTCTTGCTTGTGAATGCCAGCCTGACAGCCTAATGCAAATCTACAATCGGCGGAGAAAGATATCCAGCATACAGGACGTGAGCTTTCCTCATTTATAAGTTCTATCGATTTCTAAACTGATTTCCGCATACATGTAGCTCAGTGACTATAGTAAAAAATAGTAGAGACCTATATTATTTTATAAAATAGTAATATACTTCGTGTATAAATACGCCAGTCGCGATTAAAAAATGAATAAAAAAGATAACAACCATATACTGTATGTGTCATCAGGAGAATTGTTTTTATGTTGAAGTGGATATACTGTGCCAGAATAAACAATAGCTCCCTTTAACATTAGCTGATTATCAGATTATAGCTGTATCAAATTTTTTTCTAGACTTTTGTTCCCAACCTGAAGATTTCTAATAATAAACTTGAGAACTGGGTAATGGATTGAATCAACGGAGTAAATTTCATAGAAGGTATGTGAGTGATGGTTATTATATTGTATGAATCACATGTAGAAGGACAGATATGGCAACGACAATCATACTCCACTTTACCATAAGCAGCATTATTACACACACATAGGCGTATGAATGTTTTTGGAAGGGGTAGGGGTGGGGCTGAAACTTTCATTTTTCAATTCTGGATACCACCCCCACCTCCCCCTTCCCTCTAACCATAGAAAATAAATATATACTACATTGTTTCGCTCCCATATTTTTCGTAAAAAAACAATTGGGCAATTTTCAGGCACTTCTCTTTAATTTTTGAGCAATTTTTTTCGATTCTCGGGCTATTATTTGATTACTTTCTTCAATAATCTTCATTTGTCGGCGATTTTCGAGAAATTTTCTTTCCTTTTCGAGAGATTTTCTTCTACTTTCAAGTAATTTTCTGTCGTTTTGGGGGCATTTTTTCCTTCATTTTTAGGCAATTTTCGTATATTTTCGAGTAATTTTCTTCGATTCTCGGGCTATCTTTTGATTAATTTTCTTCAAAAGTCTTAAAGTTTGGGCAATTTTTTTCAATTTTGGGCAATTTTCTTTCATTTTCGGGCAATTTTCTTTCATTTTAAGGCAATATTTTTCTATTTTCAAGTAATTTTTTTCAATTTTCAAGTAATTTTTGTCGTTTTTAAGTAATTTTCATTGTTTTATTCATGTTTGAGCAATTTTCGGGAAATTTTCTAATTTTCCTTCATTCGGCAATTATCTTCGATTGTCAGGAATTTTTCTTTCATTTTCGGGCCACTAGTTTTGATTTTGGGGAATTGTTTTTCATTTTCAAAAATTTTGCTAAATGTTATTAAAAATTTACTCTAATATCCAATACTTGTACCAAATTTTCCAATAAATTTTACCACCTTAACACGGTATTTTAATAATTTCTCAAATTTAATTCCCAACCCAGAAGGTAAAAACAGTCCCCCCCTCTCTCCCCTACGTTTGATACATCTCTAGGTACAACAGTAAAAATGTCACTGGAAAAACTGTCAAATATTATCGAAATCCATGAGAGACAGATTCATGACCTGCAATGCAAACTTGACAAGAGTTCCCAAGAGTTATCCAAAATGACTACCCAAAATGATCAACTTCAAGGTGATGTATCTCAACTGCGAGATGAATTCAATCTTCTCGAGCAATATACAAGGCGTAATCGCATTAGAGCCTTTGGAATCAGCGAGAGACCAGGAGAAAACACGGATGAAATCATCAAAGGCCTTGCCTGGGACAAACTGGGAGTTGAGATCAACGACTCTGATATTGATAGAAGTCACCGAATCGTTAAGCCTAACAAGAAAGGACATCGTGCCATAATAGTAAAATTCACCAACTACTCTGTTAGGTCCCACCTTATCAAAGTTAGAAGAAAATCAAAATCAACGGGTATTGTTCTTCAGGAGGATTTAACTGCAAGAAATCGTGCCCTCTTACAAAAGGCAGCAGACCACCCCAAAATAGCCACCACATGGTCCATCGATGGAAGGATTTATGGTCTTATCAAATCTAGTAATGGCTCTGAAACAAAGCGAAGAATAACCGGTATGAATGATCTTAATAAGATATAATCAAGACACATGATTGACTATCAAGAGGACTGAGGCTGAAACTGACACCGAAGGTGTGATTATCAGTTTTTTTAAATTATTATATCTATTCACATTTGCTTATAAGAGCATATATTGCTCTTGAACACGTACATAACATTGTACCTTTAAACTTGGGCTCTGAAAATCGTTTTTCTTTACTTTATCCAGTTAACTGTGATTGCTTTTCTTTCTTTTTTATCAAACCATTATAGTCCATGCACAATCTTACTGCAATCGATTTAAACCAACGTAATTTTCAAGTAGCTAGTTCCGATAATCCTATTCAACATGCTGAACACAATCATGCACATGAGTACCCTCCAGATGCCATTGACCCCGATACAAATTGCCCCTTTTTTAACAGTAACCCGTGTAACTATTATGATGTCGACTCGTTCTGCTCTGTTAATCTTGATTCCTTCTCAACCTTACATGTCAATAGTAGAAGCTTAGTAAAGAATTTTGATGATGTTTTAATTTTACTTCAGTCGTTAGGTAAAGATTTTACTTGCATAGGCATTACTGAAACTTAGTTTAAGAATGATACAACCCTCGGCATTTATCATATCCCTAATTATGCTCTTATCTCTAATCCACGTACTGCCAAACGTGGAGGCGGAGTTGGTGTTTATATTACTACCTCTTGTAATTATACAGAGAGAACTGATTTGACTATTTGTATGGACTGTGTATTTGAATCTGTGTTTATTGAAATTGATTCTCCTAATTCTATGGATATTATCATAATTGGTGTTGTATACCGTCCCCTTGATCATAGTAATTACGAACAATTTATTGATTGTCTCGACAATATTTTAGATAACATTTCATCAGAAAATAAAAAATGTTATGTTATGGGTGATTTTAATGTGAATTTATTAGAGTCTTCTCATTATGCTAATAACTTTTTTAATACTATGTCATCCTATTGTTTTAAGCCTTTTATATCAAAACCAACCAGGTTTAATAACGAGAATCACTCATTCACCCTTTTAGATAATATATTCAGTAATGTCACCAGTAATGTAAGTAGAAGTGGGCTAATAGTAAATGATATTTCTGATCATTTCCCTATCTTTTGTTCATCTTCTGCTATTAAGAAGGCTGCCGTTGATAAAGCTGATCACTGTACACGTCATTTTTGTGATAGAAATATTAGTAAATTTATTGACCTTATATCCCATGAAAATTGAAACTCGGTTTTTAACTCTGATGATCCTGAATTTGCCTATAATTGTTTCCTAGGAACCTTTTCTTACTATTATGACAAATGTTTCCCAATAATTAAAAATAAGAATAAGATTAACTTACCCCGTAAGGATTGGTGTACTCCTGCTATTGTAAACTCTTGTAAAACTAAGTGTAAGTTATATAAAAAGTTTATCCAAAACCCAACTGCTGATATTAAACGTAATTATGTTGTGTTCAGAAATAAGCTTAATTCTGTTTTTAGAATTGCCAAAGGGAGTTATTATTTTAATCTATTTCGTAGTTCTAACATTAATGATACTTAGTCTTGCATTAGTTCTCTTATTAAGGGTTCCTCAACGAAAGTTATTCCTACTAAACTATCAACTAGTGGGTGTGACATTCAAGTTACTGATATTGATGATATTTGTGATTCCTTTATTACTTATTTTACTGATATTGGGCCTAAGCTGGGAAGTAGCATTAGTGGTAATACCAACGATCCTTTAGATTATTTACCTAATCCAAATTGCTCTTCATTTTACATGTCACCCACCTATGATTAGGAAGTCTTTAAGTACATCTCCGATTTAAACATATCCAGCCCAGGTTTTGATGGTATTCATCCTAAGATCGTTAGGTCTGTCACCCAATTTATTTTGAAACCTTTAAGTTATGTTATTAATTGTTCTTTCATTAAGGGTATTGTTCCATCTAAATACAAAAAAACATGTGTCGTCCCCGTCTTTAAAAGTGGCCAACGTAATATAATTAGTAACTATCGCCCTATTGCTGTTTTACCCTGTTTTTCTAAACTTTTGAATAGCTTGTTTTTAATCGTATCTATTCCTTTTTTGATGTTAACTCTATTTTATATAAGTATCAGTTTGGTTTTCTGCCCGGTAAAAATACTTCCCATGCTATTTTATCACTCGTTGATCATATTATTTATTCTTTGAAAATAAATCCCTTACCTGTGGCATATTTTTAGATCTGTCAAAAGCTTTTGACACACTTGACCACAACATCTTATTAAAGAAACTATATAATTATGGCATACGTGGTCCCACGTTATCCTGGTTCACTAGTTACCTATCCGACCGTTCTCAATATGTTTCTATCTTAAATTCAAATTCAACTTACCGTAATATTGCATGTGGTGTACCCCATGGATCCATTCTTGGGCCTCTACTTTTTTTACTTTATATCAATAATTTACCCAGTGTTAGCTCTAAGTTTAAATTTATATTATACGCTGATGACTCCAATATACTTTGTGACAGCTCTGATATCAGATCATTGGTAAATACTCTAAACAGTGAAATGCCTAAAGTAATTACATGGTTTAAATCTAGTAAATTACATCTTAATGCAAATAGGTCCGTCGCTATTCTATTCCATACTCATCAAAATCGTATCAATACTTCTGGTTTCCATATAGTAATAGATAACACAAATATTCCATTTTCTGTATCAACTAAGTTCTTAGGGGTCATTATTGACAATCATTTATCTTGGAGTAATCATGTAAGCTATGTTTGTGATAAGATTTCAAAGGGTATCGGCATAATTTGCCGTCTTAAATATCAGCTTCCACATAATATTTTGCTTACTATTTATAATAATTTAATATTACCTTACCTCTCTTATTGCTGCATAACCTGGGGGTTCACCTACCATTCAAATATTAAGAAACTTTTCATCCTCCAGAAAAGAGCATTGCGAGCCATCTCCAATTCTTCCTTCAATTTCCCGTCAGCCCCCTTTTTCTTAATTTAAAGACACTTAATATTTTTGATTTATTTAATTACCATACTTCTATTTGTATGTTTCGTTATCATAAGGGCACCCTTCCAAACATTTTTTCACATTATTTTGCTTCCAACAGTCAATTCCATACGTAGAATACACGCAATGCCAACGATTTACTAACTCCACTGTGCAATCTTGATATCTCTCAACATTTTATAAGATACAAAGGCATTTTGATATGGAATTCCCTACCAATCAATCTTAGAAATTGTTCCACTCTCATGACTTTTAAAAGTAAACTTAAAGCCCATCTTATCAAATCCAGTAGTAATTCTAGGAACTAACTCGTCCTTCACTTTTTGTTTTTGGTATTTTATGTATATAGCGTAACTATTGAATATTTTCTTTCGTTTTCTTTTCTTTTGTTTTGTTTTTTCTCAATTCTTGTAACTGTGTACGGGGGTACCTCACCTACAGATACATTCGTGTATTCTGAGTGTTCCCTTAAACCAATTTACTTTGTAAATATGTCACTTTTGTTATATTTTGTATTATGGTTTGAAATAAAGTGCGATCAATCAACTCTTTTCCGATAATTACCGTTTATCCCAGTCTGGCATGGAAAGCTAAATACACCACCTTTTTCTCCGCTTTGGAGGCCTGTGCTTTTTCCCCAAATACTTATTGCCGGCATAATGTATCTTTGTCCTAATTCAAAAGATGAAAAAATCCAATAGAATAACAGAAAAATTTAGCCTTTTACAGGCAATGGAATATTAGCTGAACAATTATGTATACCTTTCATTAATATATGTATTAAATATAGCAGTATAGTATTGAAAGTAAAACAAATATATTATATGACAAAAGTATACTTCAGCGCCCCAGCCCCCTTTTCCCTACGCCTACGTACACATATGAATACCATTTTCACAGTAATTAGGCAACAAATGGGGCAAGTAGATGATGTCCCACTTATCTACGTCTTTCTCGTTGACTTTATTTTAAAGAACGTCAAGGCCAACATGAATGTCCGTCACTTTGCGGAGCCGCGATCATCATCCTGGCCCTCCACAGTTTCTCAGTTATTTCAAATCTGATCTTCAATCGGCTTCTTAACAAATAACAAAGAGAAGTATATTTGTTTGGGCCATGACAACATGACATATTCACCTTTTTTGTATATTGTTACTGTATACTGTTGTATATTGTTTATTTGTATACTATAGTATACTGTTGTATATTTATTATTGTTTCCTGAGATTTTGTGGCTTAACAACTATTTAATATATATCAGGGAAGTAGTAGAATCTAGTAAACAGTAAATTAGGCCTAACTATATAATTTACAGTGTGGATAATTTGGATAAATAAAATGAAGTAACACTTAAAACAAAGTGAAATATGTACTTTAAGAGGGTGAGTATACAAGGGCGCTTCTACATTAATGAGACCGAACTTTAAACTTGAATATCTCCTAGTTGTGTTTGCTTTAAACTGAAGTCAGTGAATCAACTGATCACCCGACGATCGTGTCAATAGGCTGACGATCGTTTCAACGTGTCAAAAAGCTGACGATCGTGTCAATAAGAAAAGTATTTGTTTGATTTGTTCTTGGTTTAACTCCTTTTCTCCCGTAGGTAACTTCGGTATTACGGTGCCACCTTTGAGGGTATTTTTGAAAAAGATTTCACGTGGCTACTTCGATGGACAAATATTGAAGGTAAAACAATGATAGAAATGTAAATTATTGCGCAAAGAGCGGAAGATTGATGTGAAATTGACCATGGCGTTGATTATTACAGAATACATAAGATGTGTTCTGATTTTAACATTTGGGCTTTCCCTGAAGGTATCTAGCAAGTAGATCATCCGTACACGCTATGATAAGTAGTAAACCATGTGAATATGGAAGAGAATAAACTCAATGTTAAAGAAAGCGTTTAAAATCTATTCCGTTAACTGGGGAAGGAAAATCAAGTTATTATCTTTTCAGAATGACTGAAAATCAGATTAGGCCTAACATCGCAAACTCACGTGCACATTCTTCAAAATCAATAAAAGAGTCTAGGGAATTTACTATTTAACATATGAAGAAATTTCGAGAGAAAATAAAAACTATGCAAGTACGAAACATACGCCAATGTAAATCATTTTTCAAATAAAATGGATTGTTAAGAAAATGGGGATGTGTTGTCACTTCTCTACAATACACTCTAGTACACTAAGACATCTTTAAAAGAGGTTTATCCTCATTGGAAGAAGATATGAGAGTAGTTTCTTTACCGGTTTTCTCTTCCTTTATCCATCCTGTTATCAGAAATATCATAGTAGTTACATGATAATATTTTCATCTTCTTCTGCCAAAATATTTGAAGGAAAGCAGTAATTTTCACCATGATTTCATTTTATATCACCATATATGTTTCGACTTGTTTTCTCAGCAGGAAATCGGGAAATTTTATATTAATGATAATTTTTTGTATGTAGAATTAACGTTCTTGCCATGCTTACAATTTCTTTGGGGAGTAAAATTGTTACAGCTTTGGTTTGAAAATTTGTATGACCTTAACTTCCGGAGATCGAAACGAATGAATTTCTTTGCCTCATTGAGGAGTAGTATAGTCACGTCAGTGACTTAACTATTAATCCTAGACCATAAACGTTAACTATTTAAAGTTCACAAATCCAGAATTGTTATGTTATAGAATTATATGTATCCATCAGGAGTTGCTGCAGAGTGCTGAAGACGCCGGGGCCACAGAAGTCCATTTCATTTATAGCAAAAGAAGTTACAGTGGCAATCGTCTTCTTCATAAAGGACTCCAAAAGTTTCAGGTGAATCCTTGATTACTTTTAGATGTTTTTAACAGGATTATTTTCCCCCTCCAAGCGTATCAGATCGTCACGGTTAGCGTGGGCGTGCGTAGAGATTGGTGATCAAACTCTGGGGATGCATTGTATGTGTTTAGCAGATTAATTTGTGATATGGAGTATGCAAAGCGATTACTTTCGTTTCAATCATAATCATTCTAAATGGTATTTAGAACTAATCCATTATTATGTTGATGCTACTTATACAAATTAAGAGGTGTAGCGCCTCAGTGGTTAAGGAGTCATGCTCGTATGCGAAAGGTACCGGTTTCAATTCATTGCAATTGCATTGTGTCCTTGAGCAAGGCACTTTACTCTACTTGCTTCAGTCCGTTTAGCAAAATGAGTACCAGCGCTGCTGGGGAGTTAACCTGCGATGGACTGGCGTCCCGGGGAGTCATATACTCTCATCCGCCCGCTTGCGCCATGGAAACCTGGGATATGGCTTGGATGGATATAACTTAACTTATAAAACATGACAAACCTAAAAGGCCAAAAAGCAGGTTGTGAGAGCAACTACGAGAGCTCTACACATATTCGTTAATATAAAAAAGAAGAATGATTTACAATAGCCACCGTGAGTGCATGCAAACTTGCTTCTACTTCTTTCACCACATTTCAATGACCTTTGCGAGATAATAAAACAATTTTTCAAATCAAGTGGTTACCTTTTATCCTAGGGTCCAGCTATTTCAGCCTACAACGACGCTGTATTTAAAGATGAAGATTGGGAGGGAATTCAAAAACCAGCACAGTGCATTAGGAAAACGATGTTTTAAAATTGGACACTTTGGAATAGGATTCAACACTGTTTATTATATCACTGGTCAGTCTAAGGAATCACGAGAAATAATACGGGATTCAGTTTCAGTGGTAAATATAAGTTAAATAATCTACATGAATGAATTACTATTTTCATAATTAGATGATAGAAATCCTATTCCATTTCTGATAAATACGTTGGGCGCGCACAGTTTATTTAGAATTATACTGAACATGATACAAGTACTTAAACACCGAGTAAACATGACCCAACACGGTCAGTAGTTGAACTTACTAATCTCGTGTCACACACTTTAGACACTTCAAGTTCCTAATTAGTACCTCGGTCAATATTGGGTTCAATTCTTTATTTGATTGATGTTAGTTATACTGTATAGTCGAATGCGAGTGTATGGCATGCATGTGCACATAATATTATGTGTTGATATGCGACTTATCTATGCACTGAATATAATAAACATGTCATTTCGATAAAATGGTAAGATAAACGTATAGTAAATTACTTTGTATCACCGTGAAAAACTTTAAATAACACCTACCTTGTCGGTAACTTGTATGTTTAAAACAAGTCTTTCATATGATAAATTATGCAACTTTTATTTTAATTTTGTGACATCACAACAAGAAACCAGAATGTCATTATGTTAACTTATTGCTTTTCAATCCTCCACCAGCGTTAGTTGAAAGGGAGCAGTTAAATATGGCTGAGAAATTTCGAATTTCTATCATATTCATACCCATTATAATGAAGAGAGTGTGATGATTTTTTAGTGACTGAAATCAAGGACAGAAATTCAAAGTTTATATTAAAGATCTTAAGCGGTCTTCCCTTCCATACATCACAACTCAAACTTTCAAGAGCCATTACTCGAAACTATGCATCCTTCTGACATAATTTAAAAACTACACTCTTGTGTTTTAAAATGTATGTTGTTTCCGGTAAATATAAGATCTCTAAGTGTCTATATACCGTTAATAGTTTTGGACGCATGTAAAATACCTGTAAGCTTTCACTTTGCAAAGAAATGTTTACTAAATAAATGACTACATATTAAATCCGGGTAGGGCCTGAAATAAAGAAACAAAAGATTCCTAACATACACAAATTGTCCTGTCATGGACCTCAATTTTGTTCTATTTCTCATGATCTTTTATCAGTTTAGGTATTTAAAATTTGCTTGGCGAAATTTTAAGCACATCAATATACCTTCAATGTTCTCATATATTATCTACTTCATACTTATATATATATATATATATATATATATATATATATATATATATATATATATATATATATATATATATATATATATATATATATATATATATATATATATATATATATATATATATATATATATATATATATATATATATATATATATATATATATATATATATATATATATATATATATATATATATATATATATATATATATATATATATATATATATATATATATATATATGAATATATATATATATATAAATATATATATATATATAAATATATATATATATATATACATATATATATATATATATATATATATATATATATATATATATATATATATATATATATATATATATATATATACATATAAATATATATATGTAAATATACATATATAGAGATATATATATATATATATATATATATATATATATGTATATATATATATATATATATATATATATATATATATATATATATATATATATATATATATATATATATATATATATATATATATATATATATATATATATATATATATATATATATATATATATATATATATATATATATATACAGTACTATATTATGCTGTACACTTCTTATATGTTCATTATGCAGTTTTTGATATATGCGGGAAATCAGAAAGAAAAAGATAACTACGCCGTTTGGCTCATGACTTGACCTTCTCCTTAAAAATTTGTTTCAGTAACTTATGACCACAAACTTACTGTAGCAAATAATGAGACCACTTATCTTACTTAGAATAACTGCTTAACCAGGAAAACGAATACAATGGGGCCATTGATAAGGGAATTTGATTCTAATTACTTGTGGTTTTCAGAATAAAGAAAATAAAAAGGAAAAGTCTGACCCGACTTGCTTATTTATCAGGTCGGGTCTGACTGTTTGAAATTTTAAGGAGCACAACAACTAATGAGAGTCTCATATTATATGAAGTGACGCAAGGTAGTCTTTCTGTTAATACAATTTTATCGCAAACTTTGAACAAAAAGGCTGCATGAGGTTTATTATCTTACACGTGTTTTACAGGTTCCATGAAAAGGACCTTTTCCGGATTACATATGCTTGTCTAAAGGTTTACAAAATCAAACCTAAAGTTCAAAAGTCGTGATATTATCCAACAATAGGAACAAATTCTGAATATGCAATATCAAGATATTCTGGAACATCATGTATAAACTTATACGTCCATTAACTCTCGTTTCAGATCTCCCATGTATTATCAGCAAGGATCCGTTTGCTATCATCGATCCCTTTGAAGAATATTTCTGCGACCGAAGAGACTTCCCCCAGAGCGGTTTTATGTGAAGTCTTGATATAGTTGATGATGATGCTTATGTAGATTGGCTGAAGCCCTTCACAGATCAGAACCTTCCCAAACTGTCAACAATAAAAGCACGTCATTATTTTGATAATACGATTTTTCGCTTCCCTCTCCGAAAAACTCCAAGTGATTTGTGCGAGAAAACATATGACGCCAAAATGACAATATAATTATTCAACGCCTTCATAAGTGATGCAGATATCATTCTCTTGTTTATATGCATTGTCTCCAAAATTATAGTTGCCACAAATACATTTGCTTTCTTAGTGGAAGTCTCTGTATCAACTGATTGTACGGACGTAGAACGGCCAATTTGTTTTCATGGAAATACTCTGCAATTTCGATTTCCAGACAGATACCGATATAACGAGATCAGAGGTACGTGAAGTTAGTTGCAAGGGTCCGCAAAAGCAAACGACGTTAAAAGGTTGGGTTACTCACCATCTGATTGGTTTAAAAAAAACTTACTAAATTAAAGAATCTCCCGAAGACACTCAAGCTTCTCCCGTGGATCGGAATAGCTATTCCTTTATCACATGCTCAAAACGCTGATGGGACACATTGTCCCACACATGTGGAACACGAAGGAAGAGTATTCTGCTCCTTTCCGCTTCCTGCAGGAGAAAAAAATCTATCGGCTTGCCAGTTCATATTCATGATTACTTTGGTGTAAGTGACGACAGGAGATCTATAAAATGGCCTGGAGAGGATTAAATTCAAAACGACACAGCTGAGTGGAACAAAGAGCTTGTAGATCATCTTCTTCCTTACGCTTATGCATCTGCGATACTTAAGACAATACATGAAAGTAGTCAAAAGGAGCTTGGATCAAAGTTTGTATACCGAGCGTTTCCAGACCTATAGAAAGATTTGAGTCATTTCACTAATGCTATAAAGAGCATTTACGAACGCTTGCTCCATCAACCAGTCTTGTTCCACGAGGAAAGCAAAGAATGGATCACAGTTAAAGAAGCAATTATTTCAAATCTGAATTCCAGCAAACCTACTACCTATGTAGTCATTGAATGCCTTGAAAATGATGGAACAAAGGTACTTCAGAATCTACCATCACAGGTTCTTACCGCCCTGAAAATGATAGATGTCACATACGTCACACCCGGTCTTATTGTAGCCAAGTTGAAAAAGCGGACCATATCATGTTATACCTACGAGGAGCGCCTTCTGCTTCTGGAATACCTCCTTACAAACAAAGTAAGTGTATCACAGCTTGATGGAATGAAGCTTCTATCAACACAAGATATAAACTTTGTGCAAATTTCCCTGCATTCCGGAAAATCTGACTATGTATACGTTCCTACAGAGAAACTGCCAAAAACGCTTGTTCCTGGTCTTCATCACCGTTTCTTGGTCGAGGTAGAGGAACTATCAAGTTCACTACGCAATGACTTACACCAGTTAGTAGAAAAAGGTAACGACATTTTTGTCTATTGAAAGAGAGATTTTGAACTATAATACAAGTAAGAGATATCAAACTATATACCGCAAAAAACATTTATTGAGAAACGAAGCACGAACATTATTATGTCTACATTGACGTTAGATTTGCTGCAATATAGGCAAACAATTTACTTGAATATACATTTTGCTGCTTCATGGATTTAATCATTTACATAGAATTATGTCTTTGACTAACTTTCTGCCCTTCTGCTGTTCTATCTACATACTTGCTGTAGTTCGTTCTATATCTTTTATTTTTGGCGTTGGAGATTAGTTTGGCAAAGATCAAAATCACAAAACGGTTCAGACCAAAAGAAAGTAAGCGACATCATTTGCCTGGAGGGTAAACAGTTCTCGAACCAATGTTTCTTAGAAAATTAAGCTACACTTTCAAAAAACTATTTCACCTCCCAGAAGAAAAAAAAAAGTGGCACAATCCATATGCTACCCACAAAACTGTCTGGGTAGCAATCTTTCAACTTATATATTTATATGTAAAGTTGTTATGTTTAATGTTTATTATAACCGTTAGGTATTTGCGAAACATCATATCTTAAAAATATATGTTCGTCACATGAAAGAAAATTCATTCTATACACAAAGATGCTTGAAGTTGCCAATTTGCCTCAACACATTACAACGTGTTGGCATATATTTGGCACTAAAGCAAGTATGAGCCTTGCTATATAGACACTACAAACAACCCGGTTCACGATCCTGAGGTCACTCCGTTCTCCCCATTGGGAGATATGTGGCAAGTATTACCCATAATGCAGCTTTCTTGTGTTGTATCTGTCTATATCAATGTAACAGTAAGCACTGGTGTTTGACTTCAATAGGAAAAATAGTTGCAAATTTTTCAACTTTTATTTTTGTTCTCTAAAATGAAATATGTGTTCTTTAATTTCACCAGCGAAACCGGAGCTTTGTAAATAATCGTAAGAAAACATGTTTGCTAGTCACCGCTCCACAACAAAGTCTCATAAATAGCAAATATGATGTGTGTGATATACATCAAGAAGATCTTTTTAAAGTTATAATCTATACATTCACCACTTAAAATAGATTACCAAGAAAAACTTTACGCTATTACTTAACGGCTGCAGATTTTTAAAACCATCTATATTCCGTCTACTGCACATAGATTCGATCTCATAATCGATAAATCTCATGATGGAGAGCGTGAACCGGATTCACGAACGACAATCATTGCCCAACTCTTTTTCAAAAATCCAATCCCATCATTGTCAGGTCGATCTAATTGTACTGAATTATCTTATTTCGAACTTTACCAATAAAGCATAGGCAATAATGTCATATTCTTAATTTCCAGCTTCAATGAAACAAGTGAAGAAACTCAATGTTGAGTTGGTGATCACCTTATTGCGTAAAGTCCTACCTGCTGATTGGTGCAAAGGAGTCACCGTTGAATGGAATCCACATCATCACGGTCAACCACCTTGGTCATGGTTGGAAGAATTCTGGAGGTTTGCATGCTCACATTTAAATTCAGAGGTAGACTTCAAACTTTTGCACGAAATGAATATCATACCAGTCTCACAATTGCGGAACGGCACAATCGCACTTGCTCCTCTGAAGGTAAATTCTGTTATTATTCATTGTGATGGAAATGATAAAAGGAAATTCCACCAAATAGTTGAAATATTGGAAAAATTTGATATTGCTGTTCACCAACTTCCAAAATGTGTTACCGTTCACCCACTTCTATCAAGTAAGGGGAAATACATTAAATATTTTTCTCCCCTTGGGGTGTTACAGGTCATGCATTCTGTACAAGAAAGAATTAAAAGTGTTTGCAGGTCAAATAATGCTGATCTTAAGTATAATATTAACCGTTACCTACTGCCTTTCTTGAGTTATACCAATTTTTCGCAACATCATCAAACCTTTTAAAATGTCTACCAATTTTTCCAGCTGTTTATAAGATAAGTAATACAAACAAAATCGATTGCTTTACTTGTATACAATCAGCTTGTGTCTTTTGAATAATATTTCTAATCTACCCAATGTGACACTGCCGATTTTGTTCTATATCTGTGAAAATGAAAGAAAGAAAGTTTTAGTACGCAAATTAGGACTAACATCAAAGCCAGATCACGAGGTTATTGAGTTAATCTTAAAACATGCAATTGCCGGTTTTTATTCAGATTCAGAAATGCATTCTTTACTTCAGTGGATTAAGGCTCATTTCGATATCTTCCGAGATAAAGGTAATATACTACAATTTCTGAACAAATTTCAGTTTGTCTCTTGTGGAAAAGGTGCGAGTAAGAGTCTTCAAATGCCAAAGCATCTTTTCGAACGAGATGAAACACTGATGTGTCTGTTTCAGGGCAACGAGATATTTCCCTCCACTGAATTTGATGGAGAAGACTGGAAAAGGATATTGAAAGTCCTTGGGCTTAAATCAGTGAAAGATGTCACGGCCGAAATACACGAAATTACACCACAAAGTTTAAAAAACAAAGAGCAAGCTAAGGCATTGATTGAAATTCTTAACAAAAACAGCCATATTCTCAATAGGAATAGCAAATTGTGTCATTTCCTGCGGTGCAAAAGGTTTATCCCTTGTGAATTAAGGCGACCTAGAGAGTACCCTGAAAGTCTGAAGTGGAAAAGTGAGGTGCAAGATTTTGCAAGTCCAGCAGATATCTGTATCCACAGTCATAAAAATTACTTGTTGGCTGGATCCATTATTCCGTTTACAGAATTACTGACCGAAAATTTTTATAGTGAACTCTCTGTTAAGATCAAACCAAGCTGTAAAGATGTCATGATGCAACTGCAAGAGTGCATGCAGTGTGAAAAAGTCAGCAACTTTCAGCATGTAATCCAAAATATATACAAACACATAAATGACAACACAGCTGGTCTTGATATGGATGACAAAGCTATTTTGCAGACCCAGAAATGCTTTTTAGTCAATGCAGAGTTTGTTAGTGCTGATATGTTGGCAGTAGAAAGCAACGAAGTTCCTCCTTACTTATATCAGGTACCGTTTTACTTAAAGGGTTTTAAGAAGCTCTTGTGAGAAGCAGGGGTTCAGCTAAAATTTGATGTACCTCAGCTCCTAAAAGCTTTAAAGAACATCGAACAGGAAACTAAAGGAAAAGCTCTAGAGAGTCACTTACTCCATTCTGTAATCTCAAATATACTTAAACCCCTTGTTGATATTGCGACTGGTGACCTGGAAACATTCTCAAAATATATTCCTGGTATTATTCTACCAGATGTAAAAGGTACATTAAGAAAAGGTAAAGACCTTATTTTCAATGATCTTTCTTGTGAAGAGCGTAATTTCTCGGAATATTTATGCCATGCAGATATACCAGTAAGCTATGTCAAAGTCTTGGGCGTTCGGGATATAAGGGCTGAAATTTTAAAAGAATATTCACATAGTTTACCGAATTATTTGGGAGAGGAATTTGGACAAAGTGAAAAGCTCACCAACAGAATTAAGCGCATCTTGGACGGATATCGTTGCGATGAATCTGTCTTAAAGGAAATTGTTCAAAATGCTGATGACGCAGGTGCAACTGAAGTTCATTTTATTTTAGACTGCCGAGATCACTCGACGAAATTTATTTTTGGAGATTCAATGGCCGGTCTTCAAGGCCCTGCTCTTCTTTCATATAACAACCGGCCATTTACTGATGAAGACATACAAGGCATTCAAAACTTAGGCGAAGGGAGTAAAAGCAACCAATTTGAAAAAGCAGGACGCTATGGCGTTAGGTTTAATGTTGTCTACCATCTTACTGACTGCCCAATGTTTCTCTCAGATGAAAATACTCTCTGCATAATGGATCCAACGTTAAAGTACACCCCTGGTGCAACCTCTGCAAGCCCGGGTCGCATGTACAGACCTGTAACGGATGAAATGAAACAAAAGTTTTCAGACATATTCAATTGCTTTTTCGGCTTTTCAAAGTTTGTAAAACTAGAAAATGGCACGTTGTTTCGTTTACCATTGAGGAAATGTTTGTCTGATATAGGCGATCAAGTGACAGTTGACACTGTATTAACGCTGTTTGCGTCATTCAAGAAAGAAATATTTGATGTGCTTCTTTTCTTGAAAATGTAAAAGATCTTAAAATGTCTTACGTAAATTCATCAAATGGGGCACTGCAAAACACCTACCACGTAAAGGCATCAATTGGAGTAGAAGAAATGCAAAAGAAAAACACATTTGTAAAGAACATTGCTCATTATTCCAAAAACTTAACGTCTTTAGAAAACATATTAATTAAAACAAACGGCTATGCAATCCATCTTAGAAATAATAAAGGTGTCAAAGAAAGATGGATGGTGCAACAACGTCTTGGCTTGTCTAAAAAAAAATGTTCTAATGGACAAATTAAAGATAGTTCACAAAATCCACCATCTGATTCCAAGAAGGAGGTGTAGCGCTACGAACAGAGTACTTTATTTACCCCGACAGCAAAGGTTCCTTTAAAAGCTTTCCCGAGAAGGTTAATGAAGCATAAAATTTACTGCTTCCTTCCATTGCCCATTGAGACAGATCTTCCTGTTCATGTTGAAGGTTGTTTTGCCTTAGGCCACGAGGACAGAAGAGGCCTGTTCCACGACTCCTCCCATGATGTCCGAAATGCCTGAAACACTGCAATTTTCGAGCAGCTCATAGCTCCACCTTACATTCAAATAATCCAAGAGAGGAAAGTAGCAGTAACAAGAACTATACAAGAGGGCAACCCAAACTGGGGTGTAGAGGATTTAACAGTTGTTCTGAAATCATTCCACAGCATTTTCCCGACCCGTTCGTGGAAGGAAGGCTATAGAGCATTATATCGTTTAATTGCCTGGGAAAGTTTACAAATATTCCCAGTTGTTTACACAGAGAACAATTTTAAAGCAAATAAAACCGAATACAAAGTTTCTATAGAATGGAAAAGTTGTATGTCATCTTCCAAGAAACCAGGTTTCTTTGATGATTTAGAAGAGCAACTGCGGAATAATAATGTGAAGTTCAATTCAAAGAAAGTGAAAGAAGTTTTGTTAAAGATGCGATTTCCGCTTCTAAACGCGCCAATAGAAATCTACAAAACTTTTGAATCCGCACTGAAATCAAAGCCTCTTATATTGAAAGTTACTCAGCAATGTGTAATAGACTTCCTAAAGGAACCGCAATAAAAGAAAGTCTTGCAGGTTTACCGAAATCACTCACTGACACAACTATTCACGACATTGATTCACTTGAAACTATCTTAAGATACATATCAAGTATAACTGGCGGCATCACTGGTTTCTTAGACGGCTTGCCTCTTCTTTTGACTGAAGATCATTGTGTGTCAACCTTCAGTAAATCCACCGAATTTAAAGTGTTTCACAGCGATTATTCAGATATCCTACCAGAGTGTTCAAATGAATTTCTTTGTAGAAAATTACTAACCATACTACCGAAAGACGCACCAGTCTTTAAGCTGTTAACAATGAATAAATTATCTGACAGATTAAAAACTTCATATTCATCATCGGTTCCACACTGGGATCCTACTGATTCATCAAGTGTAAGATGGTTACAGAGAGTATCGAAATTTCTCAGAAACACAAACAATTAGTTATAAGCCTTCTAGAACTTCGAAAAAGCGCATTGACGAATTTAAGCAAGATGCCAGGAAAAATATGGGGGAAGTTGTCCTTATCCCAATGAAAGTTGGTTCAAATCATTACCTGATGAATCTGTCTTCTTCACAATGTTCTGTGTCTTCCTTGACCTCCACATCTCATAAAACTATTGGAAGTATTTTGGAAAAACTTGATTGTCCAGAACTGGACGTGAGCTGTCTTAAAGCGATAAACCCTGAGTATAGTTATTTGAGTTTGCTCAAGATATTTGTATCCAAAATTGAGACTCCCGCAGATATGTGTAAAGTTTTTCAGCAGTTAGATAGAGAAAAGTTTTGCAAACTGCAGGAAAAAGAAAAAGTAGAGATATTACGCTATTTCGCAACTACCCTAACCCGGGACAATATAAAGGAAAATATCGAAGCTCTGAAGAAACTCCCTTGCTATAAGACTATACAAAAAAAGTTTGTTTCTCTGGAGAGAGCTGATATTATTTACTCCATCCAGACAAGTAGAATTCCTTCTTGTGATGAGGAAATATGGGGTCGCACGAGCGGTACCATCTTCCTTCAAACAACACCTGATTTTTTGTTGTTATACGAAACCATAAGAATTAAAAACTTACCTACAAAGGCATTTTACAAGAAAGTGATTTTACCTCATTTTGATGAGATGTCCAACACTGGGAAACTTAAACATCTATTAGTCATGAAGAATCTGATAATGAATACTCACGATAATACTAAGAAAAATCAGTTAATAGACTACTTAAACATTCGTGACATTCCCTTAGTACCCACTGAAGATGGAACGTTTGTTATGGCTGGCGAGATATTTAACCCGTTTAATCCACTTTTTGGAGTTATGGTACCAGAGAATCAATTTCCTGCTCAAAATGTCCAAGAACCTGTGTGGATGGCATTTTTTAAGCTTATCGGTTTGCAAGAAAATGTTACTGTCGAACATGTAAGTGAATTTGTATGTCGCTTAAGTACGTCTCAAAACTGTGATGACAAAGAAATAAAGCAAGCGCAGGAAATCATAAAATACATATTCCATACACACAGTCTTCATAAAGACGTTAAATTACTTCATTCTTGTAGTTCATCCCTTTTTATTCCAGCGTGTGGTTCCTTAACAGAATTAGAACAGCTTTGCCCACGATTTAAAGTAGGAAAGGTATCGTTACAAGCCATACCTCAAGAATTTTCGTCTCTTGTTTGGTCTATTGCTCCAATTTTACCGAGTTGGTGTTTCCAAATTTTAGATCAGGGTTTCAGTGAATGTAAAAATCCCTCGCAATGCAGAGCTAGTTGTACTTACGTTTTGGGTATGAAAATTAAGCCATCAATACAACAAGTAATAAACAATTTACAATGTATAATTGCTAACAATGTTAGAAATGCTGGCCAAAAGATGACATTAACAAAAACAAGAAGCGAGTATACAACGTAGTATTGAAGAGTGCGCTCGAATTTCTGTCTAGAGAATGCACTAATAATCTTCCACTAGACCATGTTCCGATAAGGATAAATGTTGCACCAATTGCAAAGAAGTTTTGACTCAGTTGAGAGACATTCCATTTGTTTCGGTTGAAGATGAATATCTTGTAAAAGCCAATATGGTCACAAAGCATCTAGATAAAACGAAATTTCCCCAAATAAATACGTATCTGAAACAAGTACCAGACTCTATGGTACCCTTTTATGACCTATTCAAACTACTAGGGGCAACGGACGAACCATCACTTTCACAGTTTGCTGCTGTTTTGGATGTTGTTCAAACCAGAGACAAAGTATTTTAAGAAATCCAAATGTTAAGGCTGCTGTCAGGCAAGCAATGAATGGATTTTTTATTCAACTTGACAAAGCCTTGCAACGAGTGGGAGATGATGACCTGAAGTTAGATGAAATTGATAGTCTGTACTTGTTACCAAGTGAAACAAAACACTTTGCCGTTGAAAGTAAATTGTATCCTAGCAATGAACTTTTTTTCCATGATGAGCCTAAGCATGTTGAACGATTGAACAATTTGCACGTCCCTGTGCTTTTAAGAATCGAACCAGAAAATATTAGATTTAAAAATCCTGAGAAAATACTGCAATGTTTACCCCAAACCCTGAAACCAAAGTTTTTGAGCAACTACATTACAGAGAAAGTTATTACCAATCTTGAAAGGAAAATGTGCCACCCTTGTTATTGCGAGCCGGTGAGAAAATTGAACTTTGTTCTGAATATGCCCTCATTCCTGGAAATCATGAAAAGCGTTGCTATTCACGATGCATCGTCAAGTGAGACTACAATCAATTCACAATTTCAGAAATACATAACACTTCATTTAATGTCATTTGCATGTCAGAATTGCAAACAGTGCTTCAGTTTGAAAAATCTGACATTCCAGACAGTGTAACGGACAAGGCAATTTACCTTGAAGTAAAAACCGATAGTATGTCTGTTGATATATATGTTGCAAAAAATAGTGGTTGTTTGCCGTTCGAAATGGCTAAAGAACTAAACACTTTCTTTGAAAACCTCTGTAAGAAAATTGATCCTCTCATAAATGTATTTGCTGCTAATGATCTGAAAAGTATAAAAAAATCCTTAAGTGAGGATGGAATAAGAATTGGAAAGCTTGAGATTAATCCACCATCTTCACCTCAAATTCTTGGCAAACTCATTGACAAAGACGATCTTTGCTTACTTGATCAAGACCCCGATCCAACATTTTTTGTCGATGAATATGTTGGTTATGATAAAGGTGATGATTCTGAAGAATGTTACATTTACGCTAAAATCATCGAGAAATCTGACAATTCCACGTCAGTTTGCAGAAACCGATACATGATTGATATCGGGAAAAAAGAACTAATTGAGGTTGACTCTTTCCGATTGTCTAACTTCATAATATTGTCAGAAACAACCGAATTCTCACTTGTTCCGACGAACAACGCATCTGCACTTAATAATATCCGGAGAGATGAGTTAGAGGCGTCGATTGAAGTGAAGTCTGAAATGTCAAATATAAGCAGTGAATTGGAAGAAATTGTTCAGCTCCCAGAAGCAAAAAGAAGAAAACGTTTAAGAAAACTTTTATCAAAATGGCATCCACAAAATAATCGAGAATGCGTTTATGCTAGCAAACTTTTCCAATATATTAAAGACAAACTGAACGAAATCGATATTAAAAGTATGAATATTCATCAGGATGTTATTGAAGATGTCAATGAGTGTGTAAATACCTCAAACGTATCATCAATATTGGAAAATGCCTCGAGTTTACCACAACATCAAAAGGAAAAGGTTTTTACAAAATTACTGTGCAAATGGCATCCTGACGCAAATTCATCCAGTCCACTTTCATCTGTGATATATGCACACATTCAAAACAAAATTGGCTTGACAATGAAACAAGAAACAAATTCATTCAAGATAGAATTATATCGACAGACAGAGCCAGAAAAAATACAAAAGGAAGTTGATGCAACCTGAAATTATGCCAAGCTTTCAACAGCATTCAAAACACTTGCTGCAACAAGCACGTCGAGATTTAAAATGGCACACAAATGTATGGATATTGATGATCCTTCGTACGAGTGGGTATGTATTATGTGTTACTATGCTGCTGAAAAAGGAATCAAAGCGCTACAATTAGGTTACGACATAAATAGTGAGAGTACTGACTTATTAGAGATGTCAAATACCATTTGTAAGTTCGTGCTGATATCTCCTTTAGTTGAGTTATTGCAAAGTATAGTCACAGCAAACGATCACTATCCCAACACAGGCGTAAACCAGAAAACGCCCGGTGAGATATTTGATAAAACCAAAGGGTCCATTGCAATCGACATCGCTTCTAAAATTGTGTCAAGTATTGCTGAATTTATACATGGGTGATCTAAAAAGATGTAAATTTAAAATAATTGTATATGTACTTCTTAAATTAACCAATAACATTTCCCAGGCTTTCAAAAACAAACACTTGGAATTTTTTGACTTAGCTATCAAACTTGTATTTTCATGTATCAATGATTTGAAGATGATCTTCCACAATCTTCAATGATTATTTCTCCCTGCGTAATGACACTCATTCTATTAATACTAGATTTTCCGACTGCAATTTTTATCCCCGTTTTCGACTTTTAACACTGCATTCGTTTTAAAGATCACACAACTATGTATATATAATATATATATATATATATATATATATATATATATATATATATATATATATATATATATATATATATATATATATATATATATATATATATATATATATATATATATATATATATATGTATGTATGTATGTATGTATGTGCATGTGTGTGTGTGTTTGTGTTGGAGTGGGGATTAGGGTAACGTGATGCCTAGGTGTTCTTGGTTCTTTTATATATTTTTCATTGTTGGTTTGTTTCTCGTGGGTATTCCTTAGCCTATTATTGTGTACTTTTACAAATTTCTCGTTTGCGGTTCGAAAGATTTGCTTAGATGAATATTCTTAAAATTGAATTAAATATTGTATAGAATATGTGTAAAAAATTATGTCGCAATATATCTTATAACCCATGGTACCACCTTTTAAGTACACTTATGTTTGTTGTCGTGTATATATATATATATATATATATATATATATTTTTTTCTTCAATTAATGATCACTAATTAATTCAATGGTTTTGAAAAAGCTTCCCGTATGTTCCTTACCAAAAAATGAGAGCGGAAAGTTTGCAAGCGGGTAGAAATTATCACTTAGTGGCTCCAGATCTAATCAGCTTGAGCGTAAATTACAAGAAGAGTAATGCCATTCAAAGGATGAGTCCAAACAGTAACAGCATCCACGACAAACATTAAATAACGACGACACTGTTAACTCCAAACCTGAAGAAAGGCTATGTTATGTAAATTATTCTTTGAAATATATAATTCAATCATTACCCATGATA
>JAIGNY010003025.1:0-10955 GCA_020152595.1 Chiridota heheva | reverse complement strand
CAAACAAACAAACAAACATCTATTCCATAGGTTATTTATAAATATTTACAGAGTATTAAGCTAGCAATGGTTTGAGAATATAGAGAAAAACGATAATGTGTTAGTGTGAAATTTACTCAGAGAAGGGTACATGTACACAATAGGAAAACTGTAAAATGTGGTCGGTTTTGTCTCATAAATATAAACAATTTCCAACAATCTCTACAGTAAGGCGTAGGATATCGATCGATAATAATGGTTGATATAAACTTTAATAGGCCTTATGTAATTATTTGAAACTGCACAATCAGTGGGCTAACGTGATGAGCCTAGTTATTTGTCATATATGCCTAAGGCTACCCCGTTCAGGTAACATACTTCCCCACTGATCTGTTTTTTCTTGTTGGCTGACTTTCACTGATTGCTGTCGTTTCTGACTTAACCTACAGCCTGACAGAACAAATGTCCTAGTGATAAACATTAATGTACAATACATGTATGTGTAGGCCCCTCGTGGTTGTGACAATAAGGGCCTGACGTTACAGTATGTGACCAGTTCAAAGGAAAAATGTGTTTTTTATTTGATACTTCATAATTATCTCAAATGTTTAGTGTTTAGGATTGCAGAACAATTTGCAATTACATTTTCCATGTTGAAAATTTGTATATTCAAGGTGTATTTTATGTTATTTTCTTTTAATTTTGGAAATAAAGAGTTAGAAATTTGATTACACCAATATTTTTGCATAAATTTGCAGGCCTACGTAGGTAGGCTTAACATGTATTTCCAAGTAAGTCAATTTGCCTCAATGCCTTAAGGTAAGACTAGTATAATGGTGTACAGTATAGCAGCAACAAATTTCATCATTCTCTGAGCACGACAAAAATACCATTTTACACATTTTGGAACATACTATAGGCAAAGGCCATGAAGCTGGTGGGGCTAAAACCCTACCTTTTGATAGCCGCCAAATTTATTTTAACATGTATCAAATCTATGGGGCTAAGCTGTAGGATAGAAGCACTAGGGGAGGAGGGCTAAGAAGGCTTATATCGTTTCTCGTGATTTTGATAACAGAATTTTATTTTTTATTTAATGAAATCTAGAGGAGCCCGAAGCTATGCTTTTCTCATGACTTTGATAGCAGAAAATTGCTTAAAATTGTGTCAATTTTATACCAATGTTAGTCGAAGGAATATAAATTTTTGGAACGTAATGTTCAAATGTAGGATCCCATTGACTATGTGTCTTTAGTCATGCTAGAGTTGTTGCTGTCCAGGATGATTTTCATGTTTTTGATGTAAGAATAATGCTTTTGCAGAGGGCAGGAACATTTCAAAAGTAAGGGGGCGGCAATGAATTTGGAGCGGCACTAAGGCGGATCCATGAATTTCAATTAGAAGTAGTACTAATATGTCCTATACCCCCTCCCAAGGCAAAGTTTTCAAATTTAGCCCACTTCTGGAAGAATAATTATAAAAGTAATTTACAAAATATAATGGTTTACAAAATTTGTGCACATTTTTTGACATTTTAAGGGGGCGCAGCAGCGTGCTTTGGGTGTGCAGGGATCCGTCCTAATTCTCTAATATTTTTAAATAATGGAGCCATTTTTGCACAAGTTCCTGCATCATAATCAGTAATCCATGGGTATGTTTCATTATTCCTGCATCATAATCAGTAATCCATGGGTATTTTTCATTATTCCTGCATCATAATCAGTAATCCATGGGTATTTTTCATTATTCCTGCTTCATAATCAGTAATTCATGGCTGTTTTTATTATTTTCAAAAGAAAAATTTCAAAAGGGGTACTTTTTATTTTGAAGAGGTGCACTTTTACTTGCAAAAGGAGCACTTTTACTTGCAAGAGGGCACTTTTGCCATTGTTTAGAAAAGTGGAGGCATCGTTCCATAATTTCCTCCGGCTCCTACCCCTCTGGCTTTGACAGAAAAGATCTTCCCTTCCTCCCATCCCCTTCCTTTTCCCCTCCCCATTCCCTCCCCATTCCCTCCCATTCCCCTCCCCATTCCCTCCCCATTCCCCCCCTCCCCTCCCCATTCCCCTCCCCATTCCCCTCCCCATTCCTCCCCATTCCCCTCCCCATTCCCCTCCCATTCCCCTCCCCATTCCCCTCCCCATTCCCCTTCCCATTCCCCTTCCCACTTCCCTTCCCACTTCCATCCCTCTTAACTTTATCTGAAAATATCTAAACTTTTATCCGTCATAAAGTACTCTTTATTTTCCTTTTCTTCTTAACTTTGCAGCCACGACAATTTGCATGATTTGTGAATTTTAGATCAAGATATTGAGAACCAACATTCGGGAAATTAGGAAAATTTCATACAGAGTTCTTTTAAGAATTGGGAAATTTATTGATCATAAGTCTCAAATTCAGAAATATTTGCATGACGATAATCAGTTGTATTGATCATGATTCGAATATTTAATATCCCAAACAATGTGAAAAGCAAATAAGGGATCCAGGTTTTCATCCTTTTCTGAGTTAAGTGAAATTGATTGAACTCTGTATATCAGTATAATGTTATTTGACAAGATTCTAAATTAAGTCTACATGATCCAAATTCACACTTCACAACCCAGTCTTCAGCCGTAGTCAGTGGCGAGGGCCTCATTGGTTTTTTACCTAGACTAATTAAAAGTGCCTCTTTGTTGAAATTTTTGGTAGCCTGTAAACATAACATTTTAAACCATTGCAAAGGTGGAGAAGAGCATGTCAAATTGTGGCAAGGGTAGGAATATTAAAAACTTAATTAAGATGTATTTAATTTTTATGCCCACCTATCTGCCCATCCATTATGCTCCATTCTTAATCCTGCCTTCCCATGGATCGTATCTTTTTCATTTCATCGCTTATACCCTTTCCCAGGACAAACTCAATTATTTTCTGATTCAATGGTTTCCCTTATTTGGATATTTCCGAATAATAATCTACCATTTTACGATTACTGAGCGCAAAATTTCAGCATTTTGTTGGTTCATTGTTGCAATTCGAAACTGAATTTTCAAATAAGATAATTAAGATTTCTAGGGATGCTAGTGTGTGTGTGAGAGAAAGGAAAGGGGGAGCACTTGCTCCACCAAAGTAAGTTGATAAGGTATGAATCGTGTTTCAATCACATTCCTTCCGGGAAATATCATTTAATTTTAGAAAACTACCTTTATTCCTGTGCAATTTTCTTAATTTTTGACCAATTTTTTTGAAATTTCCTTCTTTTATACAGGAAACATGGTCACAGACCCTAGCGTGATTTCAAAAAGGGGCAGGGTGCTAGACTCCGGGTACATTAATGTGCAAAACCACTGCACCTTTTAGCGTAGAGACCAGGAGCACCCTTTAAGGCTCAATCTCTAGTAAAGAAGTTTTGGGATTTTAGCTATAATCATACATCTGAGAATGAAGCTTATTATGGCTGATAAGGACCAGTCTATCAATCTGGGTTCTGTATACGTGTAAGGTATTTCATTTATGAGGTTAATTCAGGATTAGGTTTAAAAAAACTTTTTTTCTTAAAAATACATTTGTTTATCATGAGGCAGGGCGGACCCCAAGGGGCAAGGCGGGCTCACAGAGGGAAAGGGTGGGCTGCTCCTGTGAAACAGCAAAGTTAGGGTTATGTCTGGTAGAATTTTCATAAATTTCCACTGATTTTACCTAATTTTCCTTCAATTTTATGTTAAAAAGTCCTAGTCGAAAGAAAATGCATGCAGCGGGAATGTAAATCCTTTTCATCTGTTCATGTAATACCTTTTCCCCTGCTCCCCACTTCCTAAGACTCTGCACCCTCATGGCCATACGAGGCAGGGGACTGGGGAGAGCAGCTCCTGTGTACATGTAGGCCCGACATGGCTAGATATCTGGGTCATGCATACCCTCCTGACTCAGCATGATGTTGACAATATGATACTTAGGCACCAATCTTATATGGTCAGGCAGAGAGGCAAAATGTAATTTTAAAACAATGATTTGTCGAATAATGCCCAATTTGGTTATATTTCTTGAAAATTGAAGGAGATTTTCTCCAAATCAAAACTGCCTGAAAATGAAGTCCCATCGAAAAGAGAAAGCATCACGGAATATTAAATCCTTTCATCTGTTCATGGAGTACCTTTCTTGCTGCTCTCCACTTCGAAGATTTTGCACCCTCATAGCCATACAAGGCAGGGGGAGGCAGCCCCCTCCCTTCCTGTTGGCCGGATACCTAAGTCGATGAAAATCATGCCCAACTTGGCTAGACATCTGGGTCATGCATGCCCTCGACTCTGCATGATGTTGACAATATGATGCTTGGGCACGATCTTATATAGTCAGGCAGAGAGGCAAAATGTAATTTTAAATCGGGTGATTTATCAGAATCATGCCTATTGGGCTTTATTTCCGATAATTGTAGAAATTTCCCCAAATCAAAAAACTGCCTGGAAATAGAAGAAAATGTTCGAAATTAATTTAAGTTCCCGAAAATGGCAGAAAATTTCCGGAAAATTAGTCACTTAGTCAAAAAATAGGCTAAATTTCTCCCAAAATTGAAAACCTGCCAATAGCGAAAAAATTGCCCGAAAATAAAGGAAATTTTCTGAAAATTGAAGAAAATTATGGAAATTAAGGCTCCCAAATATTGACGATCATTTTCTGAAAATTGGCCTAAAAAAATTCGGAAAAAAACATGCCCAAAATTTCCCAAAATTGCTAGAAATTAAGAAATTTTTCAAAATCGAAGAGAATTGTCAGAAAAAACAAGTAAAGTTCTCGAAAATTAAGGAAAATTGGCCAAAAATTCTTGAAAAATCTTAAAAATGAAGGAAATTCCCGGAAATAAAAAGAGTATTTTCCGGAAGGCTACCTCCACCCCAAATCCAAAAAGCTGTGGTGATACCGTTACTCTAAATTAATTGTTTATTCACAGATTTATTGCGATTTTCCTTCGTAATAGGTTTTAAGTTGATTCAGAAATATGTATAATTTGAATAGTACATTTGATATTTCACATCTCTGCCGGACTAATATCAGTGCCCCCTCCCTCCCTCACCTATCTCGTCTCGTTAGGCCATAAAATAAGAAACATAACAAGTTTCCTAATCCTTTAATCTAATTTAATTTTCCTACCATTTCTCTGCACATACCATGCTTTTCCTGAGGAAATATAGTTGTCATTTTCTAAAGTTGTGCATATGCCATGTCCTATATACAGTACAGTCGGAATAACCGTGCCGCGCTAAGTGCGGGGCGTTAGTGCACTTACCACCATGATGAATGGAGCTGCCCAAAAGCGCAAAATCGCTACGAACGTGGGTTACCGCGCTAACATCACCGAGCTTGCAGCCCTGCAGCTTCTATTCACCTGTGACTTAACGCGCTAAAAAAATCGATACACACTGTATGCATTATGTCAATCAAGATCAAGTGCCTGTGCTTTGTAAAGGGACTCCTAACGTTGCACAGTTATAATAATCTGCTTATCGGATTAGGCCTGGCAGACTTTTTCTTTAGCAAAATGTTTTAACGTGAGGCCTAGAGGAATTAAAAACTTTAAGAAAATATTATTTTGTTTTCATTCAGTTTCACGTTGAACTCTGGGATATAAATATTTTTTAATTCAGTCAGCATCGCAACGCTTCAGAATCACAGTACATAGGCCCTACTTGCAATATTAAACATTTAAATGAGGCAATGTCTTCATTTGCATTGCATTTTTGGACGGAATTTTCAATAAAAATACTTATTAAATCCATTAGGGAAAAAATTGATGTGAAAATTGAATCAATCCTTCGATTAAATTTAATTTTTTACAGTTTTTGGACAAACAAAATGTATTTGGCAAACAAAAACTGATTCTGGCGATGTTTTTGATTGAATTTAGCTATCCTATCACACAGTCACATTAAAAAGCCTAGCGTTAGGCTACATGGTTTAATCGATGTAATGGTGTTCTGCTTTTGTTATACAATTAGAATTAGGACATAAGAGCTAATATTTCTAAGCTTTGCTGATATTGGTAGGAGGGTTCTGTTAAATATTAATGACTAAATATTTCGTTTGATATTTTCACGATTATAGATCTACTGTTAGGCCAAATGTTGAGGATGGGAAATGAATAATTTTAAACTGATGTTGACATGTTTGTCTTATATTTTCCACAGCTTCCGAACTTCTGAGCCTTTGTCAGTTTTGCAGATTAGACAAGATACATTGAAAAATCCCTGGGCCAGTATGGATGCTTATTAATTGCTTTGTCAGTCTAAGTCAACAAGAATTTACAAAAAACTTTAAAGAGCTTTTTTCCTTTCCCTTTTGCATGAATAATTATTTTTATAGTAACGTTTCTCGCCATTCTGTCAGCAATCCAATATCAAGGACATCCGGCTTCAGCCAGTATGAAGAAAAACAGCTACAGCATTTGGCGTGAAAAAAGAGGCAGAAGTCAAGAGGGTCTCTAAACTCGTGTCGCGTTGAACCTTTCTTTTTTACTATTAGGCCTACTTGATACAGTAAATAAAAAAATCCCTGTGCATGTGTCAAGTAATGTTGGGCGAATGAAATGCTGTTACTTCTTTTTCTTCCACTTGTGTGTAGAGTACTTTTTTATATTCCAGTTTATGTACAAAACAGAGTGAGTGATATTAGAAAAAAGTGTAGGCGTAAATTAACTAAGCTCAATTGGGTAAAAAAAGAAAAGTGAAATTTAGTGCTGTCAAAACTGCACATAAAATAGGTAAGCCTGCATTGCTTCATTCCATGAAAATTGCAATATCAGGGTGGTAGAAGGCATTGAATATCAGGGCCTCCGACATGGGGAAGGGCATAGCCCCCTCCCCTTCCGAAAAATGTTCCCCCTTCCCGAATAATGTTCCCCCTTCCCGAATAATGTTCCCCTTCCGAATGTTCCCCTTCCTGAATAATGTTCCCCTTCCCCAATAATGTTCCCCCTTCCCGAATAATTTTTCTCCTTCCCGAATGTTTCCCCTTCCGAATAATCTTCCCCCTTCCCGAATAATGTTCAAAGCAATGGTTTTCAAATTGGTCTTGTGTTAATTATAAAAGCAATGGTTTTCAAATTGGTCTTGTGTTATTTATCCACAACAAAATTAATTGACAACATTAATCACCCCCTCCCTTCTCCTCTCACCTGCCATATGAAACCTGTGTCAGGGGCCCTGAATATTGGTTTGATCATATTTATATAGATCCTAATTTTAAAATATGATACAGGACTTAGGTTTTTGATAGGATTTTCTCCACAGATGACCGATGGTGGTAAAAGGTGAAGCCTGGTCCAATTCATAATTTTCATTTTACCTGCTTACTTTTTTTTTTTTTTTTTACCCAATGTCTTGTTTTTAAAATAATTATATTCCGCAAAGTTATTTTCTGTCGGAACTTACCTCCACTCTTGACTAACTGACTTGGTTTTACTTCACTTCATTTCAAATGTTTCATCGATGCTTCTTTGTGAAGTGGTGCGAGAAAATTTAAACGAATATTTTCCTGTCATCGGGTAATATACAGTACAACATCCCGTCACAGACCTGGTTATAACAGAGTTTACCTCAGCAGGTACAAGTGTTGCTGCCGCATAAGACTTCACATTTCCAGGAATCAAAAACAGAAGATTTCCATCATGCCTAATTGAGCATCTTAAAATTTTCTTAAAAATTTGGCAGATATATTCTATCATTATTAACTAGCATGCTTGTTAGGCATAACGACACATTAAAAAGGAGGCATAAAGTCTGATACAATCATTATTTCATATGATAGAGAATACAAGATCTTAACCAACTGCCAAAAACATCAGAGTCAAATTCTAGCTCAAGTTATTCATGTTTGAAATCGACACAGGGGCTGCCATTTTGTTCAATTCTGTATTGAAATATTGTGCATGATGACATAGATTCCCCAATAGGGACATAAGATTATAATGTAATTCTTTACATATGTGATTAAAGTCTTTTATTTCAAAATGATGTGACACAAAGTTATATCAGCATGTTTTGATTTTCAATTTCATGAATACAAAAATTTTCCTTCACCCTTACAAAATAAAAACACTTGTTCATAAGCTAGAAAACTTGAGGTACATTTTAAAGAAATACAAAGCATTCCAAGATCCTGCTGGGCGATGACATAATCTGCATGTTTTGCAATCAAAATGGCAGCTACTATGGTACTATAAAGTAGTAGCATTAAAGTTTTTAACAAATAAACAAAAAATATGTTAGATTGCTTGGAAGTTATGGAACTTGGTCAGAAAATTAAGTCATTTTCAATTCTATTATATGAAATAAAGAATTATGTCAGACTGTGCCTCCTTTAACAGTGAAGTCATTTGTGCTAAAAGAGGTTATATATGAATGATTATTGCTTTAGATTGACTAACATTTAACATTATGTAATGTTTTTAATCAGCAAACTATATATTCCAGCTTATAAATACCTCTGCTTTTAAATGCAATCGATGGTGAAACTCATATTGAGTATAGTTCAAAGAAACGACCATTTTTAACAGCTGTGGTTATGATACACATCCCTCAGTATGGTTGACATTGGGATTGTGGAAGCAAGTTGTTAAGAAGAAATAAACTAACAGTCGTTAAGAACAAATGGGACTCACCACTAAATACAATCATTATTTCCATAAAATTCCCTCAAGGAAGGGGATCCCCTTCCTGCAGTACTTAAATGATGAAGTAAGAATTGTAAATGAAGGCCCAAGCAGTACTCGGGCATGTGAGAGACACTTGATAAAAAAAGCTGAAAGTAGCTTATTAAATAAATGTTGAAAAAATTGAAAGCAGTTTTATTGCTGGCGCCGAAAGCGTGAGCGCAATCTTGTGAAACACTTTTAGCGTGGGGGCCCCCTTAAGGCCCTGGTGGGGGTCCAAGGAAACAGAAAATTTGATTTTCTATGACTAGGAAAAAGGTCTCCTGAAAGAAATTTTTATTTTGAAGAAGCTGATTTTCTTAATAAGTCACCCCCTTAAAAAAAAAAAGAAGGAATTTCTATCAACTTTTCATTCAGAGCAGAATATAGTCCAGGCATGTCAGCAGCATTGAAAACAAAGTAATTAATGACGTGATCTGGCGTCATGTTTTGATGTTTATAAATCAGTGGAAAATGAAAATAACTGCATCACAATTGCCACAAACCCCATTAGCAATATCATGGCACCCTTAAGGGTAGAGTTGGTTCTCTATTCCTTCTACCATAGCACCACAGTGGACATAGGTTGGGCCAAGTCCGGGTGACATAATGGCGGGCCACTCCATAAATGTTGCCAATAAGGGTTTAAGGAACCATTAACTGACATCCATGTACCAATATTCCATTTTCACAAGTACATAGTCGGGCCAAGCCAACAGTCGGGGGAATGGCAGTGACAAGTTAAATGCTTTTTAACAATTATCTTAACTTTTATTCTTATTGTGAGTTAAGTCTTCACTTCTCTCAAAAAATTTCCAGTAAATTCTTGCATTTGCATTTCCAAAAGGGGCTGAAATTTACTTAAAATGAATGATTCATCTTATTGATACATCTCAATGACAGCAATCAACGTTTTAAAACTATTTTCATCAAATTTAACCTCTGGGCTGTCTCTCTATGAATTATCACGGTTAGGCCTAACATTAGGCCTTTCACCCAGTTTTACTATAAGATGGCAACTAGCCTAACATACTGTACGTTCAAACTTCGAAGGAATAAAGAAAAGTCTGGTAAATCGTATTAACGTTAGACTTGTCTGATAAATTACAGTCTCAAAGTATGTGAGAAATCTACGCTACACACAGGTTTTACGGCAGAATTTTTTTTTGTTTATCTCGCAAAGAAGACAAAAGTTTCGCTTAAATAAATTTATAAAACACTCGTGCTAAGTGCAGTGATGCATGTACACAGATTGGGATCACACTCAGTGCAGTTTCGTTGTATGCGCTAACAAGCTTAAGCGCAATGAGACGCTTACTCCTGTAATACTATTACCGCTAACCTCTTTGGAGGGAGGAGCAGATTAAAATGGGATTATCGGACGCGCTTAGCGCAGAGTTGGGAGCAAGTGCCGTCGGTGCATGAAAGACACGAATACAATGGCGGTAAGGGCATTGATCGCGATAAATAATCCGCGCTTAACTGGGATATCGGTACGCTTTATTCCGACTGTACTGTACGTTCCTGCGCATTAGGCAATACATTTCTGCAGACCCCAAATATCAATTTTATTAGAGTACTACACTATCACAACTTATAATAATAATAATGATGATGATGACAATGGTGACGATGACGCACGATGAGCCGTTCTTAATCGAGGATTCTCGCTATATAAGCACAGAGGAAGTATTAAAGTTCACAAGTATGGTACAGATTTGCCATTTCTTACTACATTGTAGGTTATTCCGTGTCCATTCACTCCAATGCATAACACACCTCTGACTCAAATTTTGATGAAAGTTGGTGTGCTTGGTTGCTATCTGGGAAATAAAAAATCTCAAATTTGAGTGAAATTGAGGTGTGAACTGACATGGAATGACTTACTGTTTTGATTTGTTAATTTCATTTTTTTCCCTACTACAACTCATTTCCTTTCAAATTTAACACTTCTCTACATCCTTTCCTGCTTACCCCTCTTGGCACGTTTGACTCTGACTGTCGTGGTGCCATTAAACCTCAACAAACCAAATCAAATCATTAATTTCATTATTAAAGGATTAGTTCAGTGGTCATTTTAGCTGAAAGAGGACCTCAAAGAAACAAAAAGGTAAAGAAAGCATTCGAATATCTTATTACATTAAGGAGAAAGTTTGGTATCATTTGTGAAAACGATTGAAATCAGACTAGTCGTGAACTTGTGATGTCACGACCTCAGATTTCTGATTTATGTATTTGATTATGTTTGTTCTGTGATTTGGTGGCTTAGAAATTTGTCAGGAAAGAAGTAAAACAGAATCTTAGAAAGGTTTTT
>JAIGNY010003026.1:422500-430270 GCA_020152595.1 Chiridota heheva | reverse complement strand
GAGGTCGTCACACCATTTTGTATATCCCATACTCTACCGTAAGGTGTCATATAATATACCTGTTTACTGAGTCTATAATATGATCTATGAATGAATACCCTATATAACATCAGATTTGTTATACATATCTAAATCATCTCCAAATCATACATACCATTCTTTCATGTATATAGTACCCGTTACTGTCCGGTAGCATCTATGAGATCCTTACTTCATCACTATCAGCCTATATACCAGTTTTGACTGTGATATCCATGATGCACATCTAAGAATTAAAGTGTTAGCTGTAATGGTACAGGCTTGCAAGATTGTAATGGCAATCCATAAATGGCATTAAGGATTGAAGGATATCACAAGGACCTACGATACCGGATATCATCGCAACAGGAGCACATGCGCATACCAAGGTGTGAGAGGGGAGTCATAAGAATATTGCAGACATTGAAGATTAGCAGGAAGTGTAGCCAGGTTTTGAAAAAGTTTCAGATTGAGGGGGTCGCCGAGAAATTGCTAATGGCCTAAACAATTTTGTCAAAATAACAATTTATTACAATATTCGGAGTTTAAATGTTGTTGTCATGGTGCCATAATGGAATGGAAAACTTTCTTATGTGCAATAGTTTAAAATACGTCCACAATCAATTCCTTAGATGAATAATTTTTCACACTATAAGCCTATATATTCTGAGAACTATAAGACATGGAATCTTTAGAGCTTTCGGGTGCTCCGCCACTCTACGGTTTACCAACCATAGCAAGCACTTGGTTCCATGCTACAAGGTTCATGTTTGGCTTATGTGCACATACGGTATTCAGGTATTATTTTTGTAGTTTGTTTGTTTCCTTCCCCATCCCTCGCCCTTCTATTTTGTTAATCCGACATGATCATACAGATCATACATTTATATGTGGAAATATCAACATTCTTAAACCAAAATATGTTATTAAAACTATTTCATACAGGAAATTAGTTGATCTTAACGACTTCGCGATTAATCTACATATGTCATCGTTATATACAACATGTTTTGAAGACGTTGTTTCTCTCACTAACAGCTATGACACTTAGAAAGTAAAAAATAAAAACTCAGATATATTAGTAAATCTATTTTCTAAATTAGTCTTTTTCACCTAATACTCATATACATGCATGTACACAAAAGAAGTTACAAATGTCACGCGATCATTGCCTTTTTCAGCTATAATTTTACGAGTAGCTTAGTGTATAATCTAGAACTTATAGAAAATATGTTCTACTCAATTTGCGTTACTGAAATATGAATTAAAAAGAATTCAATATCTTGTAGAAAATTAATTAAGTATAACAGACGTGTATTTAAGACAAGAACGAAAAGAGAGGAAATTTTGCGTACTTTCGTCAAAGCTACGAAAGTGATCGGATAACCTCTAAAAATAAGCAAATCGTGGGGCATACACTTTCGTATTCAATATCATAGTTGCTTTGAAATAAATTGAATATATATCCTGTTTCCTCACTACAATATTCAATGTGGAATTTCCTATTGATATCTTTGAAGACGACAAGACTTAGGCCCACCGGTGAAAGGTAATTTTGTCACAGTTCAAATGAATTTCATTTATTAATACAGCACCAGCACCATAATTATCAAACCATAACGGAATACTCGTACCAACGATGCTTTCGAATGATAGCCATATCTATATGGTGCTTTAACTAGCCACACATCAAAACGGAACTTTTATTTGGTTTTGGACCTAGTTTTTAGCAGTCTGTCGTTAATGTTGTACTTCAGTAAGGATTGTCTTGATTTCTATGTGATCAATGATATTCATTCATGGTTTAATTTAGCTATGATATCCACAATTTATAGCAGTCTGGCTACTAGTAAAGAACTTTTCGTCTGAGAGGATACCTTCAGTGATGAATCCACGTTAAATTGGCTATCAAAAATATTTTGAAGAAATTATGCAGCTTTGTAGTGCAACGATATCCAAATAGAAATTTAAAACAGTTTTTCATATGCTAATTGATGCATGCTTCAGCTTGTTCTTGATCATGCTAGAGATCTCGGGTTTCAATTCCAGTGGTTCTTTGTTCACCAGCGCTTTACAAATGGTTTATTAAACGATCATGGACAACTCTACATAGACTTAGCTGTTGAGAAAGGGGGAATGTAACAGTTCCAATCTACCTGATTTAGGTGTCTTTAAGCTGTTTCATTTCATTGTCACCAATACTTGCAATATAGGGTTTAATTTAACAAACAGAGAAACAAGTTGCAGTCCTCAGCTATCTTATGCCGTGCAATTTGACCAGAGACGTAATTCTCCGTCACAAAGTGTGTGTATGTAGAGAGGTGTAACATGGGACCATGCTTTTTCTCCAAGAAGTGGGGGAGAGGCAGTGTTTATCATAGCGCCCAGGGAATTTTGGCCATAGAAGTATTGTTTAATAAATCAAGTTATACACCTGGAGATGACTGAATAATTGAAGAGCTGTATAACAGCTTTTGGAATACCAAAGTATCTAAATATTTTCAACTTTTACTGGATTACCAAAGTGCCTATATTTTCACGTTTATTGGATCAACAAAGTGTTTAAATATTTTTACCTTTATTGGATTTCCAAAGGTCTAAATATTTTCACTTTTATTGGATTACCAAAGTGTCTAAATATGTTCTCCTTTTAATGGATTACTAAAGTGTGTAAATATTTTTTTCCTTTTATTAGATTACCAAAGTGTGCAAATATTTTCACCTTTTGGATTACCAAAGTGTGCAAATATTTTCACCTTTATTGGATTATTAAAGTGTGTAAATATTTTTGCCTTTCAATGGATTACCAAAAGGTGCAAATATTTTCACCTTTATTGGATTACCAAAGTGTGTAAATACTTTCGCCTTTGAATGGATTACCAAAGTGTCTAAATATGTTCACCTTTTATTGGATTATTAAAGTTTGTAAATATTTGCGCCATTTACTGGATTACCAAAGTGTGTATAGATTTCCGCCTTTTATTAGATTACCCAAGTGTGCAAATATTTTCGCCTATTAATGGATTACCAAAGTTTCTAAATATGTTCACCTTTTTTTGGATTATTAAAGTTTGTAAATATTTTCGCCATTTACTGGATTACCAAAGTGTCTTAATATTTTCGCCTTTTTCTTGGTTTATCAACTGCTCAAAGTGTTTAAATATTTTCGCCTTTTACTGGATTACGAAAGTATTTGAATATTTTCGTCTGCTATTAGATTGCCAAAGGATCTAAATATCTTTACCGTTTATTGGTGTACCAAAGGTACTAAATATTTTCGCCTTTTTCGCTTTTTATTGGATTACCAAAGTACTAAATATTTTCGCCTTTTATTGGATTAACAGTGTCTAAATATTTCGCCTTTTATTGGATTACCCAAGTTTCTGAATATTTGTGCTTTTTAATGGATTACCAAATTGTCTAAATATTTGATCCTGCTTTTGGATTACCAAAGTGTCTAAATAATTTTCCCTTTTACTGGATTACCAAAATGTCTGAATTTTTGCCTTTTAAATTGGATTACCGAAGTACTAGAAATTTTCGCCTTTATTGGATTAATAAATTGTCTAAATAATGTCGCCTTTTTCTTGGAATACCAAAGTGTTTTAACATATTCTCCTTTATTGGATTACCAAAGTCTTTAAACATTTTCGCCTTTTTTTAATTATCAAAGTGTCTAAATATTTTCAAAATAATCTGACTTTTTCGACACAGTGAATGTATACCGTGCTGCTCTATGGGCACACGCTGTGGTGCATGATTGCTATGTTCTCTATTGGTTGCCTTCAATATAATATTTCTCCCTTGCGAAACGGTTGGGTTTACTAATCACCCAGATAGCAGAATCGCGTTGGCCATCCTCGGCAAATGGGTGCATTTTTTGTTAGCCATACAGTGTGGGAACGTTGGCTGAAAGTCGGGTACTTGTAGGTGCGCTGTCGCCCCAACCCTTGTTTTAACGTGTGTCCAACATTTAGCAAATGTTAAACCAACATATATAAATAACAGAACAACCTTCGTCCAAAATTAACTTAACCAACCCAAAGCTTTGCATTTTTATTTTGGTGCAGTTGTCTTTTTGCCCCTCAGAATTCTAAACTGACACGTATGGTGCTTCACATACGTCTCATAGATTACATGGGAATGGGAAATTTAGAAAGAACACTACAACTCGAGTTGTATAACTAACGGTTATATATTTCAGATTCACTCTTAACTTGAACTTTTCAGACGATTTAGTGATTACAAGAAAAATATACATACAAAATGGAAAACAAAAAGACACTTACTTAATATATTACGCTGAAAAACTTGGCCTACATATGACGTACAACAATGACTAATGAGATGCGAATAACAAGTACCCCTAGAGGATACAAAACTTTAGAAACAAAATAAAGTTAATTCCAGATATTTACATTTTATCATCAACAAATCTAAAATTTGGGGTGAAAAAACATGTCACAAAAATATAGTACTTGCTATTTATTTATTATTCAATTACCATATTCGACATAATAAGCAACGTACTGAATTCAACGTAATAAGTGACGTACTAAATTATATGTAATAAGCGTACTACTAATAATGAACAAAAAAATTAATTGAATCATTTTTAATGCGTAATTTTTTCGTAATAAGCGACCATGGTCAGTAAACAGCACTTGAACCAGATCATTAATTTAAGCCTACTAACAGATTACATCATTGGTGGTTCACGAACCATGTGAAGGTGTAAACTATTGGAGGAGTGTGCATAATCATTAGGCAGAAAACTTGAAACAAATCAGCTAATTGAGATATAATAACATGTAAAATTTAGTATAGAATATGAACCTAAACCTTGTTTCATAATTATAATAGTGTAACAGCCGACAATAAAGGTCTATTGTATTCGAAATAGCCTTGTGGCTGCTCACTCTGACAAGCTGTAGTTCTTATAGTTGCTTACACTTTCAAAATGAGGAAAAGGGAAAGATTTTACTTTAAAATGTTCACAATGTTTATTATGTATTGATTTTTGTTGCAAAAAAAGTTGGGTGGGCGATTAGAGCACAGGCTAAGAACACACCTTATTTAAACGAGTTTTCTTCATAAACATTAGACATGTTCAGATACCCTCCCCTCCCCCTCCTTCTTCTCTCCCTTCTTATTCGGGGAATGACAAATCTAAATCCGACCCATGAGGTACTTTCTTACTGATGACAAGAAAATACAAACTGTTATTATTAACAATATACACCCTAAATTAAAGGCATAAAACATGTTTTTCATAAACGACAACGACAATATTAACAATTGTATTTAACTTATGAGTACAGTATACTGATAATTGTGTTACACATCAATTTAAACGTATACTACATTTAAAACAACTATAAGCAATTGTATTGCCATTATAAAACTACTTAAAATTATACAACACACTATTTTGAATAGATGAATACAAAAACATAAACACATGTATGAACATTAACTCAAAATATACTTGATTATTTCATTGACAACTGCGAAAGTAACACCACTTGCTTTAGTAATGTAAATAATACAATTTTCTGCAGGTTAATTTAATATCAAATCTCGGTGAAGAGGAGAGGGAAGGAAATTAAACATTCCAGTGAGGCTACTTTCTTTATTTCAGATTTCTAATAAGGATTTGAAACAGGAAAAGAAGAATATTTGCATACTAAAAGTATGAAGGGTCGTTGTAAACTATGAGCAATGTGTTACTTAAGAATGGGGTTTCACGTAACTTTTAAAACGTCACCTCTTTTACCTAGTACTCTAGAGCAAGGAGCAGTGGCCTACATTGCACCCGTTGTTTTAATACAAAAGATATAACAGTCCGGCAGCATGCCTATTAATATGAAGATAAACTGTTCCTATTAATGGGGACGTTTTGCTTCATGAAAGCCGCCATTTTGTGATACTTCCCATAATCCTTTGCTATCCTAACGTTAAAGCCTTATAAAATGTTACATTCTTCAAATTTGAAATACGTCTGGGAAAAATATATTTGCTAAGAGAAAATTAAAACTTATGAAAATACCTTTATTAATGTCATGGCGAAACCTTTTCCACTCCCATTTGATATGATCACCACACCGTTTTTGCAATATTATAATTAATAGACAATAGAGCTAGGCTTTTGGGTGTGAAACAGCCATTTTGAATTTTTGTTTCTTTTTTCAAACCAATGATGTTTAATATTTAAAGTACATAAATTGGAGACTGCCATTTTATCGCAACATCTGAACAATGTGGCAACGTGAATTTAATATTTTCGTGTGTTAAACATATTTCTATTAATAGGCACACTTCTGGACTGTATAAAGAAGACGAAAATATGAGCGAATTACAGTACAGTACTGTTTGTTGAAGATATAACCTTTAGTTCAATTCTTTGACTTTTCTTTTCCAAGCCTTTTCTGCACGGTAATGAATCCCTTTTGATGGTACTCAGAGAGTAAAGAATTGGATTTATTGCCGAATTGATAGGCAAAACAAATACCACAAGCCAAGCATAAGCTCTTTTTGAGATTTCGACTAGTTCTGATTGTGAAATTACACCCAAAATTATTATCGGAAGCCAGCAAAGCAAGTCCGTTCCTACAATAATGACCATCTTTACAGCCATTTTGAGATCTTTTGAACTTTGTTCCTTTCGGGATGCTATCTTCGATGCTTTAATTACTGAAGCAAAGATTGCAAGATAGCATAATATAATAAAGAAGGAGCACACGGCATTAACTCCGATGAACAACACTATTGAATATATCCAACGGGTTTGGTTACTAGTGACCCAGAAAAAATTGTATTGATTTGTAGCCACGTCATAAACAAAGTCTATTTTAGCTGTGCTATTTTCTGTTACTAAGGGTAACCCCAAACACACATCGGAAACACCATAAAATCCGTCTTTTTCGGAAAAGATAGCTGGAATGATTGACAAAATGAAAGCAAAACCCCACACCATACCACACGCTAACCATGTAGATTGTGGAGAAAACCTCACGGTGCTAAAAGTAAATACCAAATGGAGAAATCGATCCAATGTTATTAAGCATAATAAGAAAATTGATGCTTCTCCAGATAGTGTGCCTATAACTCCTGCTGTACGGCATACGACACTGTTCTTCCACAACTCTGCAACAATGAAGTACTCTGATAAATGGATGATATCTTCAATAGCAACAGTAGCCAGGTACACTCCCATCAAAATATCTGCGAACGCAAGATTTATGAACATGATAGCCTGTGTTTCACAAACAGTTCCCTCACGTTGTGATGATTTGTATGTCAGTAATCTCCAGATGATGACAGCTGAATTACCGGCGATAATGAAGACTATCACAATCCAAACACCTACCCGTAACGTAGGGCTGTAGAATATGCCCTCACAACCTGCAAATGGAGATGGTTGTGCCACGCAGATATCTGACTCGTTGAGAAGACAACATAGTCCATAGGAATCGGCGGTTCTGAAATGAATGAATTGGTATCAACTCTAGGTGCTTATTACTTTATCAAGAAAAACACGTTGATATCTTATTCCGTTTTGTAGTTATGTTCCATTCGATTCTACTATTGCCACCGTTTCTTGAAAAAAGACCTCATATAGAAAGTATGATTATGTCATACTTGCAGAGCCAAGACAAGGTTTTTTGATTTCTTGGAAAATTAATTGCATTCTCCAAGTTATTGGAAACTTTTTTTTGGATAAATTGTTGAGATTTGGTAGAGCATGCATTT
>JAIGNY010003026.1:377500-420000 GCA_020152595.1 Chiridota heheva | reverse complement strand
GTCAGCAGCGTGCCGTTGTCAGCAGCGTGCCGTTGTCAGCAGCGTGCCGTTGTCAGCAGCGTGCCGTTGTCAGCAGCGTGCCGTTGTCAGCAGCGTGCCGTTGTCAGCAGCGTGCCTTTGTGAGCAGCGTGCCGTTGTCAGCAGCGTGCCGTTGTCAGCAAGGCTGTTTACCCCCAGAAATGTATGAATTTCTACCGATTTTTCTCTTTTTCACGAAACGTTGCTCTTTTTTAAGATTTTCATAAATGATTCCTCGCCATAATTAAATTCATGATCTATCGGGCGGAAAAAATATGAACATTGTGGGTGAACGTTTTTTTCCCGCATATCACACACCGACCAATTCATACAAGTGGAGTACGTGACGCGGTCCGCGATTGTCAAGGTAAATGCATGCAACTCAATCGACACAAAATTCAACGAACCATTCCCGCATCCTGCGATTTTTGGACACGCCGCGATCCCTGTAGTTTTCAAACCTCTTTCTGCCCATACTTAACATTTCCCGCCTCACAACTTTCTAATATTAGAAAAAACGTAGGTCACAACAAACTTCACCGAAAAGCTATGCTCCTACAACCAAACATAGCTTTTCGGTCACGTCAACTCGAGCTACTTTAGGTCACGACCGCAGTCTGATTCATTGTGCCACCCCATCATCTCCATCAACACAGCAGTTCCCTTTACATTCACGTTTCCCCCGCAATGCGGCGGAAAACTCCACTCCCGACGTAAACAGACAATTACTTGCTAACACAGCACACTGATATCCAAGCCACATTTTGCATTCAGTTCTTCGTGATGTTGTGATTGATTGATTGTGATTGATTATGATTAATTGATTGTGAGTGATTGGTTGGATGGTTGTGATTGATTTATTCCTTGATTGTTTGGTTGATTGATTAATTGATTGATTGATTGATTCATTCATTCATTCATTCATTCATTCATTCCAGTTCTCGAACATGTCCAACTGTGGATGTTGTAAAATAATTTCATTCTTTTGTACATTGCTCAAAATGGTCTAAGTGTGGATTTCTTACTAATGCAAATGGAGTGTATAGCAATGTGTATTAAAGTGCATAGTTTTTGTCTATCTTCATATATAATCATAAACTAAATACACAGATCAAAATAATTTTCAAATTTGATACAAAAACTCCATTTTAGGCTAATATTAGCAAAATAATCATTTTCTATTACTTTTCCAAATTGATTCATTAAAATCCACACAAATACCTTTTACACACAACAGAAATATGGCATTTGTGTGAGTATTAAATAAAATCCCCGTTTTAACCCTATTTTTGGTACAAATACCAAAAGAGGAAAGAATGTGACATTCTATAACATTCTCTACATATTCATCAAAAATTCCATTCCCATAGCCCCTAAATTCAAAAAAATATAATCTTCTTGCATTATACCAAGTCAACTTCATTTTTGGTGGATTTGAGATCAATGAAAAGGAAATACCAATTGTATTTTCATTATTTATAGTTTCTATGAATATTTTCTACTTGGGATATAAAATATAGCATCTTCTGTACACAATCTGAGTAATTTTGTTGTATTGCTGTGTTTATTTTTTAAATAATCGACTTATTAAAAAATCAGAATGTGTAAAAATCTCTCAATTTCATTTTCAGTATAAAAATTGTTTAAATGGACAAAAACAACTCATATAGGCCTAAACAACATTTGTTTATACATGTTTTCTATTTATTTTACTTTTCATGCTATATCTATTGAAAAATGCCATTTTTTCCCAGAAAAAGTCAATTAAAAAAAAAATGGTCCAACTGTGGATAGAAATTTTAAAATAATTGAAAATCCTTCTCTTTTAGCAGTTTTTTTCCTGAAAATGGATATATTAGACAATTTCAGCTAAACCTATATAATTTCAGAGCAGAGAAGTGCATATTTAATCAAAATTCTTCATATAATGAGGTCAGGGCAGCAATGTGCAACATCCATCACACGGTCTAACTGTGGATATTTGTCAGTTTGTAAAGGTCGCTTAAAGAAATGATGTAAACTGATATAAAACATGCCCCCTTGTAATCCAAAGCAACTTATTTCTAGTATGTTTAGAATTATTTAATACCAGGGGCCTAAATTACATCACTTTTGACAAAATTAACATGATCCAATTGGTATACAAGAAATAACAGCCAAAATTCTTCCCGCAAAATCCCAAATCTGATCAATTTTCGTCATTTTTATTGGTTGTTTTAATATCTTAGTGACCTCTCTTGACCCCATGTCCCCAGATTTGGTTTATTTTTTGTTTTCTATGATACTTAGGTATTGACACATTCATATCTCAAATATTGTCTAGACGCAGTTGGTTTCCTAGAAATAATGGGAGAAACTTGCTTCCTGCACCGCATGTAATCTTGGGTTTTTTCAAAAGTTTGGACCAGAATTGAATTAAAACGTATTTCAAACTAAATTTGTGCAGTATTTTTGGAATTATTTAATATCAGGGGCCTAAGTTACATCACTTCTTACAAAATTAACATGATGCAATTGGTATAATAGAAATGACAGTCAAAAATCGTCCCGCCACACCCCCAATTCTGATCAATTTTTGTCATTTTTATTGGTTGTTTCAATATCTTAGTGACCTTTCTTGACCCCATGTCACCAGATTTGGTTTATTTTTTATTTTCTATGATACTTAGGTATTGACACATTCATATCTCAAACATTGTCTAGACGCAGTTGGTTTCCTAGAAATAATGGGAGAAACTTGCTTCTTGCACTGCATGTAATCTTGGGTATTTTCACAAATTTGGACCAGAATTGAAAGAAAACGTATTTCAAACTAAATTTGTGCAGTATTTTTGGCCTAAGTTACATCACTTCTTACAAAATTAAGATGATGCAATTGGTATAATAGAAATGACAGCCAAATAGCTTTCCTTACCACCAATTCTGATCAATTTTTGTCATTTTTCTTGGTTGGTTCAATATCTTAGTGACCTTTCTTGACCCCATCTCCCCAGATTTGGTTTATTTTTCATTTTCTATGATACTTAGGTATTCACACATTCATATCTTAAATATTGTCTAGACGCAGTTGGTTTCCTAGAAATAATGGGAGAAACTTGCTTCTTGTACTCTGCATGTATAATCTTAGGTATTTTCACAAATTTGGACCAGAATTGAATGAAAATGTGGCCATATGTATTTCAAACTAAATTTGTGCAGTATTTTTGGAATTATTCAATATCAGGGGCCTAAGTTACACCACTTCTTACAAAATTAACATGATGCAATTGGTATAATAGAAATGACAGCCAAAAAACTTCCTGCCGCACCTCCAATTCTGATCAATTCTTGTCATTTTTATTGGTTGTTTCAATATCTTAGTGACCTCTCTTGACCCCATGTCCCCAGATTTGCTTTATTTTTTATTTTTTATGATACTTAGGTATTGACACATTCATATCTCAAATATTGTCTAGACGCAGTTGGTTTCCTAGAAATAATGGGTGAAACTTGCTTCTTGTACTGCATGTATATTCTCTGGTATTTTCACAAATGTTGACCAGAATTGAATGAAAATGTATTTCATAGTAATTTTGTGCAGTATTTTTGGAATTATTTAACATCAGAGGCCTAAGTTACATCACTTCTCACCAAATTAACATGATACAATTTGTATAATAGAAATGACAGCCAAAAATCTTCCCGCCGCACCCCCAATTCTGATCAATTTTTGTCATTTTTATTGGTTGTTTCAATATCTTAGTGACCTCTCTTGACCCCATGTCCCCAGATTTGGTTTATTTTTTGTTTTCTATGATACTTAGGTATTGACACATTCATATCTCAAATATTGTCTAGACGCAGTTGGTTTCCTAGAAATAATGGGAGAAACTTGCTTCTTGCACCGCATGTAATCTTGGGTATTTTCACAAATTTGGACCAGAATTGAATGAAAACGTATTTCAAACTAATTTTGTGCAGTATTTTTGGAATTATTTAATATCAGGGGCCTAAGTTACACCACTTCTTACAAAATTAAGATGATGCAATTGGTATGATAAAAATGACAGCCAAATAGCTTCCCGCACCACCAATTCTGATCAATTTTTGTCATTTTTCTTGGTTGGTTCAATATCTTAGTGACCTTTCTTGACCCCATCTCCCCGAAATTGGTTTATTTTTTGTTTTCTATGATACTTAGGTATTGACACATTCATATCTCAAATATTGTCTAGACGCAGTTGGTTTTCTAGAAATAATGGGTGAAACTTGCTTCTTAATTGTACTGCATGTATAATCTCAGGTATTTTCACAAATGTTGACCAGAATTGAATGAAAACGTATTCTATACTAATTTTGTGCAGTATTTTTGGAATCATTTAATATCAGGGGCCTAAGTTACATCACTTCTTACAAAATTAACATGATGCAATTTGTATAATAGAAATGACAGCCAAAAATCTTCCCGCCGCACCTCCAATTCTGATCAATTCTTGTCATTTTTATTGGTTGTTTCAATATCTTAGTGACCTCTCTTGACCCCATGTCCCCAGATTTGGTTTATTTTTTATTTTGTATGATACTTAGGTATTGACACATTCATATCTCAAATATTGTCTAGACGCAGTTGGTTTCCTAGAAATAATGGGTGAAACTTGCTTCTTGCACCGCATGTAATCTTGGGTATTTTTAAAAGTTTGGACCAGAATTGAATGAAAATGTATTTCAAACTAAATTTGTGCAGTATTTTTGGAATTATTTAATATCAGGGGCCTAAGTTACATCACTTCTTACAAAATTAACATGATGCAATTGGTATAATAGAAATGACAGCCAAAAAACTTCCTGCCGCATCTCCAATTCTGATCAATTCTTGTCATTTTTATTGGTTGTTTCAATGTCTTAGTGACCTCTCTTGACCCCATGTCCTCAGATTTGCTTTATTTTTTATTTTTTATGATACTTAGGTATTGACACATTCATATCTCAAATATTGTCTAGACGCAGTTGGTTTCCTAGAAATAATGGGAGAAACTTGCTTCTTGTACTCTGCATGTAATCTTGGGTATTTTTAAAAGTTTGGACCAGAATTGAATGAAAACGTATTTCAAACTAATTTTGTGCAGTATTTTTGGAATTATTTAATATCAGGGGCCTAAGTTACACCACTTCTTACAAAATTAACATGATGCAATTGGTATAATAGAAATGACAGCCAAAAATCTTCCTGCCGCACTCTCAATTCTGATCAATTTTTGTCATTTTTATTGGTTGTTTCAATATCTTAGTGACCTCTCTTGACCCCATGTCACCAGATTTGGTCTATCTTTTAATTATCTATGATACTTAGGTATTCACACATTCATATCTCAAATATTGTCAAGACGCAGTTGGTTTCTTAGAAATAATGGAAGAAACTTGTTGCTTCTTCCTTTGTGCATAACTTTAAGAGTCTATAACTTTTATTCAAGTAAACACTGCTGGAACAACTGACCTTAGGGGTTAAAAGTCCCCTCCCCCTACATTACAAAAATGCATTGCTTCCGGGTCTGGGCCAGGGAATTCCCACCAAAATCAGGTGCGCAGATTAAAAAGAAGTGATGAACAATAAATTGGTTGAGCTTGTCCCCTGGCCCCGGCAGCCCCCGGCCTGACCCGCCAGTCCCCCGGCCTGACTCGGCAGTCCCCCAGCCCTGACCCGGCAGTCCCCCAGCCCTGACCCGGCAGTCCCCCGGCCCTGACCCGGCAGTCCTTCGGCCCCGCCCCAGCAGCATTTGTGTAATGTGGGAGGTGTGGCTTTCAACCCATAAGGTCAGTTGTTCCGGTGCTTTTCACTTGAATAAAAGTTCTGGGCTCCTGGTCTAATTTGCCGAGATGATGATAATAGAGTTAGCTACTTTGGATCATTCTGATGATTGTGCATGGAACAGAGGATTATACTTGATACTGAAATTACTTAATGTAAAACATGAAACGAAACTTTATTTGCTTATTGATCCCACCTAATTTTTCATTTAATAAAACTAACGCTATTTTTTCCTGTTTCAAATCCTCACTAGAAGTCTTAGATAAAAAAGGGTCGTACGAAATTTGCTACCCCAGCTAGTCTCAATTCCTTCTGCATCCCATGGGTATAACTGAAAGCACAATTTCCCCCTTCCCACTCCAACTAAAATTTTAAAAAATTTCTCTCCACCCCAACTAAAATTTGAAAATTTTGATCAGTCTGAACATTCTTTTATTTTCGATCACGAAAGTCAGAAAATCAGCACAGAACTTCTTTGAAGGATCAAAGTAATGGGTGCACTTCAAAGTAGGCGTGGCTAAATCAAATTACATCAAGTGTTTTGAAAATTGAACCGTGTATTAAATTCCCGCAATGCATGGCCTGAGTATTTGGTTTAGTCTATTTTTACAACAGTGAATTTCTTTATAAAGCGAAGAAATGTATGTCAACTAAAGATGTGAAGGGAATTTTACCGTTGAAAATCAATTCACCAGAACTTCATCATTGAGAGCTGTATGATACTTGCCCCCAATAGAAAATATTAATGGAAAAGGCCCATACCCCGGCCCCGCTGTATACATCACTGAATATGAAGAGCAAAGGTGAAAGCCAAAAGAAAGCTTGTAGACGTAGTTGGCTAGCCCAAAGATGAAGGGGAAGGCCTTGAGAGACTTCGCAAAGGACTGCTGTGAGACAAAGAAACAATTTGGGGTACAGCACCTGTGGAGAGGCAAGTGCAGCTGCAAGTAACAGGACAACATGGCAACAGAGAATTAATGGACCTACTCCCTCTCAGGGAGAAGGAACTTTTGATGAATAGGTATACAATGAATTGCAGCCAAAACTACCCCCAGACCATTTCAGGTCCCTCAATTTGATCATTTTTGTTGGTTGTTTTGAAAAATCTTGACTTTCTTGAACCCATACCCCATATATCCCCTTGATCTAATTCTTGCTATGTTCATATTATATATGTTACAAATTAGAGATAAGCCAAAACATGATACATTGATCATTTCCAGAGGAGAACACTGTATAAATAACAATAAGTGTATGGACAAAAGACATGAGATATACTGTAGGAATACAATTCTTGATTTTATTTAGTTGTACATATGATTACACTGAACACTGGCAACATACTTTTCAACACTTATAATTATATATATTTTCAAAAGAAATTTCAGTCAATTCATTGAATAACTTTAAAAATCATCATTAATTTTCAATAAAAGGTCCCATTTTTAAAATTGTAAAATTTCATATTACCTTGATGAGATCATCCAAGTTGAAAATATAATAATACCGAATGTTTTCTTATATAAAGATAGAGTTAGTCTCGCAAGATTATTTGCATAAATCATTTTTTGGTTAAAAATAGCTGTTTCCTTTATGTTTCATTAAATTCATTAGTAATTGAGTAAATTCATTCGATAAATCAAAGCAAAAATTATTCTCTTGAAAATCAATCGCCAAAATAATATACAATATATTCCAAATCCATATCTTAAGAATTGCAAATTTGCATATTACATTGTAAAGATTTCATTCAATTTGCATAAATTTGTATATACAATATAATAAAGTATTTGTAAATGATTTGAATGAAAAAATTCATTATTCCCAAAAATGTTATAATCATCTGCAAGAAAAAATCAAATTCTCATTTTCAAAGTAAATCAATAAAAAATGTTAACATTTTATTCTAGTAAAAAATTTGTTCACATAACAGAATTTGCTCCTTGAACACTACTCCACCTAGGTTTTCTGCATTCAGCATTCAGAACAGCATTCTAGCAATAAGACTTTCTCCCCACATTAACTGGATTCTCGCAATGTACGTACGTAACACTAACATGGGGGGAGATTTTACTTGAATAACAAGTGAATGTGTGCTGTCTTTTTATATAACAAAACTTAAACAGAATATTTCTTTTTATTGCCGTAAATAAAAAAAATATAATCAAAGTCATATTTCAGGAAACATTAGTTTATGGTACTGGATATCACGTATTAAAGACTTGTCTAATGGTATGATCCTAAGAACACCATTCACGGACGGTACCATACTGTACATCAGTACTGTAATGCCAGCGTTAAATCCACGTTTAGCCTCAGATCTGATAATCAAAACAGCGGAAATGGCAAAACCGCAGAAATTGTTTATTGAAAGCTTATGCTGTGTTGTGTAATTATACTACTATTAATATCACTGAGGAAATTCTAGTACTGATTTACTCTTTGAGTTGAATTTTGGTGTGGTTTGTCATACTTGTAACAGGCAGTTCCAGCAAAAATGTGCATGGGAAGGGAGGGGGTCAGTGACATATGCGTTTGGGATTCAGGGGATCCATGACTTGGGATTAAGATTTGGTGGGGAGGGGGTCCGTGAATTGGGATTGAGATTCTGGGGAGGAAGGGGGTGTCCGAGATTTGAGATTGGGAACCAGGTGAGGGGTGCCCGTGATTTGGGATTGGAAATCAGTGTGTCTGTGATTTGGCAGGATTGGGATTTGGGGGGATCCAGGGGTGTTGATGGGGTCCCTGATTGGATTGGGATAGGATTGAGCTTCAAGGTGGGGGTCCATGATATGATTCGAGAGGGGGTCAGTGATAAGATTCAGGAGAGGGGGTGCGTGATTTGGCATACGAGGATGAGGCTGTGATAGGATTTGAGATTACTAATTTGGTATTCAAAGGGGAGGATCCGGGGGTAAGGGACCGTGATATGATTCGTATTTAACCCACTTTTATTAATAAGTATTTAAGAAGTGATCATAGCACAATAAAATTTGAATTTAATTTAAATAATTCTGTAGCTGAAATGCATCTACATTATCTAGGAACAGATTGATATTACATATGCTGGGGGAGCACCTGAGAAAATGCTGTTAAAACCCACCATAGAACCAACCTAAAAATCATAAGCCGCAATTAACTTAGCCACAATTATCTTTAATGCAAAGTACTTTCCTTTACTACAGTACTTTCCTTTACTACAGTACTTTCCTTTACTACAGTACTTTCCTTTACTACAGTACTTTCCTTTACTACTGTACTTTCCTTTACTACAGTACTTTCCTTTACTACAGTACTTTCCTTAACTACAGTACTTTCCTTTACTACAGTACTTTCCTTTACTACAGTACTTTCCTTCACTACAGTACTTTCCTTTACCACAGTACTTTCCTTTACTACAGTACTTTCCTTTACTACAGTACTTTCCTTTACTACAGTACTTTTCTTTACTACAGTACTTTCCTTTACTACAGTACTTTTCTTTACTACAGCACTTTCCTTTACTACTGTACTTTCCTTTACTACAGTACTTTCCTTTACTACAGTGCTTTCCTTTACTACAGTACTTTCCTTCACTACAGTACTTTCCTTTATTACAACTTTCCTTTACTACAGTACTTTCCTTTACTACAGTGCTTTCCTTTACTACAGCACTTTCCTTTACTACTGTACTTTCCTTTACTACAGTACTTTCCTTTACTACAGTACTTTCCTTTACTACTGTACTTTCCTTTACTACAGTACTTTCCTTTACTACAGCACTTTCCTTTACTACAGTACTTTCCTTTACTACAGTACTTTCCTTTACTACAGCACTTTCCTTCACTACAGTACTTTCCTTTACCACAGCACTTTCCTTTACTACAGCACTTTCCTTTACTACAGTACTTTCCTTTACTACAGCACTTTCCTTTACTACAGCACTTTCCTTCACTACAGCACTTTCCTTTACTACAGCACTTTCCTTCACTACAGCACTTTCCTTTACTACAGCACTTTCCCTTTACTACAGTGCTTTCCTTTACTACAGCACTTTCCTTTACAGCACTTCCCTTTACTACAGCACTTTCCTCACCACAGTACTTTCCTTTACTACAGCACTTTCCTTTACTACAGCACTTCCTTTACTACAGCACTTTCCTTTACTACAGTGCTTTCCTTTACTACAGTACTTTCCTTTACTACAGTGCTTTCCTTTACTACTGTACTTTCCTTTACTACAGTACTTTCCTTTACTACAGTGCTTTCCTTTACTACAGTACTTTCCTTTACTACAGTGCTTTCCTTCACTACAGTACTTTCCTTTACTACAGTGCTTTCCTTTACTACAGTGCTTTCCTTTACTACTGTACTTTCCTTTACTACAGTGCTTTCCTTTACTACAGCACTTTCCTTTACTACAGTACTTTCCTTTACTACAGTACTTTCCTTTACTACAGTGCTTTCCTTTACTACAGTACTTTCCTTTACTACAGTACTTTCCTTTACTACTGTACTTTCCTTTACTACAGTACTTTCCTTTACTACAGTACTTTTTGCTCCATCACTGAGCTAAAACACATTATAATATCAATGGATTATCATCTATTTGGATTTGTTAAACAACTTACAATCAGATACAGTAAGTGTAACTGAAGAGGTGACTGACACATCATGGAGCTATCACATTTTTGTAACTCAAGTTAAAGGACTATGGACATTTAGAGGAACATGGGCTTAAGTTGTTTAAAATATGATCTAAACCATTAAACAGCATATAATTCCCATCAAAATTGGTTAAAAATTGACCAATTTACAGCATTTTTAATTATTTCCTGTTATTGCGCATTGACATCATTATTGTCATCAATGGGGATGGATCTTTCGTTACCTTTTGTAAAACCAACGTTTTTATTCTATTATTCTAGTCCACTGCTAATTATGTTTAAAATATAGCATTAGATTGAGGGCAATTTTTTATTTTTGTGAACTTGGTCATACCCTAAATCATCATTTATCTAAAATAGGCATTCTAAAATTCATAAGTAGCTGAATTTGAAGCACAGAATTTCAAGAATTACATAAAGATTTTCAGATGTGTTCTTCTTACTATATCAGACATTCCACAAAAATGTCAAATTTTGAAACTTTGTTCGGTCATAACTTGAAAACTAAATAAGCTTTTACAAATTCTAAAAACTACTGTATAGCTTTTACAAATTCTAAAAACTACTGTATTCCACTCAGATTTTCATGCTCTTTCACATCTTAAATCTGCTAGATGTCTATAGTCCTTAGATTAACCAAGAAAACGTCCCTTGATCCCTACATTAACTTCTCTATCATACAAAAGATGATTCAAAGAGACTGTAAGAATATAATTTGTTTCACAGATAATCCTTAAATAAGAGGATGTAACTGGAGATAAACAAAGGTGACAGGCTGTTTGTAACAACAATTGCAAAATAAAATGATTTATGGAAAGACAAGCAGCTAGCCTTAAACTAATTCCTTTTCAAAGTTTATAACAGTATCCCTGTTATAATTAAGTTATGACAATTAATCAACAATTTGTAACTAATAAAGTGGCATAAGTAACAAGGAATTAGATGTTTTCTGTTTTGGATCTTTAGTAATTAGAAAGGAATGGTTAATATACATGTATTCTGTATTCTAAAAAAAAATGACAATGCCCCGTGTTACACCTATAACGACCACAAAGAAAACTTCTCAGGAAAGTTGGATACAATTTCTTTTCAAAGGAGTTGGGGGAAAATGAAAGCAGAAACTAACATAATTATACTTAACTTTTGGTCATGTGTTGTTTTCAACCATTGTTGTAAATTGCATGATGATGTAGGCTTTTCATCAACCCAGCTTTCCCTACTTAATGAAGAATGTGATAACATTTCACTTCAAGGAATAGGGAAAGAAGGAATAACTTCAGCCGGTTCATTTAGAAAACACCATGTTCACTACCAGTCACAGCAAGTGCTCTGAAACGGTCAAGATATTACCTGTAAACAAAGAAAGAGCGGAATATCATTTTATCTATTCATTTGATGGGTGTTTTTTTAATTTAAGTGCCTTCGCTGCCTTGTGAATTACATGCTGGAGCCTGGACCTTACTACAGTTAAACTGAGACCGGAAATACTGATTAATCCCAAAGCACTATCATAAATGTTTAACAGTTGTATGTTGTGCTGATTTCTCTCTTATTTACATTTGAAGTGCTTCAACTGACCTTTTTGCCCGTGACTAGTAACCTGCTCTTTTCTGGATTTACAATACGATGAAATTAAACAATTACTGGTATACTAAAAAAAAAATTGTAAGCACTGGTAATAAATTCCACTCATTTTAACAAGGATCACAGTTGCAACTTTGTTCATTATACATATACATGCCTATCTTGTCACACGGATTTCATTAAGCTGCAAATAGGGTAAATCCTGTCATTTGTACTGTATTAACACAAAATGGTCATTGCCTAAGAGAAAAAAACAGTTGGAAAATTCCAAATGGTTTCTAATGGAAAAATTTCTATACGTAAATTCGAACTATCTGAAAAATTCCTGAATGGTCCCAAATGCTTCCAAATGGTTACAAATGATTCCAAATGGGAGAAATTCCAGTTGGATCCATTTGGGATTCAATTAATGGTTCAACTTGTTCCAAATGGTCTCAGATGGTTCCAAATGGTTTTCAGTTGGGATACCCCATTTCCAGTTGCAATGAAATGGTATTAGTTTCTAGTTAAGAAACCATTCATGGGATGAAGTTTCCAGTTGGAGCAAACCTTAAATCATGTCACATTCATGTGCATATTTTCAAATAATACTACTGCAGACAAGAAAGCAGCAGATTCTGTAAAAAATGTGACATGCAGCAATATTCTACTTCCTTACCATCTATGAAAGAAAAATAGACTTGTCAGAACTCTTCACTGAAGAGACAATAGGTTTGAAGCAAAAAAATGTAGTACTGCTGAAATAAAATTGAGAACTGTTAAATAGAATACCATAAAATAAAATAATGACCAAGGTTTTTTCAGTTTTCTTTCCTTTATTTACAACTACTTTTATTACAACTTTTCTTTAAAATATTTGTTTACTAAAAACTTTAATTTCAAAAGTATCTTCAGCTTATGTGAACAAAAGCTTGTTTAAATACAACAATGGCAGGAGTAAGCAAGGATGGATGATAAATAATACTTAAGATAAAGGTTCGCTTTTATTCAAGGCAATGCTAGGTAGGTTGTTTGATAAATATTGCAACAAAATTACAGTTGTTGAAAAGAAACTTGTAAAGTATATCAAGCTTTTTGAAGAAAAAAAAGACGAGAAACAATGGTACTGATCTGGCAATAATTGATCTTATGAAGTGAAGAATGGAATATGACTAAAGAGCCTAACTAGTAACTTTGAAGTACAGCAGTCTTTTCTTAATTTTGAATAAACTCATTTTGTTTCAGATTTCTGACTGATTACAGTTAATTCATTATATGCTTTATTTGTGCTACTCCATGCGCGAACACAATTTTTCCCTTTATACTTCATTCATATTTCCTGATTGCAATTAAAGTGAGTACGGTTTAAAATCAAACCTGATCTTCAGCATTCCTGGCTCTAGCTCCTACAAAGAATTTTTTCAAATAATTGAACAAAACAACGTTCATAAAGTCTGACATAATCCTTATTTCATACAATAAGGTTTAAAAATAACAAATCTTCTAGCCATGTTTCATACCTACCAAAGCAAGTAAACATCTTTTTGTAATTATTAAAAACTTTCTTTCTACTACTATGGGAGCTGCCATTTTGATATTAAATCATGCAGAAGATGATGTCATCAACCTAGGAGTATGTTGGAATGATTTGTATTTATTTATGATTTATATAAATGTTCCTTTTTGTTAGTCAGGACATTTTGCATATACATGAAATTATCAAAATATGTTGTTCAAACTTCGTGTCACAACATATTGGAATAAATACTTTGGTATCATCATGCACACAATTTCAATACAGATTAAACAAAAACGAAAGAAGCTTATATTTCATTTCGCAAAAGAGATGGAAACCACAAGATGCTCAAAAATAAAGTTGTTCCTTGATGAGAAGAAAGGATAGTTCGAGCACTTTCCTATTATCTAAAATGTTACTGACAAAACTTGAAGGTCTATGGGACATGAGTAATTTAAAGGTCTATTGTTTTAGAATCCATAGATCCCTGTCTTCTAATCTTCTAAACATTTCTTTTATCTTTTCTTATTCTATTTTAAACATTTCTTTTGTAGATTACAGTCACTGAAATTGACAATAAGCTCTATTTATGGCAGATTTTGAATTTGGGTATACACATAGTTGGTCAGAATTCGTCATATCATTCAATTATGAAAGAATTGAAATAACCACATACATCACATCACATATTGGCACATAACTGGGCACAAAAATACTTGAAGTTGTAAAATAGTCAATACTTAAGTTAGCTTAACCTATTTTGATGGCAATCTTGTTTCATTTATGGATAGCAAACCAAATTATAAATTGGGGTAATGTTGTCACTACAGACCTTTACAAAGACTCTTACTCTTATTTTAATCAACAGAAATTTCTGGCTAAATTTTGGTGTGGTTATATTGATATAAATGTAAACAAGGGGCGTACCAGCAAAATTAATTACGCTCAAAGCGTATGTAAATATTGTAATAGTAACTGCATTGATGATGAGTTCCATTTCCTTTTAGTTTGTCCATATCACACAGACTTACGAGCTAAGTACATTCCGCACTATTATACTTCTCATCCTAATTTGCATAAATTGTGTTCCCTTGTAAATAGCAATTCCAAAAGAGTTTGCCAGTCGCTTTCTAATTTCATCAGGCATGCACTGAATTCCCGTCATGTTTGAAAACTTTTGTTTTTACCATGATTATATATATTCTCTCTTTGTGTTTGAGTTCTTGTTTCCTCAAGCCATTATGTTGTTTTATATACTTTTTGTCATTGTATAGATTGTAATGTAAAAAGGGGCCAATGGCCTGTAACGAAATAAATGTATGTACAAAGACCTTACAAAACTCACTATATTACCAGTAAATCTTAAGAACCATCTAATTCTAATATCAAAAAGCAATGGCTGAAGTAAGAAATATTGAAAACATTTAAAGGAATGCTCCCATGGTAAAACATTTGCATTCAAATGGCATAAACAAAATGGTGAAAAAGTGTTTTAAGTCACATTTTGACACTAGGAATTAAAACCAAATACTATATGCCTTTCTTTACTTGCCTTCTAGTTACGTATATGGAATGCATGGTGTGTTTCACAATAGGAAAGACTTTTAAGTCAGTAGATTATTCTTAAAATATTCTTAGAAAGCCATAGTGTTCAAGGAATATTCAAAGGTTTTCATTCCCTCTACTTGAAAGAGGACTATTAACCTAACATAATGGTGAAGAACCATGTTGATATCTTATTCCATTTTAAGAGTTAGTTGCATCTCAAAGATTTCGCCACTGTGTTGAAAAGTGACAAGTGTATACATGTGGTGTTAGCTTTATTTCCAAAAAAATTTTGTATGCACTTTTGTGAATATAAATTATCTTATCAAAATCCCTTACAAACATTTACAGATCAACAAAAGCTGTTGTTGACATGTTGCAAAGTACATACCTACTGTACAGTACCCTATCAGACTTAATTAGGCACATAAATTTCAAATAATTCAGAAAGAAGTAATTATTCTTCAAATAAATACACACAATTTTTGTGGAAGTGCAGCTGTGGCATCACATTGTTGAATTAGACTTACTGCACCAGAAAAGATTCGATATACTTGAATCTTTAATATAAAATAATCCAGAAATGGAATGAGATATCAAAATGTTTTTTTCACCAATTTTGTAGTCCTGATTCACAGTAAGCAGAAATTTACCTGAATATTTCTTAAAGTTTTCACTTTGATACTGGTTGGATGTCAAGTTTCTTGGGCTTTCTGTTAATGTCAGCAAGCTTTTCAGAAATGTACTTGCTGAACTTCGCGAGCTCGTACCCCTTCTCTGTCTCAGTATAACCTTGATGGCTAAGACACTCCATAAATCTATCTGTAAAGAAATCAATAAAGCAAACAGAATACAGATTAGCAGTTTTCATTTTAGTTCATATTAACTTCCAACTACAACAGGGAAGTTGTAGGTGAAAGTTGAGGCAGAGAACCCAATGTAAAGGGTCAGTAGTATTTTTATATGGTAATTTAACTTATCATCAACCAAGTAGACAGTATAGACAGCCCATTGAGGCAATGCTAACTTGAAGGAAATTGTATGTGATGCACACAAGAAACAAGAGCTGATGATTCTAGAAGACTTGTTTAGGGACCTCCTTCCAAGAAAATTGCTTAATGCCTGCCTCGCCAGTAAATCTAATACGTATAGCTGAAGCCATTTCTGCAGTGATTATTGATTAGCATATCAGTTTTTGCAAGAAAAAAAAAATTGCATCACATGTTTAGTTTGCCCCGAGTCTTTATAATTTTATTTGAAGAGAAAAAAAAGAAAAAAAAAGATCAATAACTTGAGTACTATAAGCAGGTAGTTGCAATAGTACTTTACTTATTCCTCAATCGAGTGAAAATAGCCAATTTTATGACAGATTTGTCATTTTTCTTGTCTTCAAAATAAAATTATTCAGTCATTTTACAGGAATATTCCTGCTAATTTCCATTGTCCTATGCATAATAGAGAACTATGAAAGAAAAATTTGCAGTTAAAATTATGTTGATTTTTTTTTTTCCATTTTAGGAGTTATTGCATTTCAAAGATTGAAAAATGGTATTGAAATGTGACCTCACAGTGTACAGTAAGTATGATGACATAATAGCAAATCCTAGACAATTTTTTTGTAATTCTTTGAAAACTAATTGCCTCTTCCTAAATTACTGGAAGCTTTTTTTGTTCATTTATTGAGATACAACATATACTTTATAACAAACATGCTTTGCCCATTTGCTCATGAACCTTACACTCGTAAGTAAAAGAAAACATTTTTTTTTGCCTTTATGATATCACATGTACTGCGAGCTCACTTTTCAACACACTCGTGCAATCTTCAAAATGTGAAATGCAAAAAGATATCTACATGATTTTTACAATAATTTGTAGTCCTCTATCATACATACTGTATGGAAATGAAATTCATGGGAATATTCCTTTAGAACTTAATATGCAGGTGATTAGTTTGCTGCATCACAACTTGCTATAGTAGATCAAACTAAACATACTTCTTACAAAAGTTCAAAGACAGTCCCCTAAGATTTTCATAATGATATTTTTGTACTTCAGAATTAAAAGAAATAATATGCAGCTGTTCACATACATTTATTTTGGAAGAAAAAATATGTTGATGATGAACAGTAAATACTTTTTCATTCTTCCTTCTTAGATACAAACTGGTTAATCTTTAATAACAAATGATCGCTTACCTCTCATAGCATTCACTTTCACTGGGCTTAGTGCCTGCCTTGGATCTCGCTCCGAGAATTTGGGAGAAGCTTTTCCTCCCAGGAAACGACCCTTCAGAGCGTCTACTCCCCAAACTGACGAAACAAGATTTTTAACAAACATTGAATGTTTGGGGTGGGCTTTGATAAGACCCCATTGAGCCTTATCAACCCATATCTTGCCACCAAAGTATACCTGAAAGAAAAAGTGAATAGGGTTACTTGTTGCTGAGTAAAAGGCAAAATGAACATATTTGCTATTTTACCAGAACAATTTCAATGTATTCCATGCATAAAACATTATTTTGGTATAATACTTTTCACTATGTATTTTTTTGGATGACCTGGTTGACATTTGTGTCGAGTCAACAGAAGAACAGTTATCCCGATCTTGTTTTAAAGTGAAACTGTGGATTAGGAAGAGTCAGAAGGCTTATCGCTTATGATGGAGATCTTTTAGTACCTGAACCCAACCCAAAAGAAGCCCAAAGATTATTAGAACCAGGTAAAATTACTTTTTCAAATTGATAAAATCGCGAGTGCATTTTTAAAACTTCATGCTTACTAACGTTACTCGTTAGGCATAGTATAGCTAACGTTAGTGCGAATCCTTGCAAAATTAAGCAAAAATACTATAATTTAGCTGTGATTATTTACTTGTAAGGATTATAAACAAGTAAATGGGTCACTAAAATCCGATGTGATTAACATGTATTGTCCTTTTTATAGTAACTTTGAATGAAACTTTACAGATCAACCTTTAATTTGTAGTGTAACAGTGCCCATATACCTATTTCGCAAAATCTCCATTCCATGTTGTGAGGTTGTGGTACAGTGGAGTAGCATTAGAATTTTAAGGAAAAGGGTCTCATGTTGTGGGAAAGAGACACATGTTGAGGCAAGAGACCCATGATGGGGGAAAGAGACCTATGGTGGGGGCCAAGCAGTCTCATTTAGGGGGATATCCTTTTCTTTGAAGCAATTTGGATCCTGGAAGAGGGCCATATTTTGGGGGATGGCATTACCAATGGTTCCCCCCCTCTCAATATACAAAAAAAAAAAAAAAAAAAACTGTATTTTCTTGGAAACATTTAAAATTGTATTTCTCTTAAGGATTTTCTTGTATTTGGACAAATTTGTTGAAATTTCATATGTGGTACGGTACCAATTGTCACTGACGGATACCAAGTTTGGCAACGTCAACATGATTACTGATGCTCTGCACCATTTGCGAGTACCTTTTCATCGAGAATTACTAATGGAATCAACAGAAATAAGTTTTTACAAGACATTCAGCATAACCTAAATAAATATAAGTATTTTCAAAGCTTTCAATAGCTAAAATTAGGTCATAAACTGAAAATTTCAAGCCTATGCATAATAAATGAGGTAAATTAGCTAATTTGCAAAACATTTTTATTGAAATATTGGTGTAAACATTTCCATTTTATATTATATTAGTTCTGTACATCATAGAAAGGAACAATGCATGTGTATAGAAACGTATAGTGGCAAATCCTATCAGATAGATCATTGGCAAAATCAGAGGTCAATTTTTAGGTCAAAATATTTGAAATTGGCATTTTTTTTTCTGGCTCCACAAAAAATCAAGAGTACTATCTAATGAATAGTCCTTCTCTCAACAATTTAAAAATTATATCAATATTTTTTTCTAATTAGCCACAATGAGAGCAGAATACCACAACGATAGCAGTTTTAGGACATCTAATAATCTTTATTAATGACCTGAATTGCATAAATTTGCATATTTGACCAGATGCAAACCAACATAAAGTTAAAAATCTTAGCCCTCATATAACATAAACTTATTACAGTAGAAAATAAAAATATGTGAAGAAAAAAAAAAAAAACTCTTTCCAAAAAGTTTAGAGTCCCTAACATTACACTTGCAATCTCAAATGCTCTGGTAGAGTAAGGGTTAGCGACGGCAGAGCATTTACCTGTAAAAGATGCTATTCGTAAACATACCTTACCACCCAACACCTCAAAGAGGGAAGGTCCATCCTCTGGGTCCTCATCTAATGACCTTGACCTTTTTGGTGGGGGCTCCGGCACAACAAAATCATCATGTTGTTCTTGATTTGATGATACAGTAGCGGCGTGACTGATGGTTGGGAAGAAGCAGATGGTTTGGAGGTTGCAGAAGATGGCTTGGAGGTTGCAGAAGATGGCTTGGAGGTTGCAGAAGATGGCTTGGAGGTTGCAGAAGATGGCTTGGAGGTTGCAGAAGATGGCTTGGAGGTTGCAGAAGATGGCTTGGAGGTTGCAGAAGATGGCTTGGAGGTTGCAGAAGATGGCTTGGAGGTTGCAGAAGATGGCTTGGAGGTTGCAGAAGATGGCTTGGAGGTTGTAGAAGATGGCTTGGTAGTTGATGGCTTTGTTGTTGACGCAGATGGCTTGGTAGTTGATGGCTTTGTTGTTGACGCAGATGGCTTGAAGGTTGAAGCAGGAAATTTCATCCTTGATGCAGTCTGCTTATGTTCACCTTGACCACTAGATACTTTACCTGAGAAGAAAAGATATTTCAAAATATTTGATTGCAAACTTAGAGACAATAAATAATACAGCCAACAGGTTGACAGTATTTCCCATTGTTTGTTATGGTTTTTAGCTCCACTATTCTTTAAATAGTCGAGCTAACTTGATAAAAGTTGGTATTAATTAGTTCTTTTAATAACACTGTACAACAAGTGGTACTTTTATGTTTGGTTTCAAAAACAAGAAGTGTAAAAGATTAGGAAATTAAATCAATGAGGACAGGGTGAAAAGAAATGCTATCCATGATATATATATATATATATACAGTAGCCTGCTGTAGGTGTCCTTAATGAAATAAATTTGGAATGCAATTATTGTCTACCTTTTCCTTTGAAATTCTTTGGACATGCCGCTCGCTGTCACTTGAAGAGGAATCTTCCACACTGGTGTCCAAAACTGTTCGTATTCTAACCCGTGCCTGTTCTAATCTCTTCATTAACAATTCGTGACTTTCTATAAAGAAAACAAAATGAGGAAGATAAAAAATTAGGAAGAAATTAAATGGAAAAACAATTCAAATATTTACCTCACATTGTTTTACTTCTGTAGGTGACTGACAAAGTCAAGTCTCTAATTCTGGCCAGCATCTTGATTAATAACTTTGAAGGATTCATATTTCAAAAGTCGTTTCCAACACTAAGAGACTCATATGTTCTATCTTCAGAGGGGAAAAAGGAAGAAAAATTGAAATTCTGCACCGAAATGGGGCAAAGGGTGTTTAACAAGACTTTCGAGTACAAACCTTATGAAAATTAGCCTGCAATAATGTAAGCGGCATTTGTGATTTTAGGAAAACAAATATGGCATTTTAATTTTATCACTGGTGTAAGTGGGAATTTCAACATTTTGGCAATATTTTGGCTCAGATTGTGAAACTACTGAAATTGAAATTTACTATTTTGTTCACAAAGATTTTGTGCCATCGAATTGTCTTGACAAACGGGATATTCCCAAAACTTAAAAACAAGCAAAAGATCACACAAATTACAATTTGTGCAGCTGCAAACACTGATTTGGATGGTGCGCAGCTGCGCGGAATTACGTGACCTTTTTGCAAAATTATGAAAGATTTCCAGTTTTGTTCCCTAGGAGGAAAGTTTTTGAACATTTTTTGCAGGGAATGGATTGTCAAGGAATTTTTCATCCCATTTCTAAGTTTCACGACCCAGAATGCAAGTCTTCAAATAAGAATCAAAATTCAACAAAAATAATGAGCTTTTTCCTATACAGTCTAACATAAATGACCCCTTATGGTTGCCATTTCAAGTGTGGCCTATAGTACAAGTGGGCCAAAGTTAGTGTAATCGTATATTTCTCCTTCTTCGACAAAAGATAACAAACTCATCATTTCAGCTGTTAATTAACTAAATTCACTGTTTTTGAAGACAGGGATGGGCTTTAAACAACATACAGAATAAGGTAAAACATCAGTGCGACAGGGAGTGCATTTCTGAAGGTATACTTCCTCCATGATCTTGGAAGGTGGAGTCGTTGTTGGTTTTGAGGGACAAAAAGAGTCCTTCTTTTCTTTTATAAATGCTTAACATTTCAGGATAGGAGGCCAAGTACTATCATAAACTTGTCCTTCCTCTGCATGTGTAGTCGTAGTGGAGTAAAGAACTTGTCCTTTGTTTGCAGGCATAATTGTACTCGTAGTGCGCAAAAACGATGCAACATGAAGATTATTTTACTTCGACTGCGCCTGTGCGGGCGTAGTGGATACTTTGAATTATGTGTTATGAGTCTGCACATAAGCTGTACGATGGTACTGGCGGGAGTAGGCCTACTGTGGCCTGTAGGCTACTATCGTTAGGCTTAGATATTGACGGTAAATTTTCGAGTCCGACTCAAAAATATATACTTCAGAGTTTTGCGGGGTATTCATAACCATGCCGATATTTCTGACAACGAAGACAATTAGCCTACTAACGTTGGGCAAATGCCCTTTCTTTGCAACAAAAATATATTTTTCATTTATTACTTAGGCTTAGCTGCATGAACTTCGAACCCAACATCTCAGATCTAGGCTATGAATGTCCTAACGTTAGACACCTACCTCCAGGCTCCAGTCCTGGCTACCAATTTCTTCATTTTGTTAGGTTCTAAGTTAGTCCTATCAAGTGTTAAACTAGCACTACAGCCCAAGTTCAGTACCAAATCTTCTTAGTAAGGGTGTTGGTGGTGCGAGAAGAGATGAAGTTGTTCAAAGTGTTGGTTTTCAAGCACGGCTGATATGAAAGAGGTTGAGGTTGTGGGTGGTCGGATTAGTTTTGAAGTTCCTGAGGGCCCTTTTCCTGTTCTTGATAGCAGTTTTGCCATCATCAGAGAACCAGTGGTTGTAGGGGGAGGGGGGGAGGGTTAAAGGTTTTGGGAATAGAGCAGTTGGCGATGTTGATAAGGATATTACTGTAGTTTGACATAAGATCCTCACCCTCGAGGAGATGGGGGGAGAGGTGTGAGTCACAGAGGGTTTCAAAAAGGAGCCAGTCAGCCTTCACGAGGTTCCAAGTGGGGGTTTGAAGGTTGGAGTGTAAAAGAAGAGGGTAATGGTCACTACCACAAAGATCAGTAGTGACCTTCCAGCTAAAATCAAGGAGGTTGGGGGAACAGATTGACAGGTCATTACAGGTAAGGGAGCCTGTGGCAGGGTGAAGGTAGGTCAGGGATTTAGTGTTGAGCAAGGAGAGGCTGTGCTGTCGAAGAGCGTTTTCGATGAGCTTGCCTCTGGGGGTGGTGATATTAGAGCCCCACAGAAAGGTTGTGGGCATTGAAGTCACCAAGAAGGATGAAGGGGGAGGGGAGCTGAGAGATGAGGTTGTTAAGGCTGGTTGGCTAAATGTTGGCATGGAGGGAGGGGGGGGGGGTAGATATTGCAAAGAGTGAAGGTTTTGTGGAGGGGGATAGACATACAGATGGCCTGAAGGTCGGTGTTCGCATGTGCGGGGCTGTGTGGGATATCGTGTCTAACGAGAATGGAGACACCCCCACAGGCCCTGTCGGCGTCCACTTGATGTTTGTGATAGCAAGCGAAGATGTTGAGGAATAATGTTCAGTGGTTTTTAAGAAGGTTTCTTGTAGGCAGAAGACAACCGGGTTGAAAGTAGTGGCCAGAAGATAAATTTCTTCAGAAATGGCCTTTAGGCTCCTTATGTTCTATTGTATAATGTGGTGAATCTTATTGTAATTGTTAACATTACACGCCATAAGGAGGCAGGGGGTTATCTTGAGGAAGATCTGTTAGGTCTGAGTTGGCTTATTTTTCCTTTGGATCTGTCCCTGTTTCTTTGGGAGCAGTTGTTTTTGAAAGTTGGACGAGAAGTATGTCCGGTAATCGAACAATCCATGCTCTCTTCCGTGTCATATGTGTGGGTTTGGATGGTGGGCTGTTTGTTGATTGGTTGTTTCTTGGTTTGTTGATTGGATGATTATTAGCCAGGTTGGCTTGAGTTTGATGGTATTAGAGTTGTTGGGGTAGAAGACGGCGGGAATCTTAGAGGAGGAAGGAAGGTTGGGGAGAGAAGTAGTGGTGGTGGAGGTGGTTTAGGTAATGGTGTGGTTGGGTTGTTTGCAATGGTGATGGGCTTAGGATTGGGTAAGAAGAGTCAGGTGAGGTCTGTTTGGGTATGTGAGTCAGTTTTAGTTGTGTGCGGGGGGGAGGTAAGGGGGCTATATTGGTGTTAGAGGAGACTGCGCTCGAGTAGGATGGTTTAGTGTGGAGAGAAGCAAGAAATTGCTTCCTGGCCTCCGGGTAAGTGATGTTGGGATTAAGGGTTTTTAGTTTGGTTATTTGCTTTTCCTGAAGCCAGGTGGGGCAGTCTTTTGAGAAGGAGGGATGGTTAGCTGGATGAGTAACGTCGCAATTGGTGCAGTGTGGGGTGCTGGTGCAGGAGGTGCTGTCATGGTCCAGGGCTCCACAGTTGCCACAGCGCGCTTGGCTGCGGCAGGAGTTTTTACCATGGCCACACCTCTGGCACTTATGACAACCGAGGGGGTTAGGAATATTAGGAGTAACTGGGATTCTCAGGTAGCCAGCAGTGATGTGGGAGGGGAGAGTTGGTGTGGAAAACGTCAGGAAGATGGTATTGGTAGGTGTTTCGGTCTACCAAATATACTCTTTTCAACAACTTATAATCCCAACCTTCACTATAACCTCCACTCACTCCAGGGGTGAAGTCACTATAGAGGGTGAAGTTGGTATAGAAGGGTGAAGTAATTATACAGGGTGTCAGTCAAGTATCCGCACATTTAAGGTATCCTTTTTCAAGATCCTCATATCTACCTATATTGAACGCATTAAAGTTATTAGCTGTTGCTGAGGGGTAACAAAGCTGTGTGACATTTGTGGTGAAAATTGACTGCGGAGAAAAACTATTCGTCAAATGATCATAGGCATTGAAAGTATTTAGCGGGGATAGCAAATACTGTAAGTACAAATAAGATACTCAAAAAACTAAGCAACCTTTTGTTATATTGAGGAAATATTCTAAACTTTGAAGAACCTTATTTGAATGCTTGGCAATAGCGACAAGCCTTTGATATATTGGACATTACGTTCCGAGTGAACATTATTACATTAAAGCATGTTGAGTCAGGTGTATGATTAGAAATCCTAATCTATTACATTGTAAGGTAATTAGTAAGGTTGTTAGTAATACTTATTTTCAAGAAACAGAAACGAGCAGCAATAGTAAACAGCACAGGTAGATATACAGCATGAACTTATTGTGCATTTCAGGGGTTTTGTTGGGTGCTTATCTATTGCATTGTCTAATGGCTGACTCTTCACCTGTAACACTTTGTCAGATTGGAAAGCTATTTAAACAAAAAAACTTAATACTGTTGTAGGATTGGAAATGAACTTACAATGGCTTTCAAATTTGACATGGGTCTGCTTCCGGACTATCTCTCATTGCTTTTGCTTCAATGCCATAAAAGACTCATCTTTGAAGGTGAAGAGTTGCTTTCTTCTTTTACCCTTGAAAGAAACAAATAAACTATTTACAACAATGATATACATGTAACAAATAAAGCATACTGTATTCAATGTATTACGTGCCCCTGCTCTAATTAAAGCCCACCCAACCATTGTTTGACTGATAATAAATCTATATGATTACTTTAAAGAAGTTTTATTTCATTATTTGCTCATTTTGCATATCCGACACTAACAATATTTTTGTAATGTTTTTTGTGGGCCTAGTAGTATGGAACCAAGTCACACAATGCAGTTCAAATAGCAAACTGTAATGGGAAATTGGCGCTTAGTAATAAGAAACTTTGGGCCTAACAAATGGCACAATTCTATTTTCATAAGATAGCTTACGGTAGTTTTCATTCTGATATACCTGTACTGAATCACCTTTGTAGCAGTGTAGACTTAAATCGAGTCCTGACACTAGTTCACTTTCTGATGGACATGGACTTTTATTTCTGGACTTAGATATATGTTTTCTTTATTTGAACTTCAACCTAGATATGGGTTCTATGACTCTGACTTGGATGCTAAATCTGTATAGAAATAGTATAAGTAAGGGCTATGAGCCGGAATGGTTTCACTCTCACCCAAGAAAATGAGTGCCCTATCTAAGTGCTTGCTGCACTTGCACATCCAATTCATGTGTACCCTAAAAGGTAATGTGTATGGAATTGACAACCCTTTACACCAAATTAGCTCAATGGATTTGGATATCTTACGTTTTCATTGTTGTACATCACTACTTACATGTATATCAATATGAATAATTTACAAATAACATGGTACACTGTTAGATTTTAACACATACTGACTTCCTCGAAAAATATTGAAAAGGCTTTGTCGGCACGTCGGATACCTGACCAGGGCGGGTACCCGGTCCGATTTTTGGACCCGGTGCAAAACTAACAGTGTTTAGATAAATGTTAAGAATTTTTAAAACTGCCTATTTTGAAACTTCACAATGCTTTCTTCTGTTTGGATTGCTCAACATTCCTTATAAGGTTATATAAATTTTACCGGCTTGCCCCCATCTGATGCTAAATAGACATTATTTTCATGGATGAAAATCATGAGTAGGCTACATTTGAAAGTTCGACTGCAGCCATGAACTTGAAAAAGAAAGTCACACTAAAAGCTTGAAAACAGATATTCTGGTGCGCTGTTTGCAAGGAACGTGTACATTGTATATCTGAATACTATGCTGAATATATCTGAATATATTGGCATCTGAATACTATGTTCTTAACTTTTCAACTGACAGCTCAGGTAGTGCTGTTGATTTGTGATTAATTAAACAAACGTTTAATCTCCAAAATTTGCAAGCATTTTACGATTCATCGCAAACAATCTTCCCCCAACATTCGTTTAAAAAACAATCTTTTAAAGTGCTCAATTAAATTTTTGTGAAACTGATACAGCTTTCACATAAGTACTTTACATGCATTTTTGGAAAACAAATAAGCCAAGTATCTCACCAAAATGCAAATATCATGTCATAAAATTACCCATAAGGGTAATAAAACTAGTTGAAAATAAAAATTGTTGGAATTAGCTGACCTTAAAACAGGTTAGAAATGCAATATATGCAAGAAATAAGGCCATTTTTGGCCTTAGCACTGCTAAAGCATGTGAAGTGTCACCTTTCCTGGTCTGACAACATGCTGTTACAAAATATTTTATTAACAACAGATTAACCCCAGTTTAGTTAATATTTTATTTACAGTACAAACATACCACCGTTTAGTTAATATTTGATTTACAATAGAAGTATCCTAGTCTAGTTTTTAAAGAGCCCACCAATTAGTTGAAGTTAGAGCTATCCATACTTCTAGCTCATATACAGTACACTAGGTATAATGGAATGTTTGCGATTAATTGTTTTAGAGTTTTACTAAACATTTAAAAGAGTTGCGAGCGATTAGCAATTAAACGCCAATCGTTAGGAGTAGCAATTAATCGATAAGGGTCCGCGTCACAAAGGCTTTATGTGACTGTCACCCGACCGACGGTAAACCAGTCGCGGACGGAGCCCAACCTAAAAATAGCACAGAGTTGCCTATCGAATCAATGTCAACACAAGAAACACGCGTCCAGGCATTCACTCTTAGTTTGTACGCACTGAATGCACTTTACAATGTGTGTGAGCTTTCTGTGTTCATTGGTGAAAGTATCAATATTGTTTTAAAATCGACTTCCTGAAGTGGCATGTACTTGTACTGTAGCTACATATATATGCATATAAACTTTTGCAAGTTCAATCTGTGTTCTCTTAAAGTGTAGTCAGAAGGCCTACATTAAAAGTGTTTAACAGGCTTTGATAAATCGCATAAAATTTTATAAACAATAAACATACAGATCGTGATCCTTGCTGGTTTTGTGCCTCTTCACTCTCCAAATAGTCCTATTTGTTTTAATGCCAATCATTATATAGATGAATTTAATTACTCCTTTTTTTTTCACAGAGCATGTTTAATTTTTAAAAGCATGTTGTTTTCCTACCAAAAGTTAATAGAAAATAAATTAGTTTGTGTTGTTTTTTCTTTTTATAAAGTTTATTTCAGAACAGCCAGAAAAAGACAAAAACCTGAGACTTATCAATTTAAATTCAACATAATTTCTTCGAAAAATAATAATAATGATAATAATAATAATGATAATAATAATAATAATAATAATAATAATAATAATGATAATGATAATAATAATAATAATAATAATAATAATAATAATAATAATAATAATAATAATAATAATAATAAATATAAAAACATTTGTTCCTAATCTAATTCATAGGCCTAAGAAAAGAAACACAAGAGGGTGGGGAAATAAAGCTCCCATTTTCATCATAAATATCCTTATCCATACAGTACGTGGGTTAGGGGAAAGGGGGGGGGAGATATTTCATTTTTAAAATGTCCATTTGGTCCCTCTTATTTTATCTTCGCATGTAGGCCTACGTGTATGTCCAAGATACTGCTTTGTGGCAATGGGCTCCTCTACAAGTATATACAAATACCATGTACAAACTGAATTTTAATGTAACTGGCAATACGGGACCAAAGTCACATTTTCTTACCGAAATCAGGTGGGAGAAACCATAAAATACACTATGATACAAACACTTCATCATAAAAATACAAGAAAAAAGGAGCTACACCACTCCATCCACCCCCATGCATTCCCGTGTTGAGGAAATTTATTCAGGGTTACCCCGCCCCGAAACTGACATTTACTGTATGGCCTAACCCCTATTAAGGACCGGGACAAAAGTGAGTGTTCCCCAGTAATTACGGCCCTGCATCCCCTGTTAATTGCCCAAACATTTTTTTTGAATGAAAATATAAGCATTCCCCTGCGATACAGAACAAAAGTGGAGTTACACCACTCCCCTCTTTCCCCTTTGCATTCCCATGATGAGGATATTTATTAAGGGATATCCCCTCCCCAAATCTGACATTTATAAACCCAAAGGCTTTATACATCTTTCTCACACCAAACATGCATCAAACATATCTTTTGAATGAAAATATTAAGCACTCCCCCGCGATACAGAAAAAAAGTGGAGTTACACCACTACCCCCCCCCCACTTTCTTTGCTTTCCCGTGTTAATGAAATTTATTAACGGATATCCCCACCCCGAGACTGACATTTACTAATCCCTTTGTTCTTTCGGATATTACCCCACCCCCCTTGCCTCCATCCCTTGTTAATTGACTTCACACCAAACATCTCTTTTAAATTAAAATATTAAGCATTTCCCCTCGATGTAATGGAAATTTCCCATGTCATGCAAGCGCGTATGGATCAAATCCAGGCACTGCAATAGTAGAAATGGTCCTAACTATTCATACGCTTCCATATAGGCTTTGGGACCCAGGGTGATGATAACATTATAAGTTATTATAATCTTAAGGCAATGTTAATCAGCATTAATTATTCAATCTTGCTTTCTTGATACACTCATAGAGAATAAGAAACATTTGATAATGAATACATGCTTCTACCGTTCAAATATTGGTAATTTTAAAGGGACACATGTTTAATAAGCAAGGTTACTACCGCAGTACGTATTGCAGTATCGCCACATGGTAATTAGCATACCCCGACCGTAAGATCTGTAACTAACCTACATTGCGTAATTAAGACCAGCTCCCACCTGTACCTAAAACTTATATTCATACACAAAGTGATACATTCTTTGTGTACTTGATACCCTGGGATTCATTCCATTGACAATTCGCTAGCGTCAATGTGTTCAGGTGTTAGAAATAGTATGCATTTTATGACTGAAAACAGTCAGAATTATTATTGTTTTGATTGCATTTGTTACCAAAGCGTTGAAATTCCATTATTTTTAGATTACAATACATATAAACACCATTCGCATTTGAGAAAATATGCTTTGGTATAAAATCTTCTGGGACTAAATTATATCAAACATTAACATTATCCGTGTAACTCATTATCTGAGAAAACTTTCGACTTGGCCCAGATTTTTTTTAGCATATGATACATAGAGAATACCAAGCCCCGCCTCCCTCTACCTTAACTGTGTTACAAGGTACCAGATTTTAAGATAATAATTTTGTTGGCAAACCAGAACTAAGTTTTTGTAACCCGATTACGACTGGGTGAGCTAGGGCAATTGTTTACCATTATTTGCTGTGTATTTCTGTATAGAGTGAATATTTCTGAGGAATATTACTGGATGTACAGTAGGCCTATCTTGTACTTTAAGTTTCTGACTTAAGTAACTCATCCCACCTAACTTTCGGTAGAAACATTCTGCTCTTAACAATACCAGTGAGAGAAAGGACCTGAACACTCAAATTCTCATAGGTGCAGATCACGGGGGCAAGGGAATGATCACCACCCCTCCCCATATTACATTTGCAAATTTTGTACGAATTTACTAGTGAGTAGTTATTTCGATGTTGGGAAATTTCGTCAAACTTAATGTATTACGGATTTATAAAATGATTTTTTTTTACTAAATTCCGACCGAATCTAAGCCCTTATTTGGCTCTCAAATTAATAAGATCGTATTTTGCTTCTTGGGATTTCGCCCCGGCCCGACCATCCAGGAAGAAATTTAGAATACTTTACTTTGCTTGTAAACAATTCATTTCCACCAAAATCCAAGCTAAATTGTGATTGAATAAACTGTTTAAGCCTATTGCCATTTCGGCATAATTAACATTTTACATCCAGTCGGTTGTCGGAAAATTCACAATTCATGTACCCCCCATGGATATACAAAGTCCATGGTGATTCTTCATTGGGACAACACCCTTGGGAGCGAAAACAAATTATAAGACATTGCATTCTTACTCTTGCCCGACAAAGCTCCCACCCCTTCCCCTACGGCCACCAGACCTGGATCAGTTTTTGATTGAGAATTTAGGAATCCTAGGTTTCACCCCTTACCCCATTTTCTAAACCAAACCTGCACCCCTGAAAAGTTCTCATAAGTTGACATGCAGAAGAAAATAATTTTCTCAAAACATATTGCCTGTCATTTGAAGGTAGGATGTAAGCCACAAAACACACAGAGCTCCACGATCTTGAATGTCTGAGTGTGAATGAAATCTTATAGATTTGGTTCCATTATAGAAAACACACCTTGAAAAATACAAATCAAAATGCAATATAACTAACATGCATGGTAGGATAATTATGATGAAAATAAAAACAAAACAAGCAGAATTCTGCTTAAAATTAAAAGAAATTAAATCAGTGGGGTGCTACCCACGGGAATAAACTGCAAGCCCCTTCTCTCGATTTGTATTGATACTACAAAAACAATATTTTTTGTAAATGTGACGGGCCGCATAGGCGAGATTTGGGGAGAAAGGTTTGAACTCATTTTCTCCATATTTACATCTTCTGTATTGTGGTATATGTTTTGTGTCTTCGTGTAATTTTCATAAGCCCCCCCTCCACACACACACCCAAACATACACTTTCGGTGGGTAAAGTGCAGTGGCGGCACTAGGATTTTGGTCATATGGGGCAAGAGTGGCAATTTGGTCTCATGGGAGGAGGGGGAGCAAAAACTTATATATAGGATATATATATACATTATATATATATATATATATATATATATATATATATATATATATATATATATATATATAGGATATATATATAGGATATATATATAGGATATATATATAGGATATATATATAGGATATATATATATAGGATATATATATATAGGATATATATATATAGGATATATATATAGGATATATATATATATATATATATATATATATATATATAGATATATATATAGGATATATATATATAGGATATATATATAGATATATATATAAATATATATATATATATATATATATATATATATATATATATATATATATATATATATATATATATATATATATATATATATATATATATATATATATATATATATATATATATATATATATATATATATATATATATATATATATATATATATATATATATATATATATATATATATATATATATATATATATATATATATATATATATATATATATATATATATATATATGTTTATTTATATATATATCAGACAAAATACGTAGCTTTACACAATTTTCTGGCGGGCAAATGGGGAGAAGGCGTTCTCGTAGTGCCGCGCTAGGTTTAGTGATGATCATACAGCAATTGCAATTCCTCCCGAATTCTTTTGAAACAATTAAAATTTCACTTGTTTTAATTAGTGAAACGTAAGTAGCATTGACTTTGATGAGACTGACAAAAGAACAAACATTTTATATCACACCCTTCTTTCTATGATAGAGGAGAGGGAGAGTGCTGTTAAGGCTGCCACTCCAAATTGCTGTTTGATTTTGTTCTGTTTTTGGATAGTTTTTCCCTACCTTGGTGTCTACATTTTTATACCAGAGGTAGTTTTTATCATCAGGATTCTACTGGTCATTATTTTGGACGATCTTTATATCAGTTTTTTGTGCATTTTTCTTTTATTTTGTTTATAACTTTTCTGTCATGAGCCTAAGCTTAGCACAGTGAACATACCCCTAACTGCTTATTGCTCAGTCAACTGTTGCTTGGCCTTTCACTTTACCCATTGTTGGAGACTTAACAAATCTGCAGCTTTTTGCTTTCAGTGACTTGGTGCTGCAGTTGATATGACAATAGGATTATCAACTTGACCATGAAGAGAATAGTATTATCTATCCTCATTATATTTTCCAGAGGTTTTTCACTTCAATGACTTGTGTCTCACAAATTCTGGAATGCTATTGTGCACAGTTGAATTCAATTCCGTCATTATCTGATTTAAGAGGAAAATACAGCAGTCAGCATAGGTGCTTGACTCGACCTTTCTTGTATTATGCTAATTCAACTAATACTTTTTATCTGGAACTTTTGGCTTCAGGTGACATTAACCCTGACTCTGGTCCTGATTTTCCCAGAAATCACGGTGTTAATGATAGTCCCAGATTTAATGAATTGGTTCACATTTTATACACCCGTGATCAACTTTTTGATATTCGCAACAGCAGCCTCAAATATGTACGTGCAACACAATTAGTGTCTCCTCATATTTTGAATCTTGTCAAGAATCTAAAAATATATACTGTCCAACCTTAAAGTATCAACCGTCCGCGAAACCGCCGAACACATCGAGGTAAAAAAGCCGGTCGGAAACGGGTTAGAAATATCCAAACTCTTGTTTCTGCTCGACTCTTGTTTCCCAAACGAGACGGTGGGGTCTGTTGTGAAAATCTTAAGACTTTTAATCGTTCCACAAACTCTTACATAAATTTCTGCTCAATAAATGTTCGATCAATTAGAAACAAAACAAGTTATTTTTTTGACTTTGTACTGAATAAAAATCTTGATGTAATTGCTATCAGTGAAACCTGGCTGAAAGCTGATGAATCAGTACTGATTAAAGATATTACTCCAGCAGGTTATACTTTTCGCCATATTCCACGAATTAACAAAGCAGGAGGTGTAGGAACACTTTTTAGGTCCAGCCTCTCTGTTGTGGTTAAATCTGATGCTTGTGGGTATGAATCATTTGAAGCAATCCATGCTACTGTTACTTCAAAATCCAATCATTTTGTCTTATCAATATCTATTGCCTTTCTGGTTGCCAGGTTGGCCAATTTCTTACTGATTTTGAGAGTATGCTTGTTGACTACTTTCACCATTCATCTCATATTCTGTTCTGTGGTGATTTTACTTTCCATGTGGATGACCAAAATAACATAGTTGCCAATAAATTCAAGGACTTATTGTCTTCTTTTGGACTACATCAACATATCATCGAATCCACCCATCTGCATGGACATGTTTTAGACCTACTCATTACTCGCGAATCCACGTCTTTGCTCTCTAACATCTATGTACACCCAGGACTTTCTGACCATTATGCCATTTTATGCAATCTTAATCTTCAGAAGCCCCCTCTACCTATTACTGCCATTGTGACAGTAATTTAAAGGCAAGTGATATAAGCAAATTTACAAATGACATCCAATCTGCTTTCTGCGATGCCGACCTGGATAACCTAGATTTAAATATGTGTATTGAAAATAATGATTCCGTTCTAAGAAATCTTTTGGAAACTCACGCACTGATAAGGTCAAGAACTGTTAAGTTAAGAGCTTCTTGTCCTTGGTTTGATGATAATATTCGATCAGCTAGGAAAATCCGCCATCAACTTGAGCGGAAATGGATGCGTTCAAAGCAGGAAGTTGACAGACAGGAATACTGCAAGCAGCGCTGTGTTGTCAACAGCTTGATTAAGCAAGCAAAGACATTGTATTATTCTGACCAAGTTGAGGGTTGTGCAGGTGACCAGAGGAAATTATTTAGGATTGTAAAACACCCTGCTTAATAAATCTAAGGATCCAGTGCTACCTACAGCGGAATCTGACGAGGCACTAGCAGAAAGTTTTTCCCGCTTTTTCGAGAGAAAATCCATAATATTTGTGAATCTTTCAAGGACGTTCCAACTAATTGTTTACCTCTTATTCATGATACAAGGTGCAATATTAATATTTCTGTTTTTGAACCAGCCACTCTTGATGAAATTAAAGATATAATTAAGGCATCTCCTACTAAATCATGTGATCTTTTTCTTAACAAAAAATGTATTGATGCTATTGCCCCATGTATCACATCAATTGTAAATAAATCACTTCAGCTCGGTTTTCCTGAAAACCTTAAGGTAGCACATGTGCGGCCCCTATTGAAAAAAGCAAGCCTATACATAAAGAGATTTTAGGAAATTACAGGCCCGTTGCGAATCTTAAGTTTTTGGGTAAGGCGATTGAACGTGTGGTGTCACGCAGAATATTGGATCATATTCAGAAAAATGATCTATCTGACCCCTTCCAATCAGCATATAAGGACCATCACGGGGTTGAAACTGCACTTATGTGTATCAATAATGACATACTAACCTCTCTGGATGATGGCAAGATCACTGCTTTACTTTTGTTAGATTTAAGTGCCGCTTTTGATACAGTGGACCACAATATTTTACTTGCTCGTTTAGAAAATTGCATTGGGATAAATGGCATTGCACTTGATTGGTGTCGTTCATATTTATCACAAAGACCTCAATTTACCTGTGTTGGGGATGCTGCATCAAAGCCCATGTGCCTTAATTACTCTGTTCCACAGGGTTCAGTACTTGGCCCACAGTGATTCTCAATATATACCAACCTAATTCGCAACATTGTTTTAAAAGCACAATGTGTCATATCGCATATATGCTGATGACACTCAAATTTATCTTGCTTTCAAACCTCATCAACAGGATTGTGATTACAGCATAAATGGTTTACAAAATTGTGTTCAAGATATCCGTGCTTTAATGAAAGTTAATTTTTTAAAGCTAAATGACAATAAAACGGAATTTGTTCTTTTCGGTTCCCGTCAACAACTGAATAAGGTTACTGTTCCACACATTGCGGTCGGTGAATCATTTGTTCCATCTTCAACCCAAGTACGAAATCTTGGTGCCATTTTTGATGCCAAAATGACTTTAAAACCCCATATCTCTAATGTCATCCGCATGGCTTCATTTCATCTTCGTAATATCGGCAAATTGCGTAAATATCTTAATCGTGCTGCTACTGAGCAGATTATTCATTCCTTCATAACATCACGTTTAGATACAGTTAATTCAATCCTTTACGGCTTGCCGTGTGAACATATCAGTCGTCTCCAAAGGCTACAAAACACTGCGGCCAGAATTCTTACTCTCCAAAAAGTCCTGTCACATCAAACCAATTTTGAGAGATTTACCCTGGCTTCCTGTATCATATCGTATCATCTATAAGATATTGCTCATCGTATACAAATCTCTCCAAGGTTGTGCTCCACTTTACATATCTAATTTGTTAAAACTGTATATTCCTGTCCGAAATTTATGTTCTTCAGATAAATTACTTCTGTTTGAATCAAAATCTAAGCATTCATGCGGGGACAGGGTCTTTCGCTGTCGCTGCCCCACGCTTATGGAATGAATTGCCATTTTACATCAGATCTTCTATTACTATTGGTTCCTTTAAAAAGAAGTTAAAGACTTACTTAATGTCTAAGGCTTTTGTCAATGTTCAATAATTGTTGTTTTGTTTTATAATTATTTTGTATTTTTGTATTTATTGTATGGCGCCTTGAGCACCTAGTTTAGGTGGTTTGTGCGCATTATAAGTCTTATTGTTATTATTATTATTCTTTCGCAATACATTGCTTTAATGCAAACGTTCTCGCTACGTATGATATATGAACCCTGGGATTAAATGTTTTCAGCACTACGGGTGGAACCGTGGGTTTGAAGGAACCTGTATTTCCAAGGGCAGCTTCTGTTTAGTTGAATTAATTCGGAACATCACAGACAAAATATCAAGGGCTTGGGTATACTGTACATTTGATTATAAGTAAAAGATATAATTTTGTTTAAAAGTTAAAATGCAAACCAAACTCTTGAAAAATGAATGAAAGTATCGTACACACCACATCTGTTCCTCGTCAGTATGAGATTAAGTAGGTCCAATGAGTGATTATACAGAACGTAGATGCAAAGGACAGTGGAGGTAAAATACAACACAAAGTTTTCATTTTTATTTCAAACTCATAACAACACTTTTGACGTTCAAATGCATGTGTATTTTTTCAGGTAAGATACATTATATTTCGTGAATCTTTATTTCTCCCGCGATAAACGTACTTACAGTATCATACAGTGATTTACCATGCATGCACACTATAGCACTAAGTTAATAGTACAAGATTGCTGGCAAAGAGTTATACATGAATCCACCGGCCATGCTGTCTCCTGTTGAAAAAGAAAACATTTGCTTTTTTAAAAACAAAATTCAAGAAAATCCGCAGTGAACGAACTTCTTTTCAAGGTCTTTGTCATGATGAAAAGTTCATTGACACATCTAATCACTGAGGCCTATCGTACTGTACGTGTATGTACAGTAAATTTTAGTGTGCGTGAAGTGTATGGCATTTGAACTTGTCTGTGTTGTGTTGGAAAACATGACAAGTTGTACGTCGCATTTGTGGTGTTTGGTTGGGTCGGCGACGGGTCAGCCTCCGTCGTACGACCAGGTCATAAAGCCTTTATGACGCGAACCCTAACAACACTAGACTGCTGCTTTAACTTAAGATTTCCTAATAAAAAGGATTAACATTTATGACAAATCAATATGTACCAGTTGGTTATAACTACTTGTGGAAATCTAAATCTGACAAAAAAAAAGAAAAGAAGAAATACATGTAGCATTACTTTCTATCAACGAGTGCAGTCATGTCTGCTAATGTGCATTAAATCCTAACACGGTGGTCTAATATTGTCATCAAGGCACCTAAAGCATACTTATTTTGTATCCAAAGCCATTACAATAATCATCTCACTTTTAATATCTCCATCAAAATTGTTTTAAATATGCAATATAGTTTCATCTTTCACAATATTATAATAAAAAGCATGTTCCAGACACTACCCTACAGCAATTTCTTTTCCCACCTTACACACTTCTGACATAAATGTACAGTAAGATCTATAGTTATAGAGTTATCTAGTTCAGCATATACAGGTGCAAACAAATGGAGGTATTGTTCATTTTATCTAAAATGGCTGTCATCAGGAAGATTTTGTCAATATTTGGTAGACAATTTTCATGTTAGAAGCATGAAACCTGGCATATACTGTACTATAAGCACTATCACAGATCTATCAATTAAATGGAATGACTGTTTTGTCAGACTTGTCAAGTATACTCAACATCTGATGGAGATTTATGTGATTGGTGAGATTACAGCAAGAAGGAACAGCATAATAAGAATTGTTGTACACTTACCTCTTTCCATCAAAATGTTGTTACGCCATCACAATGGTCAACCCTCCTTTGAATCTGCGCAGAGTACTGAGAAAAGAGGCAAGAGAAAATGATTGCTATTAAACTGTATAAAATCGTATTCATGAAATATGTATTGTAAAATTTCTTTACAAACTTTTTTCATCATTTTTGCATCACAAATTTCAACTAAAAATGTTCAAGTATAGAATTATTAATTTCACACATAAATACACCTAATAACTAGGAGTGTACCGCCCGGGAGAGTTACAACACCCCCCAATAAAAAAATTGCCGGGAAATTTTAATATATGTCGGGAAATATGGGGAGATCTTCCATCTGCAGGAATATTTCCTTATCACCTTGCTTGTGCAACTTTCAACAAATAAAATGGTGTAAATTAATTAAGGTCATGATAGTGAGACAATAAATGTATCATGAATAGCATCTAGCTCTTCAGGCCAAATTTTTCAGACAATGTTTTACTTTGCTATACTTGTTTGCTATACTTGTGGGATATGCAACCTCCTAGCTCTGTTTCACCACTTTAACCTGTTGTCCTTTCAATGAGCTTGTTGATTGGTTCGTTCGGGCAGTTGTCATTGATTGGTTCGTTTAGGCAGTTGTCGGTTTAAAAAAATGTATGAACAAATATTTGAATAGATTAAGTGAGCCTGTGAACGTTTAGCAATTAATTGCTAAACAATCGCATGTGAAATATACGTTGAAAAAAGGCTACTTCCGATTGATCGTTTTTGCTGTGCAGCCTTACCATTGAAAAACAATACCATTAAAACCACACAAAACAGATAGCAGAATTGCAATCAATAACTTTTATAAATTTCAAATAGGATTAGAATAATCCTTGTAATGCAAGAAGCAGAAATTAGCATTAACCACTTATGAAAGAGGATATTTCTTGCTTTGATCTCGCCGAAATGTTTGTGATATGCACCGTGAATGTACAATAAACAGTGTAACAATAACATTAGGCTTCAATCTGTCTCGATCAAAATCCAATTTTACAAGCTGTAAAACTGACCCCCAAATTAACGCTATCAAAACAGCTTTAATTGTTGTGCTCACTAAATACACACAAAATCTAACCTGATGAGTCAATAAATTGTAGAAAACGAAAATATGTTACAAATAAGGGAGAAAAAAGTTTAAACAAAGCTGAGTTGCAGCACACTCCAGGAAGAAAGTGGCCATCATGGAAGAGGAATCAGAATTTGATTGCACAGTTTTTAAATTTGATTACAGCAAGGCATACTTATGTTGCATAATGTAAGCACAGTGAAAATGGTAGCGTGAGAACGGGACTACATAATATTAAAGGAAACTGTTGTGTTATTTTTAAACCAAATTTCCATTTAGATTTTCTATGAAGATGATTTGAATCTTTTTAATTTTTTGAAATCAGAATTCCAGCAATTATTTGTATATGGGAGACAACACTTTCCCTACTAGCTGCATGATATTTTGTTACTTAGCATCGTATAAGGGAAATTGTTTGTGCTTATGGAAAGTTTTGGTATTTATCGCGATTAATCCCTAAAACTTCGCAAATTTGGGAAATTACACGTTAGGAAAGTTGCTTATAGTTCACAGCACTAAATAGATTGGATTCTTTGTATGTTTGTAATATTAATTATTCATATTCTCGGCAGCCTTTAATAAAATCAGGTGCATTATGGTAGTTGATTTTGTTTTTGTAGAAAATTGTTTTGTTCGCAGCAAAAATAGAGCGGAGCACGGTGACTCACTTAGAATCAAATCTACAGGCAAACTATATGGGACGTGAATAACATCCATCAGACCATAAGTCAGAAATGATAGCAATCAGTAAACAGCCAACAAGACCAAAACAGATTATTATTATTATTATTATTATTATCATTATTATTATTATTATTTATTATTGAACTTATTTATATAGCGCCTCTCCCGTGGATCGAAGCGCTTTACAATAAAATTGATAATACATAGACAAACTTTTAATATACAATATCAAATTTTTTAAAAACATTTGCAGGACAATATAAAAGCACAAAAGAATTGATAAAAAAATAAAATAAAAAAAACTAGATAAATAAAACAAGAAATTGAATATTATAGACAGCATAAAACTTAATCAGTTGGAAAAAGATGAGTCTTAAGGGCCTTCTTAAAAGTATAAACACTTTGAGCCTGACGGATTGCATTGGGTAGATAGACAATTCCACAAACGTGATCCCAGGACAGAAAAGGCGCAGTCCCCACTGACCCGATTAGTTCTTGGCACCACAAGGCGAGTGACATCCTTGTTGGCGAATCTTAGACCAACGCGTCCAGGCTCATAAATATGCAGCAAATCTTGAAGGTATGAAGGCGCATTTTTTTTAATGCAGTTGTACACATGCAGTACGATCTTGAAATGGATTCTCTGCTTGATGGGCAACCAACAAAGAACAGGCAAGAGGAGGGAAGCGCTTGTACGTCTATCAACACAAAAAATCATGCGCGCTGCACGATTTTAAAGTCTTTGCAAGCGTTGAAGGTTTTCACGTGATATGCCACCAAGCAGGGAGTTGCCATAATCCAGCCGAGAAAGGACGAGAGATCGCACTGCATGAGCACAAGTGTTTTGATCAATGTACCGTCTGATTCTATTAATATGACGCAAATGAAAATTAACAGTACGACATATTGAGAAGATCTGGGAATTCATATTCATACAAGGTTTAAACATGATACCTACATTTTTAACGGATGATGAAGGAACAATCACAGACCCACGGATCTTCAAATCAATGGACTTGATGGAATGCATTTGTTTTTTTGATGAAATGATCAAAAATTCAGTTTTGGTGTCATTAAGTCTAAGTTTGTTATGAAGCATCCAGTCTTTAACCGCCGCAATGCAATTTGACAAGCGAGCTTGGGCAGCTTCCCTATCACCCGGCTTTTTAGGATCGAAGCTAACATATAGCTGAGTGTCATCAGTATACAAATGGTAAGCAACATTGAAGAGTTTGATAATGCGGGTAACAGGCTGCGAATAGGCATTGAAGATTGGAGGACCTGCAACAGATCCTTGGGGAACACCATATTTCAGAGGATGGGCAGTAGAATAACTACCAGAGATACAAACTGAACTCTTGCGATCACTAAGATAAGATCTAAACCAGTTTAAAACACAACCTCCGATACCATACTCACACTGAAGCCTATTTATAAGAATAGTGTGGTCAATGGTATCAAAGGCTGCAGACATATCTAGAAGTACAAGTAAAACAACTCTACCCAAATCTACTCATTTAATATATCCTTCTTAACACGCAATAACGCAGTTTCAGTACTATGTGCCGGTTTGTAGGCAGATTGAAAAACTTCAGTAAGATGTTTTGAATGAAGATGTTCATTAAACCTAGAGACTGCTGGGTATTCAAGGATCTTGCCAAGGGTAAGAAGATTAGAGACGGGTCAATAATTTTTCAAAACGTCTGGATTGAGGATGGACTTCTTGATAAGAGGAGAAATAATTGCGTTCCTAAGAATGGATGGAAAACAACCAGAACTAAATGAATTATTTGCAAGAGACATGATTATAGGAGCTACTATGTCAACACATTTCTTTAAGAGCCAAGTGGGCAGTGGGTCAAGAGAACTTGTCTTGTTTGGGATCTTAGAAATTATATGTCGAATCTTAGCTTCATCTACAGGGTGGAAATTTGCAAAGATATCAGTGCTGTGCATATACTGTAAATCATCAATCATCAAATCATCGTCAGAATCAAGCAGAAATACATCATCATTACATTGTTTACCGGTATTAAGAGAGGATATATTTACATTAACACATTCAACGTCAAGTTCAGACCTTATTTTTGAAATTTCTCAGTAAAAAATTGGCAAAATTATTACTGAGGGTTTCATTTGAGCGGCAAATTGGTAAAGCCTTGGTGGAACCATTGAAAAGTGAGTTAACTGTACGGTACATTGTCTTTGCATCAGCATTTGCCAAAACACCTTTGAAATGTTCTCTTTTGGATTTAACAATAACTTCATTTACAACTATATTTTGCTCAAGATATTTCAAGCGATCAGTATCACTGAGGGTTTTTCTCCACTTACGCTCATATTTGCGGCGTTCTGTTCGGGCCGACCGGACATCATCGTTGAACCATTTAGGACATTTAATCGTTCATTGAAATCGCGTCTGCTCCGGACAGTGTTTGTCAAGAACTCTGTGCACCCTTGTATAATACTCGGTAGCTTCAACATTCAGATCTTTCAACATATTGAGACCGCTAAGCTCTTGAATAAGATCAGTCTTGAAAACACCCAGATCGAGATCATTAAAATTTCTTATTGTGACAGCTTTCCTTTCTGGTGCAGGTTTCAGCTTATTTATTGAGCATTTAACCATGTGATGATCGGAACCATATAAGTTGGGAGATACATTGCATTCTACCAACAAGTCATCATCAACTCGACAGATCACATGATCAAGAATATGACCAGACCTCTGAGTAGGTTTTTCAAAAAACTAGTGGAGATTATGTTCAGAAAGCAAAACTAAATATCGCAAAACTTCAGGTTTACTTGGATCATCAACGTGAATGTTTCAATCACCCATAATCAAATGCTTTCCAGGCATATTTTTCAAGTCACACAAAAAATGTTCAAACTCTTCATGGAATTTGGCTACAGTAAAGCCATTCCTATGAGAAGGTGTGGGGCGATATATAGCAACAAGATGAAATATCTTGTCAATGTCAGCCACACATGCATGTTCAAAAGTTGTGTACATATCAGCATTAACTGCAAAAGGTGAAATGCTCAGTTTCAAGTGAGATTTGTAAATTGAAGCAATGCCACAGTGTTTATCACAGACTCTGGGGAAATCAAAAGGGAATATCCAGATGGTGTGCACTCTCCAATCACCATAGGATCTTCTTCACCAAGCCAAGATTCACAAATAATTAAGATGTCCACATCAGAATCGAGGATATAGTCATAGATTGTCACAGTTTTATTGCACAATGATTGAGCATTCCAGACGTTAATATCTAGTTGCTTCTTACTGTACATCCAGGCGGAATTTTGATAAGATTGTTCACATTCGAACAATTAATGTGAGTATGAGCGGGCTGGTGAGATGAGATAATAGTACGAATTTTATGTTTTTGTCCCCCGCGATTCCCTCTTTTGTGCCACCTAAGGCGTTAAATAACAAATTGAGGGATGGGAGTGAATTTTGTGTCTATGACATGATTCTGACAGTATATTCAATGTTTTTAATCTACTTAATAACT
>JAIGNY010003026.1:277500-372500 GCA_020152595.1 Chiridota heheva | reverse complement strand
TATACATACAATAAATGCTATGTTATCCACTGATCTAATATTTGCTACCGAATTCCATTAATTTTGGGTTAGAAAATGTTGAATATTCCCATCCACGTTCATGAGGACTCAGTTTTCATGGCTCTACTGAGCTGAGTAGGGGCTATAGGTGGGCAGAAAGTAGGAATTTCGAGCTTTCCTACCCCACCGATCCTCACTGATCCTCACTGTAGATGTGAAGGCATATAATGGAATAGATGTTTTAAGTAGGCAGATGAAAAGTGTTCTTTCAGATATTAAAAAGTCCCCTTAAGTAATACAAACCATGCCGTCGGAAGGTATTCAATATTAGGGGATTTGGGAGGGGGAAAGGGGGGGGGGGGAGGCTAGAATTGAATTAACATTTGCTTTAAATAAATACAAAGTATATTGTAGTTTCTTTTTTTAGACCCGATTCTTAAAGTAATTTAAAGCTGGGAACTTTTAATTGTTACGTTGTTTAAATAACAACTTACAAACCGGCCCAAAAGGCGGCTAACTGGCTAAGGCGAATGCCCAACTGGCCAGTCCGCCCTTGCGTATGTTGCAGCCTTGTCTTCAATGTTCATCTTATTTGTGATCTATTTCAGGCCGCCTACCTATTTTATCGCAGCTTGATTTAATTTATCTTATTTTTTTCTATACTTTAGTTGTCGCAGTTATTTTTCTTGCCTGCAGTGTTTTTATCATAGATTTGTCTGTATATTGTCTTTTCGGCAATCTTGCCGGTTTAGTTTTATTCTAACAGGGCCTCATAACAATTAATAAGCAAACTTTTGGCTGAATGAGCTTGTAAGTTACCCTGTATTTTAAAATATTAGAAACAAATAAATGATCTTGACAAACTTAGACCTGTTTTGACCGAGATAAATGTATAGTACCTTCATCAGTTCAGTCCAACCATTTGGTATGTAACGCTGAATTTTTTGGGAGGGTACATCAGTAAAGAGAATTTAATACTAAATTTTCTTTAAGAACGTACAATATATAACAAATTCTCTAAAATGTACTATGTAATTATTTTTTATATTTTTGTGTGAGAAAAACCAATAGTAATAAATTCATAGTACAAATGATTTTTAGAAATCCACTTTTCCCCTTTACAATATTGAAATATTCCAAGTGCCACCTGTGCAACCGGAAGCAGCATTCCATTATCTGACCTCTTTCCCGTTGCATGGTCAAGGGACGTCCCACGTCAACATAAATTCGCGTGAGTTTTATGTCGGATAAAAGGGACATGTTCGTATTTAGGCCTATTTTAGGTAATGAAGTGCATAGAAATTTCAATACCTAATTTGTTGCGACTTGGCGTGAGGTCTTTTAATTAACTTTGTTTGTATAGTGATTTTTTTCTTCTTTTTGCCACGTTAGGCTATAGCATAGTGTAACGTTAGCTATTCCTAACGTGTACTTGAGTTACAATAGTCTAGGCTAGGCCTGATGCCTAACGCTAGGGTCATACCACTGATTGATAATCGATTGGATCCTGGGCCTAAATGTTGTAAGTGCATATGTTAGTTTAGTACATTAGTATGCTATGCAATTTATAACGTAGCCTAAAAAAACTGAAGAAGTGCTGCAATATTACAGTTTGGTATGCCCTTGCCACTGTCACAGTTGTCCTACCCCCGGCAATGAGTCTTAAGCCTGGTGAGTCATTGACATGAAATTGTCTCACATGTGCATCATTGTACCGAATTGTCAGTCACCAGAGTGACTGGGGTAAGTCAATTTACTTCAGGTCCATTGACTTTGTACAGAGATAAGTGATTTTGGTCAATGGTAAGTAGAGCTGTGACCGTTTAGCGTGTACTCGCTACACGCTCGCAAATCTTGTAAACGTTTACTAAATACTTCATTGCGAGTAATTGTTTTTCATACATTATAGCCTAGGCCTAGTGTCTTGCCGTTGAAAATCAATATTCATGATTCAAATCACACACATTCGGCTGACAAAATTCCAATCAATGATTTTTTACAAACTCTAAACCCGATTAGCATAACCCTTTTTAAATGTGTGAATCACAAATGCGCAGTAATCACCAATAAATGGGGATATTATGCACTTTGATTTCGCCGAAATCTGAGTAATCTAACTTGTAAAATGCACCGCGAATGTGCAGCAGTAAACAGTGAAACTAACAATAGGCCTACGTTAGGCATAAGGCTTTAAATCCCACGCAATCAAGGCCCGTTTCATCGACCAAAAATAACTTGAATCGTGACAATCAGTACATTTACATGTAATTATTACCTGATGAGTCAAATAAATTTTGCAAGAAACAAAAAATATTGCATAATAAATAAACAGAAAAAGGTTTTAACAAAGCTGAAATTCTGCATGCTTCGCAAAGATGGCGGCCATTTTTTTCGAGAGGACTGATATTTCAGAACTTCCTGGTGGTGGCGTAGTTTTAAAATGTTTTACGGCGAGGTTTATCATAGGCCTCAATATGCAAGATTTTCACAGAACTTTGAAAGCCGTGCGAATAGGACAAACAAGTTCTGATGTTGAGTTTAAATGACATTGAAAGGAAGTTATCTGTTCTATCTAAACTGAATTTCCATGCATATTTTTCATAAAAATGATTTTATACTGTAAAAGTAAACTTTTTACGATTTGGAAAGCAAAACTCAGCGTCTATTTGGGCAATGCAGTCAGTACTTTTGCCATACTAGTTGCGCGATTGTTTTACTTACTGCCTCGTAGTTTTGGAACAATTTTGGTGTATTTCGAAAATTACGGTACTAAACTTCGTGTACCGCGATACACGCCGCTTTTTTTAAGCGTGTACCGTTTTACTAAAATCCTAAACGTTCACAGCTCTAATGGTAAGCCTAATCGGTGCATTAAATGTATATAGTATGTTTTGACCACCCACCTTGGTGCAATGACTAACGTTGTTTACGGGTGCAGGGGTGAGTCACACAATTGTCATGTGCAATTAGGCCTAACGTTTGTTTATTTACTCCAGTGCAAATACTAGCCCCAACGATTTTTTAGCTGGAAAATCTCAACTCATAATTTATATTGATTTTATGAAGGCATTTGACAAGGTGCCTCATAAAAGGCTTCTTGCTAAACTTGAAAGTTATGGAATTTAAGGGAAATACTTGTTATGGATTGACAATTTCTTAACCAATTGCAAACACGAAACAACATGTTTCTGTGGAAGCAACTTTTGGGCAAGTATTACCAGCGGAATACTACAATCTGAATCTAAATCAGTTAAGCCGGCAAACATTCTTCAAGAGGACATGAAGGCCAACTAAGCGTAAAAAGTATGAGTAAAAAATATAAAAAATACTTAGCAATACAAGTGTTAGTAAGTTTAGCTTTAAAACACTTGAGACTTGGTGCATGTACAATGTCTGATGGTAAAGCATTCCAATCTTTTAGTGTGAGGGAAGAAGGAGTGTTTATATACATTCTTTTTAGCGTAGGGAACCTGGAAATTAATGTTATGATTATTTTTTGTTTTAGATCTGACGGTGGGGATAAGTTAATCTTTATTTGATAGCGACAAGATTGTTATTGATTTTATATAGCATATGTAGCCGGGTGTTGTATCTTCTTATTTTTAGCAGGGCCAATCTAATTTATGAAGCATGTTTTTTACACTAGATTTATAAGAGTAGTTTGCCATACAGAACCTGGCTGCTGTCCTTTGCTTGCCTTTACAAGGCAATGTTCTAGGCCCAACTCTCTTTCTTGTGTATATCAATGATCTACAGTACCATGTCATATCAGATTGTAATGTTAGAATTTTTGCAGATGATACCAAGTTGTATACAGAGATTCATTCTACTGTGGACAATTCTATCCTTCAGAGTAACATTGATGAAATATTTTTATCGTCTGAGATTTGCCAATTTATTTTCACGTTTGGAGCATTTTTAAAAATGCAGCATTATATACTTACTCTATGCACCACAAATAAAAATAAAAACACCCAGAGTTAGTAAAGAACCTATCAAAGTTGACGTTGAGATTATGAACAGAATTGAATCTAACTACCCACTTAGGCAAATCATTCCACTCATTAACAACTCTGAGAAAAGCTAAAATGCTGAATATCTATCCGTGAGAACTCTTTTGTCAACTTCAACTGACTAGCATACTCAAGGTGAGGCCTGACTAGCATACTCAAGGTGAGGCCTGAATAGCATACTCAAGGTGAGGCCTGACTAGCATACTTAAGGTGAGGCCTGACTAGCATACATAAGGTGAGGCCTGACTAGCATACTTAAGGTGAGGCCTGACTAATTGCTTATACAAATTAGGAACAACCTCTCTACCAAAAAAAAAACATTTCTTCTAATCAAATGAAGCATCCTATTTGCCCTTGCAGCTGCTAAAGCACACTGTTTAGAAGGCTTCATATTGCTAGTAATGACAACACCTAGATACCTTTCTTGATCAACGTTACAAAATTTGAACCATTCATGCAGTAATCAAAAGCCAAATTGCTCTGACCAAAATGAATAACTTTGCATTAATCAACATTTAATGACATCTGCTATGTTTGGGACCAAGAAACTAACTAATATCCAGATAAGTTTGCAATAGTGTAGAATCCTTAGCATCAACAACAATCCTGTACAGCTTAGTGTCATCAGCATTTACAAATCCTGGAGCCAAAAGAAACATCCATATCATTAATAAAGATTAAGAAAAGAAACAGACCCAATATAGAACCGTGAGGAACACCACTTGTAACCTTCTTCCATAGAGATACTTCACCATTAGCAGCAACTCTTTTTGACCTGTCACTTAAATAAGAAATTATTCCAACTGGCATACTTTCCTTCCACACCAAGCGCTCATTGTTTTCAATTTCATTATTTCAATTAGGCTCATTAGACATGTCTTATTGGGCTCATTAGACATGAGCCTGCCTAGTGTAAGCTTATCAAATGCCTTTTGGAAATCCCAATAGATAACATCCACATTATGACCAGAATCAACTAGTGCAGTAAGATTATCAAGAAACTCCAATAAATCAGAAACACAAGACCTTTTAGGTAAGAACCCATGCTGGGACAAATTCAACAAACCATTCATTAAATGATCTAGTACAACATCCTTAACAATAGACTCATTGACTTTGCACACAGCACTAATAAGACTCACTGGCCTATAGTTACAAGGCAAACTGTGGTCACTTTTTTTTTTTGATTATGAGTGACATTAGATTAGCAATTCTTTAATCACTAGGAACAACACCAAGATCAAAGCACTTTGAAAAGATAATACTCAGGGAACAGAAAGAACACCAGAACACTCACGTAAAACAGCAGGATGTATACCATCTGGACCAGGTGCTTTATTTGAATTCAAACTCTTAATTTCTAAGACACAACATCATTTGAAAAATCAACATTAAATGGATATTGGAGAGTGCACACTAAAATAATCCACAACATCATAAGCAAGGGACTCCTTAGTAAAAACAGACGCAAAGTAGTCATTCAAAACCTCAGCCATATCCATATATAATGAACTTACTTTTCGTGAACACATATCAAGTGCTATCAATAAAGCTAACAGAATGTTAGGCACCATCACTGACGCACATTTAGATTCTTCGATAAGAACACGTTATTATTACTGTACAAGTTCGACCAGTTATTGAATATGGTATCCCTGCATGGGCTCTTCTTTTAAAGATGTTGGTGATATTGAAGCACTTCAAAGGATAGCCACCAAATTGATACCTGGTCTTAAGGATTTGGCATATGAAGCGAGACTTGGAAGATATAATTTACCATGTTTGGCATACACAGGAGAATTAGATGGGACCTGATTTTTGTATTCAAGTATTTGACTGGTGAAATTGATACTACTACTAACTCTCCATTTTTGTTTCTTGTTACTGGTTCAAACACTCGTGGACATTGTTCTAAATTACATATACCCAGAGTCAATACTTCTGCTAGACATAAAAAATTCTTAGAGAGTGATTGATGTATGGAATTTATTGCCATAATCAGTTGTAACCTCTCCATTTCTTAATTGTTTCAAGTCAAGATTGGACAATTACTGGAAATCTCAACCTGGACTTTACAACTACAGGGTTAACGTGAAGTGAAAAGCGATGAAATGGCTTTTAGCCAACAACTGTATATGATGATAATGAACGTTAGAGCCTATTCCTTCAAGTTGAACTCTTGTGAAGTTGTGGAAAAAATACTGCATGATCTTAATATTTAATTTTCTTACAAATCAACATGAAAATGGAAAAAGCAAATGAAATCTTCATCTTATTAATAAAATACAAGAATAGCGTTAGCCATACGTACTAGTTCTATTTGTAGGCCTACAGTAGTTACACTTAAACCACTGTATTTATTTTGGTATTATTAAATATGTTTTAGATTAAGAAATTAAAAATTTGTCCCCACAATGGAGAGTTGTTTTCTCCACACCGAAAATTTTATGCATGAATTTTTTTAAACAGCTGTTTATGCCAGTGTTGTTCTTAATATATTTCTTTATCAATTTAAGAGAAAAGTACGCCAAATTTGGTCAAGCTGATTATGCTCCACGTTGAAGATCTTCGGCGTATTAACATACTGTAGGCCAAATTTCTAGACTGAATTTGTTCATAGGCCTAACTTACATGTATTTTTGTGCAAACCTCTGCAAAATATTTTTTTATTCTTGATGCTGTACTGTATCTCACTGCATATTCTAGTATTTTCCCAAGTCTTGAAACATTTTAATACTAACATTTGTACAAAATATTAATCTCAATCTCAAAAAAAAGCTGTCAGAAATACAGCTGATTGCAAGTCACCTCTTGAATCCACCTCAATCACTCTTTCACTCACAGATTTTAAGTGACCAACGGCCGTTTTACACACCGAACGCGACACAGCGAGTGATATTTTAGATAATCATACAGGAAACAAATATAAGATGCTTTGACTTTTTGCTTACACATGATGAAGTTTACAATTGAGGCTTTCTGATGATACTGGAAAGTTTGTTAGAAATGCCTTCTTTTTAAACTGGAGAAATTTACTCTAGTAAGGTGCGATTTTCTGTCGCGATGTGAATTTTTTTTAAGGGCGTAGAAAGGCCCTTTCAATCAATTTTCAATTATCATCTGAATAGCCGTGTGATGACAATGCCTCTCTGAAAACAAGAGGTCAAAATGTTTCTTTTCCTTTGTTTTATTCAATTTTGTATAAGAAATTGCTCGCCATGTTACTTTCGGTGTTTAAAGGCCTTTAGATATAAGCAGGATCTGTTAGAAGAGTACTTGATGATTTTTACAACGAGAATTGGACTGAATCTTTATTATTAAATTTCATTTTTCTTTTTGTATTTAGGTGAAACCTGATCCAAGATGAAGGCAGGATCTTTTGTGCCCTCATGGCTGGGCAGGATGTCCTTCGAGAGGCAGGAGACGCTGCTCAAACTCTCCATTCTTGTTTGCTGCATGATTCTTTGTAAGTTTGGCATGTTGAGACAGCGCTCGAAATTAACGTAGGCCCGCTAGCCCGGGGCAAGTAGAATTACGTCTGGGCTAGCTGAAACTGATCTTTCCGAGCCCGCCGGACAAGTGACCAGAAAAAAATATATACCTTAGACTTTTTAAAAATACATTATTGCACATCACTTACACAAGCCAAACTGCATAATTGTCCACTTCGATAAGGTTGAAAAGCCATAATTAACGAAAATCTTGACGTACGTTTTCTCGGGCAAGTCAGCAGTCCATTCGGGCTAGTAGAAAAGGAGTCAAGCTAGCCCGACGGGCTAGAGATTAAAGTGTGCTAATTTCGAAAGCCGTGTTGAGAGTGGCTTTGTAATAAACGTTTCTTAGATTGACTTCATGAAAATATATTGTTAATAATTTTTAAGTGAACACATGATTTCAACAATTGCTGGGGAGCCAAGTGTCGCAAGAACACATGTTAGAACAGTTTAGATAATTTATTAATGATAATTGTTAAAAATTATGAAAACACTCAAGTACTACAGGTCGTTCCTTTCTCATGCTTCTTTATTGTGGCAAGACGTGAAATTTGAAATCTAGGGCTTTTAACTTCTTCCTTGTGATACTTTTATTGTACCTAAAGTTACCTATGATGAATACTGGGTGAAAGGCATAACACACTACCAGAATGGGATAGGGTATTACTTGGATTAAAGCTAAGCTGACAAGCTTCATAATCATAATGAAGGCAAAACTCTCGCTTGCAGCTTCCGAGGCCTGTTGTCCTGTCTGTTTCTAAAAATGCTCCTATCATTATATGTGTAGCATCACTCGGTTAAGAATTCCAAAGTTTATAAACTCCTAAGTGAGAAATAAGTTGTAATGAATACTGGTAGAGCAATGGTGCTGAAAAATCACTTTAGATTTGCAGACCCATTCTTGAAGTTTGGCTGCCACTCCTCAAGGTTTAGTAAAAATGAATATAAAACATAAGGAATAAGTCATAAGGAATTTTGCACACAAAAAATCTAAAAAATGCCCAGGGTAGGGTGTTGTAGATGACCTTTTGTCATTTCTTAAACAAGAGGCATAGTCTAAGATGATATTTTAGTTTCTAAATTATAATGGAGACACAAGCACACTCGTCTCCCGCTACAAGAAGTTTGGGAAATGTCCTCTTGTTGCCCCGCCCCTCCCTTATCATCGCCATTGTTTCAAAGATCTTGCTCAATATTACCCATCTTGGTTTCTTACCCACAGCCTTTTCAACAAGATTGTTTTCTGTGCTGAGATTTGAAAGCGTCATTCACGAGTTTGATCCTTACTTCAACTATCGCACAACACTGTTTTTAGCAAAAGAAGGCTTTTACAAGTTTCACAATTGGTTTGACGACAGAGCTTGGTATCCACTTGGCAGGATCATTGGTGGAACAATTTACCCAGGTAAGGAAAGACAGCAATTTTGTCGTGTTTAGGGAAAAAACAGCATCAGTTAAATTGCTATTAAACTTGTATAAAAAATTCTGAACACTCTTTACATCTTATTGTCTCATGCAGGCATAATTATACTAAGAAAGTACGCAAATTTGTGGTATCATTTGTTGAGTAACTCAGCATTTAGTGGAAAGCAGTAAGCAATTCTCAGTTTTGGCTCCTCATAATTCCAAGTTGTAGAAACTTCTAGTGAATCGAATGCCAGTAGTTTGTAAACATATATTGGTGTAAATCGTTTTGTTGAAAGTTACTGAAAGGATTAGTTCAGTGGTCAAGCATGTTCATCTTATATAAAAGAGGACTTCAAAAGAAACAAAATGGTAAAGAAAGCATTCAAAAATCTTATTCTATTAAGGAGATATTTCAGTTTAAAGTTTGGTATCATTTGTGTAGAAACGACTGAAATCAGACTAGTTGTGATGTCATAGCCTCAGAGAGAGAGAGAGTTGAACACACAATTACAATGACGGGGTCGTTGCCTGCGTATTCGGTTATGATAGTACAAATGCTATCACGAAACGCTTAATACGACCCGGACAAGAACACAGGTACGACGTACGGACAGACATAACATCGACAACCAAGTCAATGTCCACGGCCTTTGATAACCAGTTGTGGTGCACTGGCGTGTCTACCCACCCCAGGATTGAACCCGGGGCCTCGTGGTTTGTAGACAGGTATGATAACCGCTACACCACAGTAGGTAGATATAGCCTCAGATTCCTCAAAGTCTTTATGTAAGGAGGATTGTAGGGTGGGTTAGCATGTGGGACAGAGGGTAGAAAGTGTTATTAGCGGCGAGGCGATTTACATCATTTGCGATGTCTGGTTCTTATACAATTCTAATTATATACGCTTCCAATTTGTCTTTCCATTGCAGGTTTGATGTTGACATCAGCAGCTATCTATCATGTACTTAACTTTATTAACGTCACAATTGATGTGAGGAATGTCTGTGTGTTTTTGGCCCCACTGTTCTCATCTCTTACAACACTTGTAACTTACCATCTGACCAAAGAATTAAAAGTAAGTTGGCCATTTGAGTTTTAAAGAATTTGTTCTCTCTCATATTTGTCTTGATTCAAGCATGGTGTCTGTGGACTATCAGTTCCCTGAAAGCAGTATTGTTTATTTTTGGTGAAGATACTCACAAACAATACAAACTTTTAAGATAATTGCTTCAGCCATGCAGGGGTGTATGATAAAGAATTAACCTCTCTAAATTAGATGCACGAATTTGCCTAGCAACAAAATCTGCATAACCAAGTTGAGCAAAAATGCTATGGGGTACTGGTACAGTATATCTAGCTAGCCATGTGCACTCATGCAGTCCATGCAATATACTGCACAAAACAAATTTCTGCACACAGACTGAGTGATGACAAGATAGTGAATCACTTCCTTAAGCAGTAACAAAATCACACACCAAATTTAATCCAAATCTAATTGTCAGTTGTGGGTTCTGGAGATATCTTGATGACAGACAAACAAACAGGCAAAAACATGTCCCCACCCCTCCTACCATTTGCACCCTTCCCCTGTTCCAAGATGTCTCAAATCTACATCACTTCTTTCGTAAGCAGAAACAAAACCACACATTAAATTAAATCCAAATCCAATCATCAGTTCTTGAGATATCTTGATAACAGACAAACAGGGCAAAAACATGTTCCCACCCCCCATTTGCACCCTTTCCCTGTTCCAATATGTTTCAAATTGTTATTACAGACAAAGAAACAATTGACAGACAAAGAAACAAATTTACAGAGGCGAAAAGATAACATGCTCTTCTATATGAACAGTACAACAAATACGAATGAGTGTATTGCACATCCTGTATGGGAACATACTGAATTTGCCGCTGTCATCCTTGATAATGTTGGGTTTAATTAGAACTCTCCACATCTCGGAATATAACAAAAGATTTTGATTGACAAGTTTACATGACCATTGCGTTCAAATGAGAAGGCAAATGAAAGTAGTATTTAGACATGATTTAGGGAAATGGTACCTTTTATGGAATCCTATTGCGAATCAAGTTTAATTGCAATGTCTTTGCTTTTGTGGATGTTAGTCTCTATTCCTCCCCATCCCCTCCCCTCCCCATCCCCTCCCCTCCCCATCCCCTCCCCTCCCCATCCTCACCCCTCCCCTTTCTTTCCCTCCCCATCCCCCTCCTTCTCCCCACTCCTCCTCTCCCTTCCTCCCCCTCCCCCTCTTAACAGTTGCTTTTCTATATTTTCTTAGAGATTCAAATTCAATCCAAACACTTGTCATTAAAGGAAGAAAATGAAATAGAAGATTTGGATTAGTTTGTGGCGTTAAGTAATGAAATAGAGTAATTACCATATTTGGAGTTTTGTGGTTCTTTTTACTCCCATATCTTTTATTGATCAGGACACAGGCGCCGGGCTCATAGCAGCTGCCATGATTGCTATCGTTCCAGGTTACATCTCCAGGTCAGTTGCTGGTTCCTATGACAACGAAGGTATTGCAATCTTCTGCATGTTGCTCACCTACACCCTGTGGATCAAATCAGTGAAGACTGGTTCCATCTTATGGGCGGCTTTGTGTGCCGTTGCCTACTTTTATATGGTGAGTTAATCAGTGCATGGGATACTTAGTTTTGTATTATTCATGTTGGCGGCTCAACCAATGATTCAGATGGTAGTTATGAAGTTTGACTCACTTTGGAGATCCAAGTTTGACTCACTTTGGAGATCCAAGTTTGATCACTTTGGAGATTCAAGTTTGAATCCCTTTGGAGATGCAAGTTTGACTCACTTTGGAGATGCAAGTTTGACTCACTTTGGAGATCCATGTTTGACTCACTTTGGAGATCCAAGTTTGAATCCCCTTGGAGATGCAAGTCTTACTCACTTTTAAGATCCTGGCATTGTCATACTTCTCATTTCTGCTGTGAAAAGCAAGGACAGGTTTGTCTGTAGGTTGCAGTCGTTTATTTCTTAAATGGTGGATAACTTTGCTTAGTGTTTTAAAAATACTCGGTAAAATGAAGAAATATTGATTGATACTTGACAACACCAAGGTTTACGAATTGACCACATTTCGTGGACTTTATAGACAAAAGCTTTTGGTACTATTATTAGTGTTAAAGTAGGATTTCTCTGACATTTTTGGTGATCGACTGAACCATAGGCAATAGATCAAAGTGATTCTATGTATCGTTTCATGATTGCATCTGTATTTGTCTGACAAGAATGTTCTTTGTAGCTTGTATAGGCCTACAATGCAGCAATGTTACTAATAAAAAGACGACCCAAATAATTATCAATTGAATGCTCTTGCATGCTTTTAGTAAATTTTTACACAATCTAACTAAATCATTCTCTAGAAAGTTTTACACATAATTAGATAAAGTGTTTTAATTTCATACTAGCAGTCTGTTCTATGTTCATAGTCTTCTGCTTGTATTTGAATGCACAACTTTCAGTAGGAGATCATACACTGTTATTTGACACGTTCACTCGAGGTTTGGAAATAGATAAAACTTTACATCCACCGTTTGTTACATTTCGTATTTTCTGGACAGGTTTCCTCGTGGGGAGGCTATGTGTTCCTGATCAACCTGATTCCTATCCACACCTTCGTGCTCATGATCACCGGCAGATTCTCACATAAGATCTATGTGGTGTACACCACCGTTTACTGCCTGGGCACCATCCTTTCTATGCAGATTTCCTTCGTAGGCTTCCAGCCAGTCCAGTCATCTGAACATATGGCGGTAAGTGGGTTCAGCCTTTGTAACTGATTGTTGATATTAATGGGCTATTTATTCCCGAGTCTTTTACACATGTGAGAGGCTGCAAAATGGTCCTAGCAGATGCATACTCTGAGGATCTGTTCAGGTCATTTTATAATCCAACAGGGATGGCCACAGCAAACTCGATTATGAATTTTATGAGCCACAAAACATAAAATTGTATAAAGAATGGCTGCTGAAGATTGTGAGGCTGTGACGTCACCTCAGTCTGAATTATAGATGGATGTTTTTAGAGGTGTGACCGTTTAGCATGTACACGCTAAATGTTTACAAATGTCCTAAATTTTTACTAATTATCAAATCGTTTTTCCATAGTCGAGTCTTGCCGCTGCAAATCAATATCATTCAAACCACACACACATTCAGCTGACAAAATTCCATTCAATAAATTTGACAAACTGTAAACCTGATTAGCATAATCCTTTTTAAATGCGAGAATCACAAATGCACACTTTGATTTTGCCGAAATCTGAATAACGTGATATGCATCACAAATGTGCAGCAGTAAACAGTGAAACTAGCAATAACATAATGTAAGGCTTTGACCTGTTTTAAAAGCTGTTAAATTGACCAAAAACTACACTAAGTCAAAATTCTTTAATCATCACAATCAGTACATTTACATAAAAATATTACCTGATGGGTCAAATAAATTTTGCAAGAAAGAAAAAATATTGCAAAAAAAAAATGAACAAAAAAGGGTTTTAATAAAGCTAAACTTCTGCATGCTTTGCAAACCTTGCCACCATTTTTCCAGAGGACCGTTATGAGCAGTACTTCTCGCATTTAGGACATTTGCAAACATGGGTGGTGGCGTTGTTTTGAATGTTTTACAGCAAGGTATCACAGTCTGCAAGATTTTTAGAATTACAGTGAAAGCCCTAGGGAGTACAGCAAAAACAGTTACACGATGTTGAGATTAAATGACATTAAAGGGAACTTTTCTCTTCTTTCTAAACCCAATTTCTGTGCACATTTTGCCCAAAAATGATGATTTATACTGTAGAAATTGAAACTTCTCAAGATTTGGAAAGCAGAATCCCTGCATTTATTTGGGCAATGGAGTCAAAACTTTTGCCACACTGGTTGAACAATTTTTTTTCACTTAGCATCATAAATTGGAGCAACTTTGGTGTACTTTTGAAAATTATTGTCAGAAAACGCTACACGCTCGCATTTATTTGTGTGTACATGTTATTAAAATCGGTAAACGTTTAGCCTAGTTGTTTTTAACATTAGAAATGGCTTTGCCTAAAACCAGGAAGATCTCAACCAGCCTCAAATGGAGCAGGGCTGGTCGGAGTAAAAGTTAGGTAATTCTTTGTTTCCAAAACCACAAAACTGTATACAGTTTCACCTCTCCACTCCTGGTTCAAGATAACAACTACTCCCACTGGAGTTACATGGTATTTTTAGTCACACACATCAGAATATAATGGCAATCCTTTGTAATATAAGCAGTAACTGTAATCAATGCTGGCATTGTTTGTCTTTGCTGCTGGGGAATGGTGAAATGAACTATGAGCATATAACTATTTATACCTCAATGGTATAATGCAATGTTAATTTTGTTGAATGATGTGTTTAATTTGTTGCTTCAAAATTGCAGGCCAAATTTTTAAGCAGTGCCTTTACTAATGATAAACGCTTAATTGTAATTGTCCTTTCAGCAGGTTGGAAATGCATATCACCACTGTTTAATCTCATTCCTTTTACAGGCTCTAGGTGTCTTTGGCTTGTGCCAGGTATACACCTTCGTGGAGTACGTTCGTTCGGTTCTTCCCCCCAACTATTTTGATATTCTCTTCAGAACAGCCCTCATCATGGCTGGAACAGTGCTGGCTATTGTCGGTGGCATTTTGTCTGTTACAGGAAGTATCCTTTTACCCCCACTCACGCATGACATCTTAAAGTATTAGTAGTTAAGCATTTTTAAAGATTTTATGAAAATCCTGAAAACATATTTTGGAGTTTTTTTAATTTTTAGACCTGAATGTTCAAGAATATGAGCAAACTTTATTTAAATCAGTCATTGGTTATCAGTTAACTAGTTCCTCCTACCTCCTTATTGGTTCCCCCAACCCCTCTGCAACAATTGCCATTGCACCCTCACAATCCACCACGTTCTCCTTGCTTGCCCCCTATACCAGCTTTCCGAAGCTTTCCTCGCTCCCCACAGCTCAATTGCTGAGTTCTTCCAGAAAAATCCTGCGGATAAAATTATCTCCTTCCTTCATCATGCCTCCCTCTACAACCATATTTAATTCTCCTCTTCCACCCCCTCTTTACTTTGTTTTTATTTCAACCATGCACCTCCTCTCTCGATCACAGCTTTCTGACCTTTTGTTCTTGAATTTCTTTCATTTTCCCCCTGTTTCCTTTCCTTCCTACCTCTAGAATGATCTGACCTCTCAGCCACAATTTGACCTTCGTTGTCGTGGTGCCGTTAAGCTCTCATCAAACAAACAAACAAATCATACAGAAATTTATTGTTGTTAAATTATTTGGAAGAAAGTAGGTAACTGCAGATTTTAAACTTAGCCATACACATCATCCATGAATCCCAGTTTTGATTGCAGTCGAGATTGAATAGAATCTGTCTGGTGTTTTAGATGTCCTGCTTGTACAAAATTAAACACAATATCTCTTTGTGAGTAATAAAAGTTAACCCTTATAGAGGTAGAGTAAGGGTTAATGGTAAAAAAAAATAATTCACAGTCATGATACTTAAAGATGTTTGTCATCACTACCTGCTGAGTAACATTAGTTCATTTTGTCAAAAGTCTGTTTATTTCATCTGTAAAATTCACCACTGTGAGAAAGTAAGCTTTTTACCTTTGTATGCTTCAATTGACTGCAGTTAAAACCCAACCTCCAACATCACAGGGTTCTGGACTATTTTAATCTTCACCAGTAGACAAGACTTTAGTAGACTTATTACCAGAATGATTTTCACTGGTGTAATTTGAAGGTCTTTTTGGCAGACTGATATTTATATGACAAGGGAGAATTCATTGTGTATTGCAAGAACAGTATTTCTTCTCTAATTTCTGTACAAATTTTTTAAGTGAATTTTAATTTCAGTGAAAATTAACAGATTTTCATAACAATTTTTTTTCTTTCTCTGTTCATAGCACATAAAAACGAACAATTTTCAACTAGCACTTTTTCATGATACTTTTCTGACCTACATTGTAATCAGAAATCTCCCCATGGACCGGCGTTTCTATTCCTTATTGGATCCCTCGTACGCCAAGAACAACATTCCCATCATTGCGTCTGTTTCTGAACATCAACCCACCACCTGGAGTTCTTTCTACTTTGATTTGCAGATGCACGTTTTCATGTTCCCAGGTAAGCAGCTGCATTGATGAGTACACACATGGAAAGTTAAGTTAAACGTAAGGAATTCTTTATTAACCCTTGTTTGAAAAAAGGTCCCATGGTTGGCAAAAGGTCCCATGGTTTGCAAAAAGGTCCCATGGTTTGCAAAAAGGTCCCATGGTTTGCAAAAAGGTCCTATGGTTTGCAAAATATATCTGTAACTTTGTAACTTGCAAATGTTACATATCTCCCGAAAGACAAAAACAAAGTTTAAAAGTACGTTATCCTTTATCCTTAAACCCTGTATTGTTGATTCAAGACCTCTGAGGGCTAGTGGTCATAGTATCAGCTTGGCGTAATAGTGGTCCGGGGTTCAGTTCCAAGTAAGTCTTCTTTCCCCAGTGCTTCATTACTGGTTTATCAAACCATTATCTCTATATTACTTCATTTGTTGAGAAAGCCATGTAAAATACCAAATCTATCTATCTACCTTCTTGTCATGTGATGTTAAGCAGAACTATAATAGCCTACCTTCTTGTCATGTGATGTTAGGCAGAACTATAATGGTATTTTGGTTGACCTCACAAACAAACTGCTGGGTGTCTTGGCACGGTGGGATTTATATTGACACACACAGATCTGTCTGGTAAAAGCAACTCCATAATACCTCTGAAAATAAACATCGAAAACTGGTCATTTTTATTTTATTTTAATTAACCTTTTCTAACTTTTCTCTTCTCGCAGCTTCTAAGACGCTTGCCCGTTTTCAAAGTCTTCTCCGATATATTTTTTAATTTCTTGCAACAGTATATGTGATAAAAAGTTGAGGTTTCAGTCTATGGTCTAAGAACATACCCCCACATAATTGTGTGAAATATAGTACATTGAATTGCAAACGAGGAAACGTGTCTTAAAGTGTAACCATATAAAGATGTATTGAATGTATGTATTGATGTCACAATGACCTCACAAACTGCTGGAGTGTCTCGGCATGGTGAGATTTATATTGAGACTCACAGATCTGGTAAAAGCCTTTCCAGAAAATAAGAATTCACAGCATTGGAATTAGTCATTTAAGATATTTTGAACATCAGGATTAGTCATTTAAGACAAGCCTAGGCTCAAAATGTTAACTACTTGGAATCGCCCCTGTCAAAGTTTTAATCTTAAAAGATTTTTAGGTGTGGTACATCTTGGTGTGGGCATCCTTCAGTATAACCTGTCATGCAGGATTTAGTGGTGGATCTTATTTTTGGTGCTAGCATTCTTGTCATTATTTTGCTCGTTTTGACTTATTGGCATGAGCATCTCATATCTCATTATTGTCTCCCATATAGGCTGTTGGAAAGCATCTTATATTCATTTGCGCATTGTCAGTTATACCAATATTTTTTTTAGTGCTGTCACAATATAGGGCTATTACATATCGATTTTTGTGGAGAAAAATATCGCAATACTTTTCAAGAAAACTGACTCACGACACAAATTGCTAATATCACTAACAATACTTCTTTTATGATAAATGCAAGAAAAAATGATTTGCAGATCTAGCAGACGACATGATCGCATGACTATTACGTTCATCATGCACGTGTTTGTAATTCAGTCAACATGACCATGGATCATCGAAGTGAGAGCCTGAGAGGCATGTTCTGGGCCAATTTGTTGTTCTTTTTGCCAACTTACATTGGAATGTGCCAGTGTCGGGTGATAGAGCACGATTTTTAATTAGTTTTTTTGTTTGTTTCACGCTATTTTTGCACATTTTTAATGGCCTAAACTTGACTTTTAGATTTAATACCATAACGTTAGAAAAGCACGAAAATTTCTTAGTTGAGTATTAGTTTTTGGTATCGCGATATGTCGCGAGAGGCATATTTTATGTCGTGGAAAAAGGAATACCGCGATAATCCACATGTCATGGCAGCACTAATTTTCTCTCATGTAGGATAACAGTTTCTTTTTATCTGAATTGTTCCCTTTTTTCTTTTCAGGGGATGCATATTTTGATGGCTTTGGCCACTGTTATGTAATGTTGTAACTGGGTGTTATAACCTCTTTTATAGGGTGTCAACATTCTCAGTTATACCTTTCTTTTTCCCTTGCAGGGTGTGATGGTGCGTCTCATGTTGGTGTTGGCGCCCGTCATGTGCATCCTCTCCGGCATTGGCATCTCCACAGTGCTGCAAACGTACATGAAGAATCTGGACATCGTGCGGCCAGAGAAGAAGGCAAGGAAAGGCGACACTGATGCAAATTATCCAATCAAAAATGAGGTCATTATTGCCAGTTTCATTTGTTGTTATTGTGAAATGTTAATGATATCATTTCTATTTTTAGGAATGTTTCATGTGATGATAGTTGCATTAGTCTTAGACTATTGCAAGTTAACATGAATAATCTTGTTTAGATTACAGTGTATTATAGAAACCATACCAGTGCTATTCAACAAATTGTATGTCCAGCAGCCAGTGATAACCAACCATGATATTTACTTTACCTGCCCAGACAGGTGACAATTTCAAATTCTTATATTCCTGCCCTCGGGCAAGTTGATTTGTTTTGTTTTTTTTGACTTGTTGATCCTTGTTACATAGAGAGTCTTTAATAAGGGATGTATTAACAATACTTGCAAGCTTTGCTAGCGCGCAGTGCCCTATACATTATGACAGCAAATTTACCAAAAAAGCTGAAAATCAAGGGCTTGTCGTAACTTGTCAGACAAAAAATGCAACCTCTGTTTCCGGAGATTATTACAATATCAGTGTCTTGGATAATATTGATAATCAATATAATTTGAATAAAGTCACATTATCTGTGTCTTGGATAATATTGATAATCAATGTAATTTGAATAAAAGTCACATTATCAGTGTCTTGGATAATATTGATAATCAATATAATTTGAATAAAAGTCACATTATCAGTGTCTTGGATAATATTGATAATCAATATAATTTGAATAAAAGTCACATTATCAGCGTCTTGGATAATATTGATAATCAATATAATTTGAATAAAAGTCACATTATCAGTTTGTGTAAAAGCAAGCCTGAAGTCTGTGTGTGTTAACAATACTTGCAAGCTTTGCTAGAGCGCAGTGCCCTGTACATTATGACAGCAAATTTACCAAAAAAGCTGAAAATCAAGGGCTTGTCAGAATTGTCAGACAAAAGAATGCTTGGATAATATTGATAATCAATATAATTTGAATAAAAGTCACATTATCAGCGTCTTGGATAATATTGATAATCAATATAATTTGAATAAAAGTCACATTATCAGTGTCTTGGATAATATTGATAATCAATATAATTTCAATAAAAGTCACATTATCAGTGTCTTGGATGATATTGATAATCAATATAATTTGAATAAAAGTCACATTATCAGTGTCTTGGATAATATTGATAATCAATATAATTTGAATAAAAGTCACATTATCAGTGTCTTGGATAATATTGATAATCAATATAATTTCAATAAAAGTCACATTATCAGTGTCTTGGATGATATTGATAATCAATATAATTTGAATAAAAGTCACATTATCAGTGTCTTGGATAATATTGATAATCAATATAATTTGAATAAAAGTCACATTATCCCAGTTTGTTCACCTTTATAGGATCCACTGTAATATGTGGTAGAATTTCTGTAATTCTCAATATCATAAAGAGGATCTAAGCATCTTGATTGTAGTATATTAAGTGTAAAAAGAAACCCATTAGAAGCGAGTCACACTCCAACGCTTTAGCCGCTGGCAATGATAAGAGTTGATTTTCAAGCTCGCAATAGTAGCATCCACAGTGCTGCAATAATTGCCTTTCTGAGTCCCATTCCTCATAAAGGTGTGCAGTTCTGTGGTACAAAAGATTTCAGTTGAAAGGTAAAAGAATATTTACTTTGACTTTTTATTCACACATTTATCCTGGTGTAAATGTACTTTAAAGCTATCTCCATGATGAATAACTCTGGCTATAAATTTTCAGTTCAATGCATCCAAACTCACCAGTGTTTGTAACTCACTGATGAAAACATCCTTTTAAAAGAATCCTCAGTCCCACATTACACACATGACTGGCCCTGCATTAACCAAATCCACAATACCTGGCACTTCACAATAAGTTCCATTGTGTGCATAGAGATAAATGGGAGTGTAATTACTGATGCGTAAAATCACTGAACTATATGTGGTGGGTTTCTTAATTGGTTCTAGCAGTCTAAAAGTCATACTCGCCGAAATAGAGGTTCTTGCAGGTGAAAAGACTGTAATTCTGTAGCGAGGATTGGGCGTAATGCAGTGTTCATGTCTGGCTTTTCCACACAGGAAAAGGGCATTGAATCATTGACAAAATGAATCAAGTCACTTTTCCTGATATTACTTACTTCATATTTTTGTGTTAATTAACTTTTTGACCTTACATTTTTGACCCTTTGTTTTTGGAAAATTAAACAAGTTTACAATTCTTGATACTGCAACTTGATGTACACAATTCTGCATAGTTTTTATTTGTATGATTATTTGGTTACTTGTTCAAAGATCGTCTTTACCTATTCAATGTCTGTGAATTTTTGTGCGATGTAATTGTTCAGCTTCCTAATTTCAACACTGGCAAATTATGTATTTTTAGAAGTAAATTTGCTCTTAACTCAAAAATCTGTAAAAGAAGTTTACTTTCCACTGATTGAGCATTATAGGAAATGCAGGCAGTGTTTACACTTGAATTCAATTTCATTTATTTTTTGGGGGGGTGGGGGGAGAAAATGTTTAATTTTGGCTGGGGATTTTTTTTTAAACAAAACTAATGGCCAAAAATACCAAAAAGAAGACAAAATTGACTGAGAAAAGGCCAATTTTGGCATTTTTTGGCCAATGGTTTTATTTTTATTTTTTAATTATTTTTTTGCGAGAATCCCCCACCCCCTCTGAAATTTGATAATATGTGCGATCATGCACCTTCATACACATGTACACTGAACTCAGGAATTGGCTCCTTCATGAGACCTTTTATGGACGGTGCATCATTTACTGACCCCAGTATGCTTTGATTCTCCTCTACAGGTCGCTGCAGCGGTCATCCTTTTGTTGACCTTCTTCCTGATTACTTACACATTCCATTGTACCTGGGTCACATCAGAGGCTTACTCATCGCCCTCTATCGTCTTGTCTGCTCGTGGAGGAGACGGTGGAAGAATTATCTTTGACGATTTCCGGGAAGCGTATTATTGGCTCAGGCATAACACAGATGAAGTAAGCCCTTCTTAAGATTTGAAAACTGCCTCCGTAATTAGCATTGATGTGATGCAAGCATGATAAGCAGTGTGCGCTGTTGGGCAATAAGTGTGATTCATGATCTTGCCTAGGGGTAGAAATTATAGTGAAAATACAATGGGTCCCAAAAAGTTTTTCAGGTCTCCAGAGAAGAAAAAAAAGAAAAAATGGAAAAGGAAAGGGGGAGCAAAGGTGTGGAAGAAAGAAGGAATTGAGATGGATTTAATCATTCGGCTTTCTTATTGTTGTTGCTGTATACTCACACACAGAAACTTTCTTCAAGAAAGTCAAATGGTTTTTCCACCCCTGTTATTGCCTATGCTGAAATTTCCTCACACAAAATCTCAAATTACTATTTGTTAACAAGGTTGGACCATTTGTTTTCAATCTTATCAATCAACCAACCAACTTTGAGTCAAATGCTGTTCGGTTTGGTTACTTTCTATAAAATATTCTATCGCCTGGTTAACTTGCTTTAGATTGCAGTTCAGAACACCTTGTATGCCCAAATAGGTTAACTGAAGTCTTTAGCCCCTTGTCACATTATACGGCTTAGTCAGGTAATGGATTATCTGAATATTTACGACATCAACACATCATCTCCTCCTGCCTTACCCCTCTGAACAGCACACTCTCACTTTTCAGCTCTTGTAATCTCTCTGGCATCACGTAAAGGATTAGTTCAGTGGTCAAGCATGTCCATCTTATATGTCCATCTTATATCACTTTCATGGAATAAGATTTTTGAATAGTTTCTTCACTATTTTGTTTCTTTTGAAGTCTTTGTTCATGTAAGATAGATTTGCTTGACCACTAAATTAATCCTTTAAGCTCTGCTATTAGGGTGATGTTAATCCACACCAAATTAATCCTTTAACCTCCCCCTCTGAACAGCACACTCACTTTTCAGCTCTTTTAATCTCTATGGCATCACGTAAAGGATAAGTTCAGTGGTCAAGCATGTCCATCTTATATGTCCATCTTATATCACCTTCATGGAATAAGATTTTTGAACGGTTTCTTCACTATTTTGTTTCTTTTGAAGTCCTTGTTCATGTAAGATAGATTTGCTTGACCACTGAATTAATCCTTTAACCTCTGCTTTTAGGGTGCTGTTAATCCACACCAAATTAATCCTTTAAGCTCTGCTATTAGGGTGCTGTTAATCCACACTAAATTAATCCTTTAACCTTTGCTATTAGGGTGCTGTTAATCCACACCAAATTAATCCTTTAACCTCTGCTATTAGGGTGCTCTTAATCCACACCAAATTAATCCTTTAACCTCTGCTATTAGGGTGCTGTTAATCCACACTAAATTAATCCTTCAACCTCTGCTATTAGGGTGCTGTTAATCCACACCAAATTAATCCTTTAACCTCTGCTATTAGGGTGCTGTTAATCCACACCAAATTAATCCTTTAATCTCTGCTATTAGGGTGCTGTTAATCCACACTCAATTAATCCTTTAAGCTCTGCTATTAGGGTGCTGTTAATCCACACCAAATTAAATTTTAACCTCTGCTAGTCAATCCACACCAAATTAATCTTTAAGCTCTGGCAATGATAAGAGTTGATTTTCAACACCAAATTAATCATCCACAGTGCTGCAACACTTTCACTCAAATTAATCCCATTTTGCCTGGGGTGTTAGTGCTGTTAATCAAAAATTAATCAAATGGCTATGATAATGCTTTAAGATTTCACAAAATTTTATTTCTAATTTTTTGTGTATTTTCCTTGTTAAAACCTTTATTTTATACTAAATTACTTAAACACAATTTCCTCAACAAAATAAACCTGAAAATAACCATTGATTAAATTTAGTGAAAAGTTTTCACAGTGCTGCAACATCAATAGCTTTTTTGCCTAAGGAGGATCAATAATGGTTGGATGGCTCAAAAGAATTTCTCTAAGTTAAATGATTGAAGATTTTTCAACTTAATCATTTTATTTCCCAGCAACAAAATTTTGTGTATTTTCTGTAAAGGGCAAAATTTTATACTGGTTAGTACAGCAATCCTCAACAAAGATAAGAAAATAATCATTGATCAAAAACAAATTTACGGCCTTTTAGTAAAACTGATTTCCATCACCCAGAACATTTAGAAAATGGAATTTTGTTTATTTCTTTTGCTAAAAACTCAAAAGATTCGGAGAAATGGAACAAAACTTGTGACACACCTATTACCATGTTGCTATGATGGGTGTGGCCTGTTTCCGTACTCAGTGAGGTCAATTTACAAGGGTTAATTTGTATCCATTCATACATCAGCTCATAGAATCTCTTTACTTAGAAGAACCTAGCATTAAATTGAGCTTATTTGTTTAACATTGCATGAAAACTGGAAAAATTGTATGAACGCTGAGCTGATTAAAATGGAAGGTTTTTCACACGGAATATTGAGAGAAATAAATGTACACATTTGGTATTCAATATCCATAAACTCATAAGAATTCTTTGCTCTGTGTTGCAGAATGCGAAGGTGATGTCGTGGTGGGATTATGGATATCAGATAACGGCCATGGCAAATCGGACCATCCTGGTGGACAATAATACCTGGAACAACACTCATATATCACGCGTGGGGCAGGTGAGTTGAAAGCATCCTGAGATAAATTTACTACAGATTCCTTTAGCAGTGAATGTGATTGTAGCATATTTAATGATCATATGGCTATCCACAAACTATTGAGCTGCAGTTGACAGAAGAGGGTAGGCAGGTTGAGTGGATTGAAAGAGGGTTGTTAGGTAAGGTAACTGTGCAGTGGGTAGGAATTGAGATAAATAATATTGTATTGTGTAGGAGGTAAAATAGTAGGTGGGAGATGTTTTGTAGGGAATGGTGAAAGATGGAAGGGTAGGTACAAGATGGTTTGGGCGATTAGGGATGGTAGATATGTAGGGATGGGTAATGCATTTAGTATTAAACTTAAGCCACATTTACAGTTGTCAGACCAGTGTTGTGGAATGGCCATCCTAACCTAATATGTACATGTAAATATGCTATATTAATACCCTGAATAATTTGTATTAAAAAACAATATGTGTTAAAAATCTTATAAGTCACATCTCAGTTTGTTGTAAATCTAATTTATTCCAACTAATTATGTGATTATTTTAATATCTTAGTAATTTTCCTCATCTGTAAAGAGCTTCTAGCATCTTGACTGTACTATGCTAAAAATAAAACCCTAATCAGCGAGTCACACTCCAACGCTTAAGCTGCTGGCAATGATAAGTGTTGATTTTCAAGCTCGCAATATTAACATCCTCAGTGCTGCTCCTCTTGCCTTCCCGAGTCTATCCCTCAGAGAGGTGTGCAGTTCTGAGGTACAAGAATATTTTTGTCACATTAATTACAAAATACATTTTTAACTATAAGTCAAAGTACTTTTTAGATATCTTTAGGTTTATATTCGTTTATGACATGTAGGCACTGTCTACTGAAAAGGGGCATTGTAGCAATTATCTTAGATTCATGGAGTCATTCACAAACTCCTGAAATTATTCATGAACAAAGTTTTGTTAATTAAATAATCTGGACATTTTTACTACTTAAATCTTCGTGACCCACGCGGTCACTGCATAACTGATTGAACATGCAAGTTTCAAAAAATTATTTTACTTTGTCAAATAGGCCCACAGCAGTGATGACGGTATCATTTGAAACAGCTCCAATAGTTCTTTCAGAAAATGTAACTTTTTGATGGGGTTATGTTGAAGATTTTTGAAAAGAAGATCAGTTGAAATAGAGAAAATTTGAAACATGCACAAAATTGAACGAAAAACGAGACAAACGTACAAAGACACCATTGCATTCAATTCCAATCAAATTTTAACTGGCCCTATCATCAATACTTGTTTTTGGCAAAAGTTATCATAGAAAATATGATTTTTTAGCCTTTTTGAGACCAAAAATTTGGTAAAATCACAGTTTCTGATCGTGATATTTCTCCCCTACATGAAATATACCATAAAAAAAGCCATCTTACTTATTTTCAATTGAAAACACCAAAAGCAACTACCCCTCTTTGTTCATAGCGCAATTTTAAGTACTAAAAGAAATCCTCACGCTAAGACATACCCAGTCTAGTGCAGCGGTTAGTGATCGGTTCATGTGAATGGTGCGGGTTTGAACACCAGGCCGGATGCGCAGCTTTGTTTTTTCGCGAGTAATTACAGCGGTGATTATTAATTGGTTATTTTCATAGTTTTTGCATGTTTTACTTTAAGAACAAAAAATTAAGACTGGTATCATTGAAATGAAATTTCATAAACATCTAAATATGTGAAAAAAATCCTCCGTTTTTATTATTCACAAGAAATAATACAAGCTCAAAAGATTTAAACAGTTTTGACCTAATTTGCCTAAAATGTGCAAATTTGCATATTTATGTCGATTTGTTTCTTTATTTTGACTTTTTAATTGAAAAGTTTATTGTCTTAGCATTCATATAAACAGTTTTATTGATAGAAGACGAAAGGAATGTAGTGAAAATTTATTTTGAAAAAAGTTCAGAAAAATTGCAATCGTGTTGGACCCCTTAGGACTTCAGTGGTGAATGTTAATGTAGCATGTTTACTGACCATATCATGTCCATCCACAAACTGCAGTCGACAGAAAAGGGTAGGTGGTTTGAATGGGTTGAATGAGGGTTCTTTGGTAAGGTAGTTGTGAAATTAACAAAATATTTTGTAAGAGTGGGTGGGAGATAGATGTGTTGGAAAGAATAGTAAAAGATAGGGAAGCAGGAGCAAGATGCAGTGCTTGGTGGTAGTGGATGTGAAGAAGGGGGAGGGGAGATGGGTAGAAGAGGGAGGGTAGAAGGGGGACGGTAGATGGGTAGAAGAGGGGGAAGATGGCTCACTAATAAAAAGTGAAAAAGGTGTTTCAAGGGAATATTTACAGATTTTTTACTGGGAAAAGGTTTGGATATAAGGCAAGAAGGAAAAGGGAATTGGAAAACTGAACAACAGCTTAATATCTATATTTTAATTTTTTTATAAACTTTTAAAAGGTGACCTGCAAAGTTTTTATCATTACTTAATATTTGTGAATGAGAGATGCAGCAGAATATTGGTAAGATCCAGTGGATTGGAAGATAACATTTCTTCTCATGGTATTGTATATCTTGTTTGGTATATTATGTCATTAATATGGAGCCCTATCTATTATCCGCCTCAGGCCATGGCCTCACCAGAAGACAAAGCGTACGAGATCATGAGGGAGCTGGACGTGGACTATGTTCTGGTCATTTTTGGCGGACTGACCGGCTACTCCTCAGATGGTGAGCTTAAACAGTTTCTTCCATATTGTTTCTTAAGATGTCCATCATGCCAAAAACGGTTGTGCTGAAATTTAAGCACAGTTCATTTGGAAGAAAATGCTGTTGATTTAAAAAAAAAGTTATAAATGGGTGATATTGATTTTAAAGGTGTTTAAGGAGCCGCTACCATCCACAACCTCTCCCTATCGACAACGTTCACATTACCCGTCCTAGAATAGGTCACACTCACCTCACTCATTGGCTCCTGCCAACACCTCTGCAACAATTGCCATTGCACCCTTACAGTCCATCACTTTCTCCTTGCTTGCCACCTGTACAACCTTCCCAGAGCTTCCCTTGCTTCCCACAACTCAATAGCCTGAGCTCTTCCAGAAAAACCCTCTGGATAAAATTATTTCCTTCATCATGCTTCCCTCTACAACCATATTTAGTCCTCCTCTCCCACCCCCTTCTCTCTACTTTTTTTTTCTTCACTCATGCACCTCCTCTCTCGATCCCAGCTTTCTGGCATTAAGTTCTCGTGTTTCTCTCAATCTCCCCTGTTTTCTTTCCTTCCTACCTCTGGAATGATATAACCTCTCAGGCACAATTTAACCCTCGCTGTCGTGGTGCCGTTAAGCCCTCATCAAACAAACAAACAACTTTACTGGATTGCATTTTGAAGTGCAGGGAAACACCTCAAATTTGAATTACTGAACTTGAATAAGAATAAACAATTTTTTTACGGGAAACTCAACACCAAATATCAAAAAATTATTTGTGATACAAATTGGAAGCTCATGCTAGATTCCCTGTTTCACCCTTAGAATCCCGTGGGGTCTAAAACGTGACTGCACATTTTCGTTCGGAACTTTGCTTTTTTTTCTCCAAACTTTAATTTTCATAACTTTCCTTTCGTTATCTATCAATAAAGTTTGGTTTATTAGGATGCTAAGACCTTAAACTTTTCAATAATGAAGTCAAATTAAAGAAAATATGGACATAAATTTGCAAATTTAGGCAATTTTTTTTTTTCTTTGAAATTTGTTCTTGTGAATAATGAAAATGGAGGATTTTTTTACATATTTAGATTGTTTGTGAAATTTCTTTTCCAATGATACCAGTCTAAAAAAAAAATTCAAAGCAAATTATGCAAAAACAATGAAAATAGAAACAAATAAAATAATCACCGTTTTATAATTACTCGCAATAAAACAAAGCCGAGCACCCAGTTTATATTTAAACCCGGACCATTTGCGTTGCACTCTCGGTCACTAATCGCTGCACTACAATGTGTATGTTCTAGTGTGTGGAGTTGTTTTGATACTTAAATTATAGTAGGAAAAAAGAGGGGGTAGTTGCTCTTTTTGTTTACAATCGAAACTATGTCAAAATAAGCCTTATGACAGTATTTTTTGTGTACGGCTGTTGTATACCGATCAGGAGTTACAATTTTTGTCAAAGATTAAAATTAATGAAATTTTGCACAACTTTTGCCAAAAAAAAAGATATTGATGATAGCTGCAGTCAAAATTCGACCGGAATTGGATGCATCGATGTCTTTGGCACTTCCTCATGACTGTTCAGGAAAAAGTTTGGTTCACCCATGTACTGTATTTACCCATTTTCAAGCGAGTTTACTAAAACATTCTCAATATAGCCCTCATCAAAAATGTTAGTTTATTGAAAAAACTATTCAAATTCTTTCAAATGATACCAGTATCACTGCTGTGGGCCTATTTGACGAAGCAAAATGATTTTTTGAAAAGTGCATGTCCACGCGGTGTGGGTAACCAAGGGTTAAACTTATTATTTCACAAAATATTTAGATATATGAAATTGTGATAAGAAACCTAAAAAACACAAATTGGGAATTTTGGAGTTCATGCATATTATACAAGGAAAGTTATCAATCACCAGTAGTTTAAAAGTGCCAAAGGTGCTGAATGGCAATAGTTACGATGATATGCCTGCTGAAGTAGATTTAGTTTCTTTGAAATATCAAATGACTGAGCTGCTTCAACCTGAGCTGCTTCAACCTGAGCTGCTTTAACCTGAGCTGCTTCAACCTGAGCTGCTTTAACCTGAGCTGCTTCAACCTGAGCTGCTTCAATCTGAGCTGCTTTAACCTGAGCTGCTTTAACCTGAGCTGCTTTAACCTGAGCTGCTTTAACCTGAGCTGCTTCAACCTGAGCTGCTTCAACCTGAGCTGCTTCAATTTGAGCAGCTTCAACCTGAGCAGCTTCAACCTGAGCTGCTCCAACCTGAGCTGCTTTAACCTTAGCTGCTTTAACCTGAGCTGCTTCAACCGGAGCTGCTTCAACCTGAGCTGCTTCAACCTGAGCTGCTTCAACCTGAGCTGCTTCAATCTGAGCTGCTTCAACCTGAGCTGCTTCAACCTGAGCTGCTTTAATCTGAGCTGCTTTAACCTGAGCTGCTTTAACCTGAGCTGCTTTAACCTGAGCTGCTTTAACCTGAGCTGCTTCAACCTGAGCTGCTTCAACCTGAGCTGCTTCAATCTGAGCAGCTTCAACCTGAGCAGCTTCAACCTGAGCTGCTCCAACCTGAGCTGCTAACCTTAGCTGCTTCAACCTGAGCTGCTTCAACCGGAGCTGCTTCAACCTGAGCTGCTTCAACCTGAGCTGCTTCAACCTGAGCTGCTTCAACCTGAGCTGCTTCAACCTGAGCTTCAATCTGGGCTGCTTCAACCTGGGCTGCTTCAACCTGAGCTGCTTCAACTTGAGCTGCTTCAACCTGAGCTGCTTCAACCTGAGCTTCAATCTGGGCTGCTTCAACCTGAGCTGCTTCAACCTGAGCCGCTTCAATCTTAGCTGCTTCAACCTGAGCAGCTACAATCTTAGCTGATTCCAAATTTTTAGACAGAAGACTTCCATAGTCTAGTTGTCATAGCATCAGTTTGGCAAGCTAGAGGTACCGGGTTCTATTCCCGGTCGGTCTTCATTGACCAGTGCTTCATAACTGGCTTATCAAACAGCCATTACCATCTCTATATAACCTTAGCTTCTGAGAAAGGGGTGTGAAATAACTAATCTACATACCTACCCACGTACCTTCACATTATCAATGTGCTGAACCTCTTCATATTTTGAGGTACCTGATTCTGTACTCTTAGACTGTCCAAGCAGCCAAAATTCAGTTAGTTGCTACTAGATCATGTTAAGTTCTGTACACAACAATGCCTGTTGCTAAACATAACTTGCTTAAAAAATGGAACAATACATTGCTAAGATTTGGACGTGTTATAAGATAGTATGGATCAATGCATAGACATATACATATAAGTACAGTGTCAAAGTTTGTTTTATTGCTTACGATATTTCTTCCTTTTTTTTTCTCTCTCAGATATAAATAAGTTTTTGTGGATGGTGCGTATTGGTGGCAGCACAGAAACAGGCAGTCACATCCACGAGAACGACTACTACACCCCACAGGGCGAGTTCCGCATCGACAGAGAGGGATCCCCAATCCTGCTCAACTGCCTCATGTACAAGATGTGTTACTATCGCTTTGGGCAGGTTTACACCGAGCAAGGTGAGATCATTAGCATTGCTTATATCAGCTAGCAATTGTAAGATAATACCAGCAGTTGATATTACCAACAGTTTCGTATTATCAACAGGTGGACTTTATTAACAGTTGAATATTACCAAAAGTTGGGCATTGTCAAGTTGGATATTTTCAACAGTTTTATTTTGCCAACTGTCAATTACCAACAGTTCGATTTTGCAACAGTTAGATATACCAACTGTTTGATGTTACCCAACAGTAGTATAGTTGGATATTGCCAATAGTTGGATATTGCCAATAGCTGGGTATGACTGAAATTGGTTATGACCAACATTTGGATATTACCAACGGTTGGATATTACCAACGGTTGGATATTACCAACGGTTGGATATGACCAACGGTTGGATATTACCAACGGTTGGTTATGACCAACATTTGGATATTACCAACGGTTGGATATTACCAACGGTTGGATATTACCAACGGTTGGATATTACCAACGGTTGGATATTACCAACGGTTGGATATTACCAACGGTTGGTTATGACCAACATTTAGATATTACCAACGGTTGGTTATGACCAACATTTGGATATTACCAACGGTTGGATATTACCAACGGTTGGATATTACCAACGGTTGGATAATATTAACTCTTAGACTAATGTGACATTTATCCAAGACATGTCACACTCAAACAAAATAAATATATAATAGTTTTGCCTCGTAAAGCAAATTCCTTATTTGCCTAGTAGAGAAGGATATTTTTTTCAGAATTGGCTCCTTGTTGTGTTTGGTGTCCAAAAAAGAAAGTTTAGAAAATAATCATTTGTATATACAACATGAAAGGCACTCATTGTGCTATGCTTTTTGTGCAACCATTGTACTTATTGCTCAGGGATCATTAAATATCTAGGCAATCATAATTTTTGTTGGGTGTGCCTGTCAGACAACCAAATTATTGGCACAGTGCGTAGGTTTTTGCGAATTTCACAGATATGTAATCCATTAGAGCTGTGAACGTTTAGGGATTTTAGTAAACGTGTACACGCCAAAAAATGCGAGCATGTTTCGTTTACACGCGTTTAGTACTGTTATTTTTGGAAGTACACCAAAATTGCTCCAATTTACGATGCTATGTAAAAAAATTGAGCAACCAGTGTAGCAAAAGTATTGCGCAACCAGTATGGAAAAAGTATTGCGCAACCAGTATGGCAAAAGTATTGCGCAACCAATATGGCAAAAGTATTGACTCCATTACCCAAATAGACGCTGGAATTTTGCTTTTCAAATCGTGAAAAGTTTACTTCTACAGTATACGTCATCATTTTTATGGAAAATGTACATGGAAATTCAGTTCAGAAAAGAACAGATGACTTCCCTTCAAAGTCATTAAATCTCAACATCGCGTACCTTTTTTGCTGTACTCGCTACGGCTTTCACTGGAAATCTTGCATACTCTGATACCTCGCGGTAAAACATTTCAAAACTACACCACCACCATGGAAGTATTGCTCATATCAGTCCTCTGGAAAAATGGCCGCCATGTTTGCGAAACACGCAGAATTTCAGCTCTGTTAAAACCTTTTTTTGTTCATTTAGTTTGCAATATTTTTTCTTTTTTGCAAAATTTATTTGATGACTCATCAGGGAATATTTACATCTTCAAATTGTCACGATTAAAGTATTTTGACCGTGTGTTTTGGGGTCGATTTAACAGCTTGTAAAACGGGTCTTGATTGAGTGGGATTAAAGCGTAACTTAACGTAACTTATGGCCTACTGGCCTATTGTTTGTTTCACCAGTTCACTGTTTACTGCTGCAAATTCGCGGTGCATTTCAGATTTCAGCGAAACCAAAGTGCAAAATATCCTCATTCATAGGTGATTTACTGCGCATTTGTGATTCTCACATTTAAAAAAGATTATGCTAATGGGGTTTACAGTTTGTAAAAAGTCATTGATTGGAATTTTGTCAGCCGAAGGTTTGTGTGATTTGAATGATATTGATTTTTAACATCAAGACTCGACTTTGAAAAACGATTACTCGCGATTCAATAATTAGTAAACGTTTACTGCATTTGCGAACGTTTAGCGTTGTACACGCTAAATGGTCACAGCTCTATTATCCACAGCAGATCAATAAACTTCATGCCTCCATAGCCCACAGACGACGTGAGGCAAAGGTCACTTGCATATTCATATTAACCAAAAAATTGATATACTGTTACGTGCTAGATAAGCAGTAGATTTTTATCTAAAAGTATGCCCTCACTTCCTGGTCTAGTGCTCCTCTAAACATATGCGCTTGCAGTTCTCATGGCAACCAGATTTTCTTGCTAGACAACAACGCGTGCAGAGTTCAATGCCCAGTGGACAAGTTGCCTTCAGGTTGATTTGACGAACCCTGCTGTTGCTCAGTTCTTAAACTGAAGTGCTTTTTTGACATGAAGCAATATCTTTCCTTAGGAGAAATGGTCCGTCAATCATTCACAGTTAATGCACATTATTACCTCAGGCATTATGATACACAGCTATCTTTATCGCCAGTTTGCAAACAAACTTCTACCACTAAGACACTAAACACGGATGAGTGATTTCAATCACAAAAAGTGCCTTGATTATTCAGCTTTGGCTTTGTGTGATCTTATAGACACAAATAGCCTCGGGCTACTCAGCTGTGGTGTGCATGGGAATGGCAGATAAACAATCAATGTTTGCCGTGGAAACACAATACACTGAACAGGAAGTTGGGTTGGTAATTGTCATACCTGAGTTTTAAGGATTAACTCGGGTGTCGGGTGCCGGTAGGCTCAAAGAGAACATTTTCAGAATTGAAATGAAATCCTGTCATAACTTATTGAATACGCTTGTGTCTGTAATGTTCATTACTTAATCTATCTATTTGATATCACCCTTTGGAATTAATTATTAATTATATTTTATTTTATTATTCCCAGGAAAAGCCACTGGCTACGACAGAGTACGAAATGCAGAGATCGGCAACAAAGACTTTGAATTGGACGTATTAGAAGAAGCTTACACTACAGAACATTGGCTGGTCAGGATTTACAAAGTGAAAGATTTAGAAAACAGAGGCAACTAGTCCGCCCCATAGTTCAAATTTAGTTCTTTTTAAATACTTTAATCTTACGAACAACTTATATATTTTTTTCTCCAAAAAAAAGAAGAAAAACAAAGAAAAAAAATATACAAATGAGAACAAACTTCAGACTTCATGAAATTTCAATTCAAGTCATTTTATTACTTTTTTCGTCTTTTATTTTTATTTCATTTTTCTGTCTCTGGGAGGCTCTTTTCAAATAAATCCCTGTGCATTTACTAGTCTTTATTCTAAAAAAAAAAAAAAAATATTTTGGCTTAAGCAGATGGAGATCACGATTGTTTAGAAGATTCTATGATATGGTTGTGACCTTGGAGACATTTCCATGTTTATCATAACCTCTTTTCAAGTTTGTATACCAGACATACTTCAATCACAAAAAAAAAACTTGGACATTGCTTGAGTTTGCCGTTAAGTTTTCTCTCAACTTGATTCCTTTTTATACAGATCAGAATAATTCAGAAGTATTTCTGAAATGATTTTGCCCTTCTGCATGTTTTCGTGCCAAAAGTTGAGCTTACCAATCTCTGTATATGTATACATATCTGCCTATTAACTGCTTAAATGAGCTATTGTTAATTCTAGGGAAATTGGAAATAACACATGTCAAATTTTTGATACTCTTGTTGTTGAAAAATTAATTAAAGGGTTTCATAAATAAATGTGATAAATTTGGAAGTGCATGAAGAGTGAGTTTGAATATTTTTGAGATGCCCCCACTTTTCGGCTGCCAACTTCTTTTAATTTGTAAATATCATCATAACATTAATTACCCCGTACTAGATTTTCAGATATCTAGTGGTTCAGGGTTCTTGAATTTTACTTCACCTGGTCAGGGAATTTAACAATTCTCCTATGAAAGGCAACCATGTAAGATGAAGAACCAGAAAAGGGGACACATTTATGTCAAGATAATTCTAAACACAATTTATGTCAAGATAATTCTAAACACAACATTGAAATTCTAAAGAGAACAAAGTACCCTTCCCTGCTTTCTCCCCAAATTCAATCATTTGATTTGCTGTCAAAGGAAGTTTGGCAACTAATACTTTTATTTCTGTGGCGCTGTTTTATTTTATCGTAACAATTTCTAGAAACATTGATACAGCAATGCTATACATGAGCATACATATATATGTTGGAAGAACACAAACATATTGAGACTTCTGATGAATATGCATATGAAAGGTCATATGCAAAATACAGCCAATGGTGTTAAAGAACCTATTCAGGTCAAGTTGCACTTCATTAAATACATTAAAAGCTAGCCCACAGTTAAATAATAAACACATTAAAATTGTATTAAAAATTTTTAGAATTTGATATATGAAAGGGGATTATTTAAAAACAACTTTTATAGCAGCTTTGTAGGACTCAGATAACCTAAACCATTGGATGCAGATTTTTTACACCTTTTAATTGTGCCTTAAAAGTATTTTCCAACTACAATCCGTTTGTGATTGAATTACAAAGATCCATATGTGATTGAATTACAAAGATCTGTATGTGATTGAATTACAAAGATCCGTATGTGATTGAATTACAAAGATCCATATGTGATTGAATTACAAAGATCCGTATGTGATTGAATTACAAAGATCCATATGTGATTGAATTACAAAGATCCATATGTGATTGAATTACAAAGATCCGTATGTGATTGAATTACAAAGATCCGTTTGTGATTGAATTACAAAGATCCATATGTGATTGAATTACAAAGATCCGTATGTGATTGAATTACAAAGATCCGTTTGTGATTGAATTACAAAGATCCGTTTGTGATTGAATTACAAAGATCCGTATGTGATTGAATTACAAAGATCCGTTTGTGATTGAATTACAAAGATCCGTTTGTGATTGAATTACAAAGATCCGTATGTGATTGAATTACAAAGATCCATATGTGATTGAATTACAAAGATCCATATGTGATTGAATTACAAAGATCCGTATGTGATTGAATTACAAAGATCCGTTTGTGATTGAATTACAAAGATCCGTTTGTGATTGAATTACAAAGATCCGTTTGAATTACAAAGATCCGTGATTGAATTACAAAGATCCGTATGTGATTGAATTACAAAGATCCATATTGTGATTGAATTACAAAGATCCATATGTGATTGAATTACAAAGATCCATATGTGATTGAATTACAAAGATCCGTATGTGATTGAATTACAAAGATCAATTGAATTACAAAGATCCGTATGTGATTGAATTACAAAGATCCATATGTGATTGAATTACAAAGTGATTGATTGATTACAAAGATCCGTATGTGATTGAATTACAAAGATCCGTATGTGATTGAATTACAAAGATCCGTATGTGATTGAATTACAAAGATCCGTATGTGATTGAATTACAAAGATCCGTATGTGATTGAATTACAAAGATCCGTATGTGATTGAATTACAAAGATCTGTGATTGAATTACAAAGATCCGTATGTGATTGAATTACAAAGATCCGTATGTGATTGAATTACAAAGATCCGTGTGTGATTGAATTACAAAGATCCGTATGTGATTGAATTACAAAGATCCATATGTGATTGAATTACAAAGATTCGTATGTGATTGAATTACAAAGATCCGTATGTGATTGAATTACAAAGATCCGTATGTTGATTGATTGAATTACAAAGATCCGTATGTGATTAAATTACAAAGATCCGTGTGTGATTGAATTACAAAGATCCGTATGTGATTGAATTACAAAGATCCGTATGTGATTGAATTACAAAGATCCATGTGATTGTGATTAAATTACAAAGATCCGTGTGTGATTGAATTACAAAGATCCGTATGTGATTGAATTACAAAGATCCATATGTGATTGAATTACAAAGATTCGTATGTGATTGAATTACAAAGATCCATATGTGATTGAATTACAAAGATCCATATGTGATTGAATTACAAAGATCCGTGATTGAATTACAAAGATCCGTATGTGATTGAATTACAAAGATCCGTATGTGATTGAATTACAAAGATCCGTGATTGAATTACAAAGATCCGTGTGATTGAATTACAAAGATCCGTATGTGATTGAATTACAAAGATCCATATGTGATTGAATTACAAAGATCCGTATGTGATTGAATTACAAAGATCCGTATGTGATTGAATTACAAAGATCCGTATGTGATTGAATTACAAAGATCTGTATGTGATTGAATTACAAAGATCCGTGTGTGATTGAATTACAAAGATCCGTATGTGATTGAATTACAAAGATCTGTATTTGATTGAATTACAAAGATCCGTGTGTGATTGAATTACAAAGATCCATGTGTGATTGAATTAAAAAGTGTGCTGTGTGGTCGATAGGATCATCCTAGTGAGTGGAAACAAGAGTTTTAAAAAGTAGAAACTTTGTACATGTGAGAGAGAATTTTGAATTTCAAAAATGTTTTAAGCAATGGTGATTGGTTATCTTGCCATGTGTTAATTGTAGTTTAAAGACAAGCATTAATTGTGAGTTGTGTCTCAAATTATGTTGAAGACAGTCTTAGATAAAGCCTTCCTCCCACTTTAAAGGTTGAAGCACAAGAGGAATTGTTCCTGGAAAAGTGTGTTGGCTAAGTGGTAGAGCCTCAAAACTTTTTACTTCAAAGGAACTTGATTTGATTCTCACTCTTGGTATCACTGTTTTCTTGAGCAAATTGACAGCTCATCTGTTTGCTCCAAAGATTGTAGGACAGTCACACCCTCCTGATTCTCTAAACACTATGTGAGAAGAGAAGCGCGTTGTTCATTCACTTCCCATCCTGGCCCAGTCAAGCCCAAGTTCCTGTGTGCCGATTCCTCTGGCTGCCGGAGAACTTATTCGGTGGCTAATTGGGTCCAACGCTTTGAGGCCCTGGCAAGAGGAGCTATATAAATCGATTGTCTGGAGGAAACCAGGGATTATCACTATCCCGAGAGAGCCTTCAAAGGCTCGAAAGGATTCTACTTGTTTTTGAACTCATTCATGTCATGTTTTGTTCCAGTAATGCCCTCTGCAGAAAGGCAGAGAAACTTGGCAATTTGATTCTCTGCAAAGGTCTCTTATTTGCTCTTGCTTTGATTGTGTAGGTTTATCCTAAGTTTTACTGCTAAGTGGCTCGGATTAATATCCTAGAATTAATATAATGGTGTAGTTATTAAAAAGAACAAATATTAATATCGACATATGTCAGGCACTCGGGCAAATTTTTTAAAGCTTAAAAAAGTATTCATTTTAAAAGCTTTCTCAATAGAAGAAATTTAAATATGTGGTAAAGAAAATCCCTGAAATGTAATTTTGATGAAAACTGATAAAGCGTTTTACAGTTATGAAGCAAAGTCTTTTTTTTTTTAAAGCTATTGTATCTCAAACACATTAAAGGTTAGTTGTCGTCTCTAACGTACAAAGTAAAACAAATTCAAATCCTGTGTTTTATTGGTCGAAATACAATGGTACAGTGTGCACTTACTTATATTGATAAGCCAGTCGGTATCATTTTGGAATAAATTGTACGCTGCCACATTTTAATCACGATAGATGGCTTTGATGCAGATTGTTTTGGAAAATATGGTAGAGATTGCAAAAAAAGAATTGTATAAAATTGTATAATATTCTGATGAGTGGTGACGGGTGAATGAGTGAAGAAGAACTTTGGACTTGGAAATATTTTGTGGAATCAAATAAACTTCTGTAAAATAATGCAAAGATGTATTTTCTTTTTGTTAAAATGTTTTCTGCTAGTCTTTTGTTGAAAGTGTATATAATTTGTATCATATATCGAAAATAGATCCCCTTCTAGGGAATGCATATTTAAGAACAACAGTATGTGGCACTGCAGGGGGAAAGGGGGAGCTATGGTGGGATTTATCTCCACAAGCTCCCCAAAAAAAAAGAGCTATGGTGGGACTTATCCCCACCAGCCCCCCCCCCCCAAAAAAAAAAAAAAAAAAGAAGGTATTTTATCGTTGAATGCTTATTTTATTTACCCCCACATTAGACAACTTCCCCCAGCATCACTATGTCGTTGCTGCTAATGGGCATACGCCATGTTTTTTTGTTATTGCTTTGTTCTGCTCCCTGTGATTTTATTTGTTGCATTTACCCCCAAATTCCCTTTCTCTCGCTTCATCCAATCAATCTTAAAAGTCAAAATACATTCCAAAAGTTAATACGCATGATTGTTGCTCGTTGCATAGATGAAAATTTCTCATAAAAATTTAATTCCATGCCATAATTTGAAATGTTTATTATTGCTGAATGTTAAGCTATGATAGGGTTACGTAGGTTCATAAAAGGGAAATGGATGATGTTATCAAATTATAACTTTGCTTTTGCTAAGTATTTTATTGCAATTTGCATAAATTGTTCTGTACAATCTGAGAAAGCGGCGCTAATTGATGTCGGGCACGGAATAACATTTTATGTGGAAGGCATGATCGCAGATCAATTCAAAACTGGAAAATAGATCAAATTATTCTGAATTGCTTGTAACTGGAATTGTTTCTCCAAAACTGCGAAATGGATTCAAAGACTCGAGAGACATGAATTTATAGAATATGCCATGAAAAATGCAGGGATAAGTTTTGTACGTACATCACAAGTTGACTCGTCACAAAATTGTCACTTTTTAAGTATCTAACGTTTTGTTGTGAAATCATTTGTTATGCTTAGTAAAATAATACTATATATCAAGCATGACATCAAAGTTTTGTTCTTTACAGAAAATTCACAGCTCAAAAATATTTGATTAACTCATCTATTATTCATCTGCCAGTGCTTGAATAAAAGCACTGCAGCAATCATTTTTTCAAAATGTTTGAAATGGGATTCCTGTAAGATTTCCCTGTTTCTGGTGTCCCCCCCCCCTCCCTTTCACCCCCTTTCTGTTCCTCACATACACATGCACACTTTGATGTAAACAAAAAACTATTTGGAATTTTGGGTTCCAATTATCCGCCCACTCCCATTGGCGTGCGATCCTGGGGATGAAGAAATTTCCCCAATGATTTTATCGGGGGACGAATACCAATATGCCATTCCCCATCCCCACCCCACCTCCCCTCCCAAAAAAAAAAAAAAAAAAAAAGCCTTTATATAAAGCTTATATGGCTGGCTACAACACTTGTCTGGGTTAGTCACCCCAATGTTGAAAAGAAATTGCCGCCACTGCCCGCCGAAAAACAAACTTGTCGCTGTGTCAGTCGCGTGAGAGGAGTCACACTTTTGTTCAGAGGGGCAAACCCCATTCAGCCAGGTCCAGGGAGAGAGTTAATCATCAAACTTGCATCTATATATGAGAGAAAAGATTAGTCTAAAATTTTAGAGTGGTATTTTTCATATTATTTTCAGGTTCAATTTCCTTCTACACAGGCGGGATTTAAGGTCAGCAACGTGGGTCCTTCCCCACTTCCCTCCCAATTGTATAGTGATTTTGTTTTTAAATCTAATCGTGAGTTTGCCTCCCCCACACTTTTTTGACCTGCCAACCCCCATCCCCTCTCCAGTTTCGGTGGGCAAATCCGCCTTCTTTGCTTCTATACCTATGCAAAATAGTCACTGCAGATGTCATAAGTAAGATTATTTGAAGTAAGCAGTTTTTTCGAGAGAATAATTTTGTCCACAAAGAGGACAAATTTATAGATAAGGCCAGAAGAAAAAAGTTATGAGTCTGAATAGGTAAAGTCAGTCAAAATGAACTTCAACTGGGCGTAACAAAAGTAACAGTGAAAAAATAGCTAATAATACAAATTTACCGGCCAAATATCCATTAAAATTTGGCCAAATCGGGCAAAAAACGGCCAAATTATTTTCCAATGGATTGAATCTTTGAAAGAAGTACCAATCAATTTAAAATACAAGCACTGTCTTAACTGTGTGGGGGTGTGAGTGGATGGGGAAGGGGGAGGGGGGGCACAGGACCCTATAAGGAAGCACTTAAAGGAATATATCATTATACGTATATACCATAGGGAGGAAGCCCCCGGCCCGTAGCGCCCTAGCTACGCAACTGAATACAAGATAGAGACCTATTTGTTTTCGCTTCACACAAAAGTTTCCACAAATTTCAAATGGAAAACAATTTTCTATTTGGCTGTATATTAGAACTTGTTTCTGATAGCACAAATGCTAAAAATATATGTATGCGAGTAATTGTTTTATAAGTTAAAATCAAAATTAAGGAAAGAGTAAGTTTACTTTAGCAAAAACGGCCAAATGTAATTTGTCCGGTACTGCACAAATTCTACCGGCCAGACATGTCTCAAAACGGCCATGTTTGGCCGGTAATATATCAGCACTGCGACGGATACGTTCACGCAGCTCATAAGAAAGTTTACAAGTAATGCTCGACTCTGTCGACCCATTCTGGGGTATGAGAGTACAAAGAACATAACAAAATACAGATGGCATGCAAGAACAAAAAGAAAGAAAATTGTAATAAAAGGTAAAAAGTGGTATTTACGTTATATACATGTAATGAAAAAGAAAATGAAATTGAATGGAAGATGTAAACTACTTAAAAAACTATACAATATAATTATTTACAACAGGGTGGAAAAGGTAACACAAAAGTTTATAATGTAAACTACCAAAAAATTGGGTGGATACATAAAAATATGCTGCAAGTGCTTATTTGAACTTCTCGCTAATGATTTTGATAGATTTGATTACATTTGACAACACACGGAGGTTATTGGAGTTGAACAATTCATACATTTTTAATGTATTCGGGCGTTAATATAAGTAGGTAGCTCTACCCCGGGAGAAGTGATTGCAGTTAAATAAGTAACGAAATTCATCCCCCAGAGCGTCTTTCTTGTAAAGTTTGCATATTTTGTCCTCAACAATCGGATTAAAACGATTGCTTGGCAATTTAACATTACCGCATCTGAATCTTGTCATTACAAGCCTGTGGTTGTTATCAAGTTTAGTTAAATATTTCTCATAATGTAGACTCGATTTAGAATCCTGTAATTGACACAAAATCTCGAGAGATTGTTTAAGCCACTTAAAATCATGCTTATCTCGATTTAAACATATATTACAGTAACCACAATGGTTAAGTACATCTTTAATTTTGGTAATCCACCGTATATTAAAATCCCTAGCAAGAAAATCAAGGGTTTTGAATTGTTTCAAATAGTTCTATGCTACTTACATACATGCTGGTTGGAAATCGAAAATGGGCAAGTCAAAAAAAGCCAGAAAGGGAGGCGATCCTGTGAATAAAAACGCTCCACTGACAGAACAGATCATTGACAATGAAACCGTTCGGTCGTCCCAAAGATCAAAGTTCAGGCAAAGAGCGGAGGAAGATACGGTAAGTTTTAATCTTATTGGCATAATGTCCACTATTTGTCATATTAAATTTGTATATACCAATTTCACGAAAACGACAACATATCGATTGGTAATGTGAAAACTCATTTTATGATCATAATATTTCCACATTATGCAATAAATACAAAAATAATGACAAAAAAAGCAAAATAGATTACATTAGAATTTTCAATGTAACAAATAACATAAGTTTCTGGCCTTGTTACATTGTAATGGAAAAGGAGAGATAAAGAACTTAACAAACTTATTTTATAACTCTCCCTAAAACTTACATGTAACTTAATTACAACCCCAAGAACAATAAAATAATTTTTTGTAAATGTAGCAGTGTTTATTTGTTACTAATTGTACTAATGACGATGGAACTAAACATAACACAAAATATGTCAATTTTGTATGTCTCTACAGTAACCAATGCTACCAGTTTGACAATTGCACTGGTAATTTTAACGCCGATTAAGTGCCGGTGAAACGCCAGTAAAACGCTGGTAAAGTGACGGTAATGCCACCGGTGAAGCGCGAGAAAAAAAACAATTCTCGAAGCCAAAAACGTGGTATTGGTTTTCATGCAACTTTCGATTTAATTTTTGAAATACAAAGATACTATCACAAGCGTTATTTCCAATCACAACTCTCATTTATTTCAGCAAGGAAAGTCCTTGGTCTACTGTGTGCAATATTTAACATCTGCACCTGTACCAAACCTCCAAATTTTATTTAGATAATAGTTTAATACTTTTAAACTGATGCAGAGTGTACCAAGGAGATTTACGATAATTATTTTCAATAAGTTGAACAAAAAATTACAACCTGAAAAGTAAGGAACAACGTGTGTCACCACTATTGGGATGGGCGTGGCCATTTTGTATCAATAATAAAATGGAAATTGAATAAATTGATATAAACTAAATCTAAAATGATAAGCGAAATAAAAAGGATCGGCGAAATGAAAATAAACAAGTTTAACTTCTGAGATTTCCATGTTTTATTCCAAAATATATAGTATTCCAAAAAGTTGGGTAAAATTTTAACTCATGAAACATTTCCACCAAAATATTAAGAAACATCAAAAACTTTATAATATGTAGTTCCATATACAGTAAAAGTGAAACACAAAAGAAAAGAATAGAAAAAATAATAAGATGAGAAGAAATACAATTTTGATCTAAGTACTCTTTGCTCAGTGTTTGTAACTCAGACTTCTAATGTTGAAAAGAACGCATCAAAATCTATTTCAGAAAGATCGAAATCAGTGACGTAAGTAAACAGAAAATACATGTTGCTCCCACTATTTGATAAGTCCAGGTGCAGAGGAATTATTTCTTTATAAATTAGATTGTGCGAAATGTCTTTCCTTCCAACAGAAATATAAATTCTTACCTGAAACTTACGAACATTAAACTCTAATAACATTAATCTCTCTAAAACACATACCGGCAAACTTCTAAAGAATCATAAATAATGCCTCTGCCCCATTCCCAGTACCTTTAACAAATTTGTTTACAAATTAATGCCAGCTGCATCTGTACTTTGGCTTAGCGCGGTCCAATTAATTAAGATTGACACATTTAAAGGGAAATACTTACAAAGGTATATGCCCCCTCCCGTTTCTCATATTTTCTTTTAATATTTGAAGTCTAAGACATAAACTTGAGTTTGGTGGTTATGGGTAAGGGATGGGGGATTACAGTGGTTAAAAGTGATTTGAAGGGGTACTTCAGAGTGATTCCTTTTCTACATGTTTAATTTAGTATTATCAGGCTATCAAATATAGGGTGGGGGCATTCTTTTTATGAAAACATAATTTGGTAGAATATCTCGTCACCTCTCCAATTTTCTTCAAGTTCTTTACAAAAATTAAAGTATTACAACAGCAAGAATGGGACAGATGAAGGCAGAGAAGGCGAGGGCTGCGGGGGAGTGGAACTTTGTTATGATCTCCTAGCTCGATTGCAAGTAGAAGCGACAAACTGGGATCGTTAAACTATTGAATTTGGGCTGGGGCATTCTCTTTTATGAAAACGTAATTTTGTAGATTGTATCGGCCCCATTCCCCATTTTCTTAAATTTGTCCACAAAAAATGGAAGTATTACGAATAAGAAGAAGGGAGTAGGGCGGGGTGGGGGCAGCAGTGCCACGATCCAACAACTTGGATTGCCAAACATTGAATTTGAGGTGGGGGAATTCTTTTTACTGTGAAAACATACTTGGTATATGATATTGTCCCTTCCTCCTTCATGATTTGTTTTCACGAATGAAGATAAGGCGATGCTTCCATCATCCCTTTTCTGTGCTTAGTGAATTTCCTCATATTTTTCACTTCACAAAATGCTATAAGTCCACTCCCCCTCTGGGTTTTAGCATTGCTGTCTTTTTTATGGTTTTCCTCCATTTTGAATGTTTACATAAAAGTGTCATGCATGCACTTAAACATGTCTTTCAAGAACTTAGTGCCCTGTGGCTGAGGAGTTTAAGGAAACCAGTTGCCAGGTTATAAAGCACCCAGAAGTAACATGTGTAGGGGGGGCGGCATTTTTGAAGGAGATATTTTGCTGTTGTTTTTCTGACACAGTTTTAAAGTAGAATTTATACTGATGCGATATTCTGTGTGATATGTGGTAATAATTTGCTATACATTAGCTTGGTGGCCATTAACTTGGGTGACAGCTCCTGCTCAGAAGAAATGTACCACTGGTTTATGGAAGTTTTTCATTCTTTGTTATTTGCAAGATGGAAGTAGAACATACGTTTTCAAAACAAGGAAATAGCATTTGTTTGCAGTTTTACAGCTTTTATTTTGTTTGTTTTCTTTATTTTCCATGATGGAGAAGTTTCAACACAATTTTCTTTATCTTTGGAAACTTGTTTTCTTAGAAGTTTTAAACAATTATTTTGGACCAGGACTTAATATTCGGAATATAAATTTCTGAGATCTGAGTAAGTTGATGTTTTTAATTTTGTTGTGTATTCTCCCATACTTTTTTCAAATGTCATTGACCCTTACAAAAGAAAAATAATTTTTCCTAGGCAAGAAAATTTGAGGAAGATTATAAAGAAATACAAAGCATTCCAACATCATGCTGGGCTGATGACATCATAATCTGCATGTTTTGAAATAAAAATGGCATCTTCCTTGTACTATTTAGTAGTAGCATTAAAGTTTTTAATAATTACAAAAAATGTGTTACATTGCTTCAGGAGGCATGAAACTTGGTCAGAAGATTTGTTATTTTTAATTCTATCATATTAAGTAAAGGATTATGTCAGACTTTATGTCTTTTTTCAATTGTGCATCTGTAAAATATTTACAATCAAGAAATACATTGCTATAGAAGTTATTGTCAGGATCTAAAACCCTTTAAAGTCACAATGAGTATAATCAGTGTAATCAAACATATTCAAGTTACATTCTTTATAAATGGTAAATACTGTAGTTACTCATCAATATTAAATGCTGAATTTACTAACTTGCTTTCCTGTCATCCAAATTACAGTATAAAATGGAAATATTTCTTTACAATGAATACGATATCATTCGTTTGGACTATTACTCGGCATCCTCAGTTGGTTTTTTGTCAAATCAATACCATGCCAAAAAGTTTCTCTTTAAGTCTACCTGCACCTGACACCTGAGTTTATTCTAAAAACTCAGGTATGACAATTACAAACCTGACTTCCTGCTCAAGTGTATTGTGTTTCCACTCAAACAATGATTGTTTATCTACCATTCGCATGCACACCACAGCCAAGTAAACTAAGGTTATTTGTGTGTATAAGATTACAGAAATCCAGTGCTGAATACACAGGGCTCTTTTGTGATTGAAATCACTCATCTGTGTTAGGTGTCTTAGTGGGAGAAGTTTGTTTTCAAGCTGGTAATAAAATAGCTGTGTATCATATGCCTGAGGTGATTTGTGCATTAACTGTGAATGATTGACAGACCATTCCTCCTGAGGAAAGATATTGCTTCATGATTTTGTATGAACCCACAATCCACATATGGAACACTCAATTGCAGCATATTACAAACATTTGCATTACACACACTGCATGGAAAAAAAAACAGCCATTGACTACAGTCTACAGTACTTATAATACACTTACATAAATTACATACTTTTGTAATTCAGTAGTAACCATACTAGGATGAAAAATCTTAACCATAAGTGTAACACTGTCATACTCAAGGTACAGTACATAAGGCTGAAATAGGAGCAAACATACATTTATTCTAATCGATTTACATATTGTAAGATGAGTTTGCCTTATCTTTGGCAAAATAAATCATTGAAGGAAGTAAATATGCTGTAGTATGCATTGTTTGAGGTATCCACAAGTCCACTGTTGTAAAAATATAGTTAACAGTAGTGAGTTTATCCTTCTGCATATTTTAAAGATCACTGTTTTCACGAATGCATCAAACTTTGGCTACTTCTGGAGACCCAATTGTTTTCAAATAAACTTTACAATTTCTTGTCCATGTGTTTTGTATTCTTCTTTGCTTCTTCAGGAGTCTTGAAAATTTGGTGAGGTGTGCGTTTTTGTTTTGTTAAATGTTTGTTTATCTACACCTTGGTACCATGCAACTTCTTAGCATTCTTAAGGATTTGTATTTTAGCTTTTCTGCTTATAAGTCTCAACAATATGACTGGTCTAGAATCAGACTTGTTTCGGCCCAGAGTGTGACTGAGAGGAGTTCTCCCCTATTACATTACTAATGAGGACATCACTGGAAATTACTCATTCACATAACCCAAAGAAATATGTCTATTTACATTCCAATGCTATTCTCCAGGAAACTGAATTTCCACTGATCTAATAATGGAACAAATACATAAATCACACTGCAGCAAAGGGTGGTAGAGTTTTGGGTTTTGTCAAAAGGAGCTGCACTATTGCACTGAAGATATCAAAGAGCTTGCATACAGATCCCCTGCACTATTGCACTGAAGATATCAAAGAGCTTCTATACAGATCCCCTTGTATGACCCATTGTTGATTATAGTTCCCCTGTCTGAGATCCTAAGTTATAGGCCACACTCGAAATAGCAACCATGGGAGTCATAAACGTTACATGTAGGCTCCGTAGGAGAATCCATCATTTCTGATGGAAAGTCATTCCTACAAAAGTACCCCAGCCTACTGATACTTTTTATGTCCCGAAAATGCAAAGATAAAGTCCTTCCGCATCCGATTTTCAATTTAAGAAAAATTACCCACCTTCTGAATGTTGTTATTTCCCGTTTAAAAAAAAAAACATTAAATGAAGAAAAATTTATTGAAAGATGTGCACCTAGAATCAAAAGTGTGTGCCTAGAATTACAACTATGCACCAAAATCATGAAAATAACTTCTCTCAGTTAATAAGCGCAGATGATCTTCCACACTAGAAACAAACTATGCAATCTGGCAGGTCATAAGGGCTGTAAAAATTAAGAATTTCATCCTTACAATTATTTTTATTATTTCTTTCCTTAGTTTGTTGATGAGAAATTATCCAAGAAAATTTTGGAGCAAGCTCGACAGCAACAGGAAGATTTGGAAGGAGAGTATAACTCTGGTGGAAGGTATTGCAATGATTTATTTGATTTGATTGATTAAATTGTTGATCTATTAAGAAGCAAAGGCATATCAAAATCAAACCCATACATGTTGGTATAAACTTTGATTCATTATTGCTCTTTGAATGTTTATGCAAATTGTTTGTGTATGAATGTGTAGACCTTATTATTTTTGTAAATGAAGTGTTCTTTAAACCTCGCTCACATTTCTTACATTACTATTAATTTCTCACAAATCCAAACTCGAGTACTGGGTTGCTGAAATTTCTATGCTTCTATGCATGATGCATGCATGTATAATATCCTGCAGTGAAGCCCACAAATACAAAGCTTCTATTGCTTGTAGAAAAGACATGTAGGTGTGTATGGTAACACAATTTACCTGAAACCTTGTCTTTGTTGATAAAAAGTATACCTCTCAAAACTGGATTTGTCAGAGTTTTCTTAGCAAAAGCTAATTGCTTTCATTTTTTCACCTTCTTGTTTATTCATCATTTCTCTGCAGGAAGAAGAAGCAGCCAACAACGTCTCTTGGTCCATCAGCAGATGATGAATCTGATGATGATGATGAAGATGATGAGGACCTTAGTAAGCATGAGGGGGACTTTTCGCAGGAGATTATGTAAGTTAATTTCTGCAGAGTAGAAATGGCAGAGAAATGGATGCTGCATGTAGTTAAAAAAAAATAATGAACTGCATGATTGAAATTAGGGGATACATCATGTTTATGTTGTAGTGTTTGTCTGCTGTAGAAATAGATGATGCAGACATTGCAATTACATCTTGTTTCGTTCAGCAGATATTGAATTTAAGGATGTTATGGTGTTCACTGAATTTAAGGATGTCATGGTGTTCATTGAATTAAAGGATGTCATGGTGTTCATTGAATTTAAGGATGTCATGGTGCTCATTAAATTAAAGGATGTCATGGTGCTCATTGAATTAAAGGATGTCATGGTGTTCATTGAATTTAAGGATGTCATGGTGTACATTGAATTTAAGGATGTCATGGTGTTCATGAATTTAAGGATGTCATGGTGTACATTGAATTTAAGGATGTCATGGTTGTTCATTGAATTTAAGGTTGTCATGGTGCTCATTGAATTTAAGGTTGTCATGGTGTACATTGAAATTAAGGATGTCATGGTGTTCATTGAATTTAAGGATGTCATGGTGCTCATTGAATTAAAGGATGTCATGGTGTTCATTGAATTTAAGGTTGTCATGGTGTTCATTGAATTAAAGGATGTCATGGTGTTCATTGAATTTAAGGATGTCATGGTGTTTATTGAATTTAAGGATGTCATGGTGTTCATTGAATTTAAGGTTGTCATGGTGCTCATTGAATTAAAGGATGTCATGGTGTTCATTGAATTTAAGGATGTCATGGTGTTCATTGAATTTAAGGTTGTCATGGTGCTCATTGAATTCAAGGATGTCATGGTGCTCATTGAATTTAAGGATGTCATGGTGTTCATTAAATTTAAGGATGTCATGGTGTTCTTTAAATTTAAGGATGTCATGGTGTACATTGAATTTAAGGATGTCATGGTGTTCATTGAATTAAAGGATGTCATGGTGTTTATTGAATTGAAGAATGTCATGGTGCTCATTGAATTCAAGGATGTCATGGTTATTGAATTGAAGGATGTCATGGTGTTCATTAAATTTAAGGATGTCATGGTGTACATTGAATTTAAGGATGTCATGGTGTTCATTGAATTAAAGGATGTCATGGTGTTTATTGAATTGAAGAATGTCATGGTGCTCATTGAATTCAAGGATGTCATGGTGTTCATTGAATTCAAGGATGTCATGGTGTTCATTGAATTTAAGGATGTCATGGTGTTCATTGAATTTAAGGATCTCATGGTGTTCATTGAATTTAAGGATGTCATGGTGTTCATTGAATTTAAGGATGTCATGGTGTTCATTGAATTTAAGGATGTCATGGTGTTCATTGAATTTAAGGATGTCATTGTGTTCATTGAATTGAAGGATGTCATGGTGTTTATCAAAAGTGGATGAAGCTCATTTTATGTATTAATTGGTACTTTGACAAATTTGAAAATGATCCAACTTGTGAGATTTTCAAGAAAATGTTTTATTGGTACCCATTTTTTGGGATTGCAAAACTTGTTTTGCTAAAAAGATCCAACTTGTTAGATTTGATCCAACCTGAAAATGTTTTAATGGTGATGAAAAGACCCATTTATTTGGGATTGCTAACAAAGGATCCAACCTGTTAGTTGCTAACAAAGGATTTTTAGAAATATGATCCAACCTGTGAGATTGAGTAGAAACGATCTACAGGTAATGTCTGTGATTTTAAATTGTAGTAAATCCTTAACATGATGGAAAATGCTCAACATGTGACTGTTAAAAGTTAAAGACCATAATTCTAATGAGCTAAGAGTGCATCATATCATGTAATGATGCAATGGGGCTTCTTTTTATTCCCCTGCACACATTTTATTTGCAGTGTTGACATTTTCCTAATTGATACACTTCATGTTACTTATCTAGGAAATCACAGAAGATGATGAGAGGGCGCTAGAGCAGTTTATGAAAAAGATGCACCAGCCAGACGAACACTCGGTGACATCATCAATGAAAAATTGACGGAGAAGAGGACAGAGGTTGAATCTCAGATGTCAGGTAAAGATTGGAACTTTCTTCTTAGCGGCTAGAAGTATGATAAATTGTGTGGCCTTGTGCATACAGGTAGGAGGTTGTAAATAAATTATGTCCACATGGATGGTTTGAAATTATGCAGATATTTTGTTAAGTTTAAGGGGGGAAACAGTAGTAATTTCTTCATCAATTATGGTAAACAGTTTCAAAAACTCAAATGAAACAATTAGGGGAATAACTTAAAAAGAAACTCCTTAATATTTCATGTTTCTTTCTTTGAAGTCACCAACAAATTTGGCAGCATGATTTCTATGTTTTTGTTCCTCATTGAACAAAACGTTTTTTAACAGTAATTGACAAAGAAAGTACATGAAATATATGATTTTCTGATCAGGATAATTATTCATTCATTTAAGAACTAATTATGTAAGAATAAAAATACCAGACAAATATAAATATTTAAGATACGATTGTGACTGCTTTATTTCTTCATCTTAGTAGTACATGTTAACTTGACTTTCACACGCGCCGCACATACAAGAAGCAGGAAGTGCATGTTTGCATTACGTAGTGAATATAAAGGTAGCGTCTTTCACGCGGCGGATTAGCGTGGGTTGCTAGGAAGGTCTATTGTTAAGAACCTGGCAGAGATCTTGCGGTATACTCGCGTTAAAAGGGCGTCCACTTATGACAACGGGCCTAAGCAAGCATCAGTCAAACAGTAATTCACTTAAATCATATATCAAATTGTTTTAAACAGTATATCCCAACTTTTCAAATTTCCATTACTTTGTGAAAATATTGGGTTAATTTTGTATAGTCTATTGGTTAGCAAGGCATGCTACAGGTCCCCTTCCCTCCCCCTCCTTTCCCCCCCATTCCTTCATTTTTTTATTGACCAGGGCTTCACAACTGGTTTATCAAATGATACTGGACTTCTATAAAACCTTAGCTGTTGAGAAAGGGATATTAAAAACCAAAACTATCATTATTTTGCAACATCATTGTTTAGTGTTTTGGACTCGGGAGAGGTCTCTTAAACAATCAATTGCTTATAAATCCCATACAACCATGAAAATAACCAAAGTTCTCATGAAAAAATGGTTCAAACTTCACCTTTTTACAGCTCTTTTTTATATTTTAAATCTTTTTTGAATTTTAGATGTTGATTTGAATATTCAGATGTCGTTTTGAATAATCAGATGTTGTTTTGAATATTCAGATGTTGGCATGCAAATTTGTGATGTATGAACAGGTAGAACTCCATATTTGTAAATTCATTTTTCTTAGTCATCTACCAAATATGTTAACATAAAGATGAAAATAAGTTGAGTTGGAAATAATTGTAAAATTTACCACGGTGTCAAACATCTTCCATGAATAGGTGTGACAGAGGTCATGATATGAATGTAGTAAATACATATGTAGTATTAAAATATATCTTTATATAATGTCCCTCTTTGCAGTTTAATATACTTTTCATTGCACAATTTTGATAGAGAACGTTTCTAGAGCTCATATTTACCATATACTGTTGCTTACTCAAGAAATCTTCAAAAAAAAATTATAATTGATTGATTTTTATGAAAAGTAAATTCTTTTCCAGCGTTAAAACCGTAGATTTCTTACACCTGTGTGCAGAATGTGTTGATTTTCTGTCACCAAATTATACAGCACTACCATTATGCAAGTCATAATCATAAAATGCATTTGAGTGAAAAAATGTATGATTATAATGATTTTAATTAGTTTTATACCAAGAGAGGTAGAAGTTTCTTTCTATTGCTCAATCTTGTTTAAAAGTCATTAATCACACACAAAGCAATGACATTATTAATCACGCACAAAGCAATGACATTATTAATCACACACAAAGCAATATAATTATTAATCACACACAAAGCAATGACATTATTAATCACACACAAAGCAATGACATTATTAATCACACACAAAGCAATGACATTATTAATCACACACAAAGCAATGACATCATTAATCACACACAAAGCAATGACATTATTAATCACACACAAAGCAATGACATTATTAATCACACACAAAGACATAATTAATTACACCCAAAGCAATGACATTATCAATCACACACAAAGCAATGACATTATTAATCACACAAAGCAATGACATTATTAATCACACACAAAGCAATGGCATTATTAATCACACACAAAGCAATGACATTATTAATCACACACAAAGCAATGACATTATTAATCACACACAAAGCAATGACATTATTAATCACAGACAAAGCAATGACATTATTAATCACACACAAAGCAATGACATTATTAATCACACACAAAGCAATGACATTATTAATCACACACAAAGCAATGACATTATTAATCACACACAAAGCAATGACATTATTAATCACACACAAAGCAATGACATTATTAATCACACACAAAGCAATGACATTATTAATCACACACAAAGCAATGACATTATTAATCACACACAAAGCAATGGCATTATTAATCACACACAAAGCAATGACATTATTAATCACACACAAAGCAATGACATTATTAATCACAAAACAATGACATCATTAATCACACACAAATGAATGACATTATTAATCACACACAAAGCAATGACATTATTAATCACACACAAAGCAATGACATTATTAATCACACACAAAGCAATGACATTATTAATCACACACAAAGCAATGACATTATTAATCACACACAAAGCAATGACATTATTAATCACACACAAAGCAATGACATTATTAATCACACACAAAGCAATGGCATTATTAATCACACACAAAGCAATGACATTATTAATCACAAAACAATGACATCATTAATCACACACAAAGCAATGACATTATTAATCACACACAAAGCAATGGCATTATTAATCACACACAAAGCAGTGACATTATTAATCACAAAACAATGACATCATTAATCACACACAAAGCAATGACAGTATTAATCACACACAAAGCAATGACAGTATTAATCACACACAAAGCAATGGCATTATTAATCACACACAAAGCAATGACATTATTAATCACAAAACAATGACAGTATTAATCACACACAAAGCAATGACAGTATTAATCACACACAAAGCAATGGCATTATTAATCACACACAAAGCAATGACATTATTAATCACAAAACAATGACATCATTAATCACACACAAAGCAATGACAGTATTAATCACACACAAAGCAATGACATTATTAATCACACACAAAGCAATGACATTATTAATCACACACAAAACAATGACATCATTAATCACACACAAAGCAATGACATTATTAATCACACACAAAGCAATGACAGTATTAATCACACACAAAGCAATGACATTATTAATCACACACAAAGCAATGGCATTATTAATCACACACAAAGCAATGACATTATTAATCACACACAAAGCAATGACATTATTAATCACACACAAAGCAATGACATTATTAATCACACACAAAGCAATGGCATTATTAATCACACACAAAGCAATGGCATTATTAATCACACACAAAGCAATGACATCATTAATCACACACAAAACAATGACATCATTAATCACACACAAAGCAATGACAGTATTAATCACACACAAAGCAATGACAGTATTAATCACACACAAAGCAATGACATTATTAATCACACACAAAGCAATGGCATTATTAATCACACACAAAGCAATGACATTATTAATCACAAAACAATGACATCATTAATCACACACAAAGCAATGACATTATTAATCACACACAAAGCAATGACATTATTAATCACACACAAAGCAATGACAGTATTAATCACACACAAAGCAATGACATTATTAATCACACACAAAGCAATGACATTATTAATCACACACAAAGCAATGACATTATTAATCACACACAAAGCAATGACATTATTAATCACACACAAAGCAATGGCATTATTAATCACACACAAAGCAATGACATTATTAATCACACACAAAGCAATGACATTATTAATCACAAAACAATGACATCATTAATCACACACAAAGCAATGACATTATTAATCACACACAAAGCAATGACATTATTAATCACACACAAAGCAATGACATTATTAATCACACACAAAGCAATGACATTATTAATCACACACAAAACAATGACATTATTAATCACACACAAAGCAATGACATCATTAATCACACACAAAACAATGACATCATTAATCACACACAAAGCAATGACATTATTAATCACACACAAAGCAATGACATTATTAATCACACACAAAGCAATGACAATTAATCACATTAATGACATATTAATCACACACAAAGCAATGACATTATTAATCACACACAAAGCAATGACATTATTAATCACACACAAAGCAATGACATTATTAATCACACACAAAGCAATGGCATTATTAATCACACACAAAGCAATGACATTATTAATCACACACAAAGCAATGACATTATTAATCACACACAAAGCAATGGCATTATTAATCACACACAAAGCAATGACATCATTAATCACACACAAAGCAATGACATTATTAATCACACACAAAGCAATGACATTATTAATCACACACAAAGCAATGACATTATTAATCACACACAAAGCAATGACATTATTAATCACACACAAAGCAGTGACATTATAGATCACACACAAAGCAATGACATTTAAGCACTGCGGAGGTTTATTCAGCCACTTATTGTTACCTCATCCTTGGACTGTAAAGTAATCATGAATTAAAAATTATTGCACAATGTCTCCATTATTTTGATAGTGTTTCATTTTGTTTTGCAGAGACTGGAATGGCCATGCCGGAGCTGGATGATAGGATAATCCAGGTTTATAAGGGTGTCGGTCAGCTTTTATCAAAATACAGAAGTGGAAAACTCCCAAAAGCCTTTAAGATTTTGCCATCATTAAGGGCATGGGAACAGGTGAGTACTGATACTGTTTTGGTAAAGCAAGAAAAATTATATTTTAAGCAAGAAACCTCCTTGGTCTAGCGGTCATAGCATCAGCTTGGCAAGTTAGAGGTTCAGTGTTCAAGCCCTTAAAAGGTAACTAGTTAAGTACCACTGGAAGATTTTGTTCAAAATATTTTTTCAGCTAATGAAAAAGTTGAATTATTTTTCAGTTTAAATGCTTGGAAAGTGAGAGTTTCACATCATTCTTCTGCAGTAGCCTTTCTACTTCAATCATTTTTATGCAAATCTTTTATTTAAAGTTTCATTTAAATGGAGCACTTGCATTGTTTTGACCCATGCATTAAACCTGTTAATGCATGACCATGATTATTTGGTTTGTTCCATTTTCAAAACAGGTAAAAAAATTTTTTTAATAAAGCGATGAAATATATGTAAACTTTTCTCATTTGTCATTCTTTTTAATTGTTTTTTTATGCATTTTAAAGCATCTTACACAAAAAATTTATAGACAGATTTATGTTTTGGCATGTATATTTGCATATTTGATGCAGATTTAAAGTTTTTTGTTTTACCCATGCACACGTCACAGCTTTCTGACCTTTGTTCTCAAATTTAATTCTCCCCTGTTTCACTTCCTACCTCTAGAATGATCTGACCTCTCAAACAATTTGACCTTAGTTGTTGTGATGCCGTTAAGCCTTCATCAAACAAACAAACAAACAAAGGACTTTGCACTCGCGAATGACCCTCCTATAGTCAAGTCATTCCACTCATATCAAAGTTCTTTTCCCCATGCATTAAATACATATATATATACACTCTGCCTCAGCTTTAATTTTTAAATACATCCTGAATAGAACAAATCAGTTTTGTTTGTCTTCTTTCATGAAAGGTAGACATATCTAACCATGTAACTTATCCTTTATCTTTGATGGATAACAGGAGCTGCCATGTTGCCTTTTAAGATTGCTGGGAATTATAAAATCTAGGAGAGAAACAAACATTGATAGTGGTCATTTCAAAGCTAAATAAAACATTGATAGTGGTCATTTCAAAGCTAAAAAAACATTGATAGTGGTCATTTCAAAGCTAAGAAACATTGATAGTGGTTTAATTTCTAAGCTAAAAAACATTGATAGTGGTCATTTCAAAGCTAAACAAAGATTGATAGTGGTCATTTCAAAGCTAAAGAAACATTGATAGTGGTCATTTCAAAACTAAAAACATTGATAGTGGTCATTTCAAAGCTAAAGAAACATTGATAGTGGTCATTTCAAAGCTAAAGAAACATTGATAGTGGTCATTTCATTTTCAGCTAAAGAAACATTGATAGTGGTCATTTCAAAGTTAAACAAACATTGATAGTGGTCATTTCAAAGCTAAAGAAACATTGATAGTGGTCATTTCAAAGCTGAGAAACATTGATAGTGGTCATTTCAAAGCTAAAGAAACATTGATAGTGGTCATTTCAAAACTAAGAAACATTGATAGTGGTCATTTCAAAGCTAAAAAACATTGATAGTGGTCATTTCAAAGCTAAACAAACATTGATAGTGGTCATTTCAAAGCTAAGAAACATTGATAGTGGTCATTTCAAAGCTAAACAAACATTGATAGTGATCATTTCAAAGCTAAACAAACATTGATAGTGGTCATTTCAAAGCTAAGAAACATTGATAGTGGTCATTTCGAAGCTAAAGAAACATTGATAATGGTCATTTCAAAGCTAAAGAAACTAATAGTGGTCATTTCAAAGCTAAAAACATTGATAGTGGTTTAATTCAAAGCTAAAGAAACATTGATGGTGGTCATTTCAAAGCTAAACAAACATTGATAGTGGTCATTTCAAAGCTAAAGAAACATTGATAGTGGTCATTTCAAAGCTAAAGAAACATTAATAGTGATCATTTCAAAGCTAAGAAACATTCATAGTGGTCATTTCAAAGCTAAGAAACATTGATGTTGGTCATTTCAAAGCTAAGAAACATTCATAGTGGTCATTTCATAGTTAAAAAAACATTGATAGTGGTCATTTCATAGCTAAAAAAACATTGATAGTGGTCATTTCAAAGCTCAAAATCTAAACTTAATGTGGCTTGCTGTGTATTATTCACAACTCATATAGGATTGACCTTGTTCCAATCTTTCTATCCTGTTTTTCATCATTTAGATTTTATATATTACCCAGCCAGACCGGTGGTCTGCAGCTGCCATGTATCAAGCAACAAGAATATTTGCCAGCAATTTGAATGCAAAGATGGCACAAAGGTAAGAATGATATCTCATTTATACTAAGGCTACCACGATAATTGTGATATTACGATATCGTGGAAATTTCTGTGATATGATGAAAAAGTGTCTAGAATTTACCTGTGGTGATTTTTTGAATATTAATATTTGCTTTAAATCTTGTCTTTCATGAGAAATAGTAATGACTGTAAACATGTAGAAAACAAAGATATGCTGCTGAACGAATTAAGAAATATAAGAATCAATTATATGTTCAGCGGCATAGGAAGATATATCACATAGGGAAGGGGGAGGGGGGAGGCAGATCTTTGGTTTGTCCCAATTCAAACCTTAAAAAATGAATCCAAAACTATTTGTTAAGGGGAGGGTTTTTTTTTGTAAAAATATTGAATTTTTCAACAAAAAATTCCGAAAATAAAGGAATAACACCAAAATTGAAGGAAATTTCCCTAAAATTCAAGAAAACTTCCCGAAAATTGAAGAATATTTCCCAAGGGAGAGGGGGGGGGGACAGATGTTTTGTCCCAATTCTAACCTTAAGACATTAGTCCAAAAACTATTTGTTAAGGGAAGAGAGGGGTGTTCATAAAAATATTGAATTTTTTATAAAATTTGAAGAAAATTTCCTGAAAAGGAAGGACAATCAACAAAAATAAAGGAATTTTCCCGAAAATTAAAGAAAACTTTTCGAAAATTAAAGAATATTTCCCGAAAATTGAAGCAAATGTTTTTAAAGGAGAAAATTTCAAGAAAAAAAAAAAGAAATCCTGTATATCAGTTGAAGAAGATTTTCATAAGAAAAGATATGAAGGGAAAATACAGACAGTATTTAGACCTTCTTCATCGCAAAAAGTTGGGTGATACTGGTAAGTGAAAAATTAATATCGTGGCAACCTTATTTTATACTACAGGACGACATCATCCTGCAGGCTAGCAGTGAATTGTTGTTAGTGTGTTGATAGTTTTAGGGGCAGAATGGAGCTTATAAATGGAATTTAATACTTATTTTGCATTAAAATAGCTCTCCACATTTCTTTCTTTCCTTGGCTCATAGTATGAAATTATCATCTTTTTCTTATTGCGTAGAAAAATGAAGAAATCTTCTTGTGAATATCCTACTTACTTCCAAGAAAATGACTGTGTTTTTAAGACAATACTGAATAATTTTTGCAAAAACTACCGATAACTTAGAAGTTCTTCAGGAAACAGGCATAATGTGTGTTTTTGTGCATTTCAGAATCAGTTGGTAATATCTTTTGAAATGCTGCGGAATTTCATTGCTTATTTAATAAATTAATTGTTGTATTTTCAGGAATATTTTTCTGCTTGCAAGTCGTTGTTTCAACAGGGAAACATTTTTTATTCCTTTTTTTTTCTGATCCATATATATACAATTTACAGTAGCCCAGTAAGAATGTACAATTTTATTTTTTTTGAAATTTCAAATTATTATTTTGAAATACCTCAAATGAAAAAAAATCAGTGTTGTGTCCTTAATGGACCCCCGTACAATTTAGCCTAAATCTAGAAAATTGTAATTAATTACTCTTTACATGACACAAAATCATCCTTGTGTGATTATTTCTCTGCAGGTTTTTCAATCTCATTCTGTTTCCACGAGTGCGCGATGACATGTGTGAGTTCAAGAGGCTCAACTTTCATCTTTACATGGTAGGAATTTGTATTTCTTTAGATATAATTCTGTCTGATTCCAGCAATGAAAATGTTTTGCAAATTTAAAAAGGCACCAAATGTGTATAAACACATTTAGTGGAAGGTTTTGTTATTGTCATGGTGCCTTTTTGATAGACGTCAAAGGTATACAGATGTGTAGAGGCAACATTAGTTGAAGTGCTTTAAAATCTATTACAAACCAGTGTAGCTAACACTGTAAATAAATTAGTTTAAAAACCAGTGTAGCTAACACTGTGAATGAATTAGTTTAAAAACCAGTGTAGCTAACACTGAATAAATTAGTTTACAAACCAGTGTAGCTAACACTGTTAATAAATTAGTTTAAAAACCAGTGTAGCTAACACTGTAAATAAATTAATTTAAAAACCAGCGTAGCTAACACTGAATAAATTAGTTTACAAACCAGTGTAGCTAACACTGTAAATAAATTAGTTTAAAAACTAGTGTAGCTAACACTGTAAATAAATTAGTTTAAAAACCAGCGTTGCTAACACTGTAAATGAATTAGTTTAAAAACCAGTGTAGCTAACACTGAAGAGATTAGTTTTAAAACCAGTGTAGCTAACACTGTAAATAAATTAGTTTAAAAACCAGTGTAGCTAACACTGAAGAGATTAGTTTTAAAACCAGTGTAGCTAACACTGTAAATAAATAAGTTTAAAGACTAGTGTAGCTAACACTGTAAATAAATTAGTTTAAAAACCAGTGTAGCTAACACTGTAAATAAATTAGTTAAAAAACCAGTGTAGCTAACACTGTGAATAAATTAGTTTAAAAACCAGTGTAGCTAACACTGTGAATAAATTAGTTTAAAAACCAGTGTAGCTAACACTGTAAATAAATTAGTTTAAAAACCAGTGTAGCTAACACTGTAAATAAATTAGTTTAAAAACCAGTGTAGCTAACACAGTAAATAAATTATTTAAAAAACCAGTGTAGCTAACACTGTAAATAAATTAGTTTATAAACCAGCGTAGCTAACACTGTGAATAGATTAGTTTTAAAACCAGTGTAGCTAACACCGTAAATAAATTAGTTTACAACCCAGTGTAGCTAACACTGTAAATAAATTAGTTTAAAAACTAGTGTAGCTAACACTGTGAATAAATTAGTTTAAAAACCAGTGTAGCTTACACTGTAAATAAATTAGTTTAAAAACCAGTGTAGCTAACACTGTAAATAAATTATTTAAAAAACCAGTGTAGCTAACACTTTATATAAATAGTTTAAAACCAGTGTAGATAAGACTGTAAATAAATTAGTTTAAAACCAGTGTAGCTGACACTGTAAATAAATTAGTTTAAAAACCAGTGTAGCTAACACTGTGAATAAATTAGTTTAAAAACCAGTGTAGCTAACACTGCAAATAAATTAGTTTAAAAACCAGTGTAGCTAACACTGCAAATAAATTAGTTTAAAAACCAGTGTAGCTAACACTGTAAATAAATTAGTTTAAAAACCAGTGCAGCTAACACTGTGAATAAATTAGTTTAAAAAACCAGTGTAGCTAACACTGTAAATAGATTATTTGAAAAACCAGCATAGCTAACACTGTAAATAAATTAGTTTAAAAATTAGTGTAGCTAACACAGTTAATAAATTAGTTTAAAAACCAGTGTAGCTAACACTGTAAATAAATTAGTTTAAAAACCAGTGTAGCTAACACTGTGAATAAATTAGTTTAAAAAGCAGTGTAGCTAACACTGTGAATAAATTAGTTTTAAAACCAGTGTAGCTAACACTGTAAATAAATTATTTAAAAAACCAGTGTAGCTAACACTGTAAATAAATTAGTTTAAAAACCAGTGTAGCTAACACAGTTGATAAATTAGTTTAAAAACCAGTGTAGCTAACACTGTATATAAATTAGTTTAAAAACCAGTGTAGCTAACACTGTAAATAAATTAGTTTAAAAACCAGCGTAGCTAACACTGTGAATAAATTAGTTTTAAAACCAGTGCAGCTAACACTGTGAATAAATTAGTTTAAAGACCAATGTAGCTAACACTGTAAATAAATTAGTTTAAAAACCAGTGTAGCTAACACAGTTAATAAATTAGTTTTAAAACCAGTGTAGCTAACACTGTATATAAATTAGTTTAAAACCAGCGTAGCTAACACTGTGAATAAATTAGTTTAAAAATCAGTGTAGCTAACACTGTAAATAAATTATTTAAAAAACAGTGTAGCTAACACTGTAAATAAATTAGTTTAAAAACCAGCGTAGCTAACACTATGAATAAATTAGTTTAAAACCAGTGTAGCTAACACTGTAAATGAATTAGTTTAAAAACCAGCGTAGCTAACACTGTAAAGAAATTAGTTTATAAACCAATGTAGCTAACACTGTAAATAAATTAGTTTAAAAACCAGTGTAGCTAACACTGTAAATAAATTATTTAAAAAACCAGTGTAGCTAACACTGGAAATAAATTAGTTTAAAAACCAGCGTAGCTAACACTGTGAATAAATTAGTTTAAAAACCAGTGTAGCTAACACTGTAAATAAATTAGTTTAACAAACCAGCGTAGCTAACACTGTGAATAAATTAGTTTACAAACCAGCGTAGCTAACCCTGTGAATAAATTAGATTACAAACCAGCGTAGCTAACACTGAATAAATTAGTTTAAAAACCAGTGTAGCTAACACTGTAAATAAATTAGTTAAAAAACCAGTGTAGCTAACACTGTGAATAAATTAGTTTAAAAACCAGTGTAGCTAACACTGTGAATAAATTAGTTTAAAAACCAGTGTAGCTAGCACTGTTAATAAATTAGTTTAAAACCAGTGTAGCTAACACTGTAAATAAATTAGTTTAAAAACCAGTGTAGCTAACACAGTAAATAAATTATTTAAAAAACCAGTGTAGCTAACACTGTAAATAAATTAGTTTATAAACCAGCGTAGCTAACACTGTGAATAGATTAGTTTTAAAACCAGTGTAGCTAACACCGTAAATAAATTAGTTTACAACCCAGTGTAGCTAACACTGTAAATAAATTAGTTTGAAAACTAGTGTAGCTAACACTGTGAATAAATTAGTTTAAAAACCAGTGTAGCTTACACTGTAAATAAATTAGTTTAAAAACCAGTGTAGCTAACACTGTAAATAAATTATTTAAAAAACAAGTGTAGCTAACACTTTATATAAATAGTTTAAAAACCAGTGTAGATAAGACTGTAAATAAATTAGTTTAAAACCAGTGTAGCTGACACTGTAAATAAATTAGTTTAAAACCAGTGTAGCTAACACTGTGAATAAATTAGTTTAAAAACCAGTGTAGCTAACACTGTAAATAAATTAGTTTAAAAACCAGTGTAGCTAACACTGTAAATAAATTAGTTTAAAAACCAGTGCAGCTAACACTGTGAATAAATTAGTTTAAAAAACCAGTGTAGCTAACACTGTAAATAGATTATTTGAAAAACCAGCATAGCTAACACTGTAAATAAATTAGTTTAAAAATTAGTGTAGCTAACACAGTTAATAAATTAGTTTAAAAACCAGTGTAGCTAACACTGTAAATAAATTAGTTTAAAAACCAGTGTAGCTAACACTGTGAATAAATTAGTTTAAAAAGCAGTGTAGCTAACACTGTGAATAAATTAGTTTTAAAACCAGTGTAGCTAACACTGTAAATAAATTATTTAAAAAACCAGTGTAGCTAACACTGTAAATAAATTAGTTTAAAAACCAGTGTAGCTAACACAGTTGATAAATTAGTTTAAAAACCAGTGTAGCTAACACTGTATATAAATTAGTTTAAAAACCAGTGTAGCTAACACTGTAAATAAATTAGTTTAAAAACCAGCGTAGCTAACACTGTGAATAAATTAGTTTTAAAACCAGTGCAGCTAACACTGTGAATAAATTAGTTTAAAGACCAATGTAGCTAACACTGTAAATAAATTAGTTTAAAAACCAGTGTAGCTAACACAGTTAATAAATTAGTTTTAAAACCAGTGTAGCTAACACTGTATATAAATTAGTTTAAAAACCAGCGTAGCTAACACTGTGAATAAATTAGTTTAAAAATCAGTGTAGCTAACACTGTAAATAAATTATTTAAAAACCAGTGTAGCTAACACTGTAAATAAATTAGTTTAAAAACCAGCGTAGCTAACACTGTGAATAAATTAGTTTAAAAACCAGTGTAGCTAACACTGTAAATAAATTAGTTTAACAAACCAGCGTAGCTAACACTGTATATAAATTAGTCTAAAACCAGTGTAGCTAATGCTGTAAAGAAATTAGTTTATAAACCAATGTAGCTAACACTGTAAATAAATTAGTTTAAAAACCAGTGTAGCTAACACTGTAAATAAATTATTTAAAAAACCAGTGTAGTTAACACTGGAAATAAATTAGTTTAAAAACCAGCGTAGCTAACACTGTGAATAAATTAGTTTAAAAACCAGTGTAGCTAACACTGTAAATAAATTAGTTTAACAAACCAGCGTAGCTAACACTGTGAATAAATTAGTTTACAAACCAGCGTAGCTAACCCTGTGAATAAATTAGATTACAAACCAGCGTAGCTAACACTGTGAATAAATTAGTTTAAAAACCAGTGTAGCTAACACTGTAAATAAATTAGTTTAACAAACCAGCGTAGCTAACACTGTGAATAAATTAGTTTACAAACCAGCGTAGCTAACACTGTGAATAAATTAGATTACAAACCAGCGTAGCTAACACTGTGAATAAATTAGTTTAAAAACCAGTGTAGCTAACACTGTTAATAAATTAGTTTAACAAACCAGTGTAGCTAACACTATGAATAAATTAGTTTACAAACCAGTGTAGCTAACACTGTGAATAAATTAGTTTAAAAACCAGTGTAGCTAACACTGTTAATAAATTAGTTTAACAAATCAGCGTAGCTAACACTGTGAATAAATTAGTTTACAAACCAGCGTAGCTAACACTGTGAATAAACTAGTTTAAAAACCAGTGTAGCTAACACTGTAAATAAATTAGTTTAACAAACCAGCGTAGCTAACACTGTAAATAAATTAGTTTAAAACCAGTGTAGCTAACACTGTGAATAAATTAGTTTAAAAACCAGTGTAGCTAACATTGAATAAATTAGTTTTAAAACCAGTGTAGCTAACACTGTATATAAATTAGTTTAAAAACCAGTGTAGCTAACACTGTAAATAAATTAGTTTAGGCTTTGTATGAATCATTGTGCTTGGAAGTAAACAGAAGATGCAAGGCATCAATATCTGCCCTCTGTTGTGATTTTGCTTTTTTCAAATAGAGAAGACCATTAAATTTTATATTTGTACATTATTTCTTGCAGGCATTGAAGAAATCTTTATTCAAACCAGCTGCATTTTTCAAAGGTATCCTCCTGCCCCTGTGTGAGGTAAGAACCTTCAGGTTTATTCATGTGTTTTTGTTGAAATTCTGAGAATAATTATTTCATCTTCTTTTTGACATATGCTCAATTATGCAAGTAGTGCTGATTGTGATTTGTAGGGACAAATTTTGACTTTACTGTAGATGGAGTCTGTATTGAACATAAAATATAATAAATAATTCATGCAGGGATTGAAACCCAAAATGTTAGTTAATCCACGTCCTGGAATTAGGTATGTAGATAGCGGAAGTGTGACCTTCATTATTTTCCAAAAATCATAATTAATTTATTTGGCCAAGTCACTGAATTAGTGTGAGGAGCTACAATACGAAGAAAAAAAAATGCACATTTTCAAGATTTTTAATACAAAATTGAAAACTTTTGCTTTCACAAAATTGTCCATTTATATACATTTCTGATATGGACACAAATTATTATCATAATCTTTTCCAAAGAACTTTTAAAACGGATCAGTCAGATTGGGCAAGTTTGCCCCTGCCCCCCTTTTAAATCCACATCACTTAATCTCTAGTCTGAAACGTGCACCTTCCATGAAGCTGTAATAGTTGGGAGCATACTCACTATGTGCTCCATACCTCTGCTGCACTCGAATGCAGCGCTGCTCAAGATTGCAGAGATCTACTACATAGTATGCTTTCATTATCTTTTCCAAAGAACTTTTTATAAGAACCTGCTGATGAAGGTGAATTACCCACCTGCTTCCTCTGTGAATCCACTGAGCTTACTCAGGGATGATTATTATTTTTTAATATCATTTCGTGAGTCTGGAACTTGTACTCTCTGTGAAGCTGTAATAGTCAAAAGCATCCTCACCAAATGATCCATACCTCTGCTGCACTCGAGTGCTGCACTGCTTAAGATTGCTGAGATGGACTACATAATAGGCTATCTTAGTCTTTTGCAAAGATCCTTTTAAAAGAATCCACTAGAGAGGGCAAATTTCTCCCTGCCCCTCTGTGAATCCACTGTGCTTACATATCTAGGCCTAAATGTCGTTTTTAATCTTCATCCCTTTAGTCTGGAACTTGCACTCTCCGTGAAGCTGTAATAATTAGGGGCATCCTCACGAAGTGCTCCACACCTCTGCTGCACTCGAGTGCAGCACTGCTCCAGATTCTGAGATGGACTACATAATAGGCTATCTTAGTCTTTTGCAAAAATCCTTTTATAAGAATCCACTAGAGAGGGCACGTTTCTCCCTGCCCCTCTGTGAATCCACTGTGCTTACATATCTAGGACTGAATGTCATTTTTAATCTTTATCCTTTTAGTCTGGAACTTGCACTCTCCGTAAAGCTGTAATAATTGGGAGCATCCTCACCAAGTGCTCCATACCGCTGCTGCACTCGAACGCAGCGCTGCTCAAGATTGCAGAGATGTACTACATAATAAGCTATCATAATCTTTTCAAAGAACTTTTTATAAGAACCTGCTGATGAAGGCGAGTTGCCCACCTGCTCCTCTGTCAATCCACTGAGCTTACCCAGGAATAAATATTATTTTTTTAATCCTCATCCCATGAGTCTGCAAGTTGTACTCTCCGTGAAGCTGTAATAGTCAGAAGCATCTTTACCAAATGATCCATACCTCTGCTGCACTTGAGTGCAGCACTGCTCCAAGATTGCTGAGATGGACTACATAATAGGCTATCTTAGTCTTTTGCAAAGATCCTTTCATAAGAATCCACTAGAGAGGGCACGTTTCTCCCTGCCCCTCTGTGAATCCACTGTGCTTACATATCTAGGACTAAATGTCATTTTTAATCTTCATCCTTTTAGTCTGGAACTTGCACTCTCCGTGAAGCTGTAATAATTGGGAGCATCCTCACCAAGTGCTCTATACCGCTGCTGCACTCGAGCGCAGCGCTGCTCAAGATAGCCGAGATGGACTTATAGTGGAGCCAATAGCATCTTTCTTAGAGTTTTGCTGACAAGAAGTATGCTCTCCCATACAGAGTGGTGGATGCAGTCGTTTTTCACTTTCTGAGGTAGGCTATATAAGGTTTTTACCTTCTGATTTAAAAAGAACATTTGTAGATGTTATACAGCCTCTGTCTCTTAACCACAAAGTTTTGGGTTTGAAACTTCCCACACTAACTTTCCAAAAACAAAAGGTCTTTTAGAATAACTCTAACTCGGTGATCCAGAGAATTTGGCTATCATGTAGTATTCTTGAGGGAATGAAAACATGTTCTACATATTTTCAAGTCACTATTAGGATGTTTCAGCTGACATTATGAGGTCACATGACTTTGTTTACATCGCCATTTTGTAGGTCAGACTGCCGTCTGCTGTACACTTAGATATGTTTGCATGTTGTTATATAAGATTACTTTTGTAAATAGTATGCCAGAATCTTGCTGTCTGGTTGTGCCGTTAGTTGCACTAAGTAATTGACATGTTTAGAATCCACTGATTAAGATTATTTGAAATACTTGGAGGGTAAATCTTTCTTTAAAATAACATTTTATATAAAAAAATTGATTCATCTGGCCAGTCATTTTAAGTTATTCAGTGCGTGTTTATATGCCAAGCACGTGTTTTTATCACCAGTGCGTGCTAGCGAGTGTTTTAGAACGAGTCTGTTTGTTTTATGTGTGATATGACTGAGCTTGTGAAGATCAGACGCATGAAATACTCAACGCAAAGCTCTGCCCTGCAAAATGGCTCCCAGTTGAGTTAGAGTCACGTGATGAAATCCCTCTTTGGTCAATGAATATCTGTAAAATCTGATTAGAATATTATTTAAATTTTGAATAAAGCATTTTCAGTTTCTCAAGGTGATTAAAGATTTGTAGATACAGTGCAGAAATCTTTTGAATTTCTTGTCTAAATTCCACATTTAACTTTCCCCTTCCCTCCCTTTCTACTCCTAACCTTACTTACCTCCTTTTTTTTTCTCTTTTTTTTTTTTTGCTTTCTGCTTTTCCCCCTTTTCTCCCTTACAATCCTTCCATCTCCTTACTATCCTAGCTCTTTGCACCATAATTTATTAACACCCTCTTGGCACATTAGACTCTGACTCTAAACATCACCAAACCAAACCTAAATTCCAGTCATTTAAAATGACAAGAATGTCTTTTCCTATTAAAAGTTGATTGACAATTTTGCAAGGCTCAGAATAGGGAGAGCAGACATCATGCAAATATATTCTTCAAACAATATTGCTGTATTTTATGGACGCGTTTATTTACCATTTACACATTAAATGGATGAGGAAATGTTTTCTTTACTGTGTATTAGTAGGCCTATAAAGAAAATCATCAAACTGCTTATCGCTTCCCTTGTTCGTGGCCACTGGCAAACCTCATAGGAATTCCAAATTGATAAGAAACTCCACGTCATCCAGCCCCACCATTCTGATCAAACCCACCATTCACAAACTATCTTGTGTCGACGCCCACATCACCCGCCTTAGAATAGGTCACACCCACCTCACCTACTCCCACCCCCTATTGGCTCCCCCCCCCCCACCCCTCTGCAACAATTGGCATTGCATTCACAGTCCATTACATTCTCCTTGCTTGCCCCCTGTATAACCTTCCCAGAGCTTCCCTCGCTGCCCACAACTCAGTAGCCAAGCTCTTAAAAAAAATAAAAACTCTGGATAAAATGATCTCCTTCCTTCATCATGCTTCCCTGTACAACTATATTTAGTCCTCCTTACCCACTCCCTGTCTCTCTCTACATTATTTATTTTTCACCCATACATCTCTCTCGATCCCAGTTTTCTGGCTTTTAGTTCTCATGTTTCTCTCAATCTCCCCCTGTTTACTCTCCTTTCTACCTCTGGAATGATCTAACCTCTCAGGCACAATTTGACCCTTGCTGTTGTGGTGCTGTTAAACTCTCATCAAACAAACAATCAAACAAATATAAAGAAAGATATTAGGTTAAATGTAATATGTCAACCATAATTTCTACTTTTCTGTTCCTGAAGGTTTCTGCGTGACAAGAGGGAGCTACCGGTGTTGTGGCACCTCTCGTTGCTGACATTCGTGCAACGATACAAAGAGGACATCTCATATGAACAGAAGGAAGCTATCATGGAACTACTGAGGGCGCAAACACACGAGAGCATCACGCCGGAAATCAGACGGGAAGTTATCCATTCCAAATCGAGGGACAATGAGGAACCTATGATGACATAACCCATGATGTCATGATGGAACCACTGAGAGCGCGAAAGCGAGAGCATCCCATCAGAAATCAACAGGAAATTATTTATTTAAAATTGAGGGACAATGAAAACCTATGATGTTATAGCCTGTGTTGTCATAATAGAGCTACTAAGGGTGCAAACACAAGAGAGTATTACACCAGAAATCCGACAGGAATTTATCCATTCAAAATCGAGGGATAATAAAGTGCCTTTGATGTCATAACCTGTGTTGTCATAATTGAGCTACTAAGGGCGCAAACGCACGAGAGCATTACGCCAGAAATCTGACAGGAAATTATCCTTTCTAAATCAAGGGACATTGAGAACCTATGATGTCATAAAACATGCTGTCATAAATGATAGAAATTCCTGGAAGACAAATGATGAAACCTTGTTGCAAGTGATGGTACCGAACCTTTTGTCATTGGAGGTACCAATGGTAGGGGCACCTGAGGAGTGTGGGTTTCCTCCTGAGGTTCCTCTCCCAAACAATCTGCATACCCTCAATGAGACATTTATCTTTACCATGTAGCTGATATATTTTGTTCTTGTGTCGGGACATTATGGTACATCCTTTTTATTAGCTCGACTATTCGGAGAATAGTAGGAACTATTCTACTCACCTTGACATTGGCGTCCTCGTCGGAGATGGTTAAAGTTTTGGGGGAGCAAGGTCTATAAAGAGCTTGTCTTCATTTGAAAATGTACATTATTTCAAAGTGGAATAAATATATAAAATGTGCATAATGTCTGAATTAAAATTTGCATTGTCATAGATGGTAACCAAAATAAATGATTAGACTTGAAAAGAACTGAAAAGTTTAAAAATATCTGAAATGTTGTTTTAAAGATTTTTTAGTGGAATTTATTAGACTCCGCCTTAATTATTTAAGTTGACTGCTAATTTGCATAGAGTTGTTATATGAACTGCTTTTATTTATGCATGAGCACAAACAAACAAACATAGTATGCAATTTACATTTGAAAAGGGACATAGACCATTGATTACTCTTTTCATTCTTCAAGTACACAAATGACTTCTACCAATGTATTACAGGTGACCGGTTATTTAAACACAATTTTTTTGGCATTTATTCAACAATAAAATGTGCTTCTTTGACCAATTCTAGAAGTGTTCATTGCACTATTAGAATTTGCACTTGGAAATTAGAACTTGAATATAAGGATTTTAAAGAATAACATTTAAGATGGTAATTACATATGGGAGGGATGTCATTGGGGAGGGAGGGATAGATGGCATCAGGGAGGGAGGAATAGATGGTATCAGAGGGGGAAGATGATGGATGAATGGCATCGGGGAGGGAGGGATGGATGGCATCTGGGAGGGATGGATGGATGAATGGCATCAGGGAGGGATGGATGTCATTTGGGAGGGACTGATGGCATCAGGGAGAGAGGGAGGAATGGATGGCATCATGGAGGGATGGATGGCATCAGGGAGGAGGATGATGGATGACATCAGGGAAGGAGGGATGAATGACATCAGGGAGGGATGGAGGGAGGGATGAATGGATAGCATCAGGGGGGAGGGATGGATGACATCAGGGAGGGAGGGATGGATGGCAGGAGGGAGGGAAGGATGGATAGCATCAGGGAGGGAGGGATGGATGGCATCAGGGAGGGAGGGTTGGATGACATCAGGAAGGGATGGAGGGATGAATGGCATCAGGGAGGGAGGGAGGGGTAGATGGCATCAGGGATGGATGGCATCTGGGAGGGAGGGAGGGACGGATGGCATCAGGGATGAAGGGATGGATGACATCAGGGAGGAATGAGGGATGAATGACATCAGGGAGGAATGAGGGATGGATGACATCAGGGAGGAATGAGGGATGAATGACATCAGGGAGGAATGAGGGATGGATGACATCAGGGGAGAGTTGACATCAGGGATGGGGATGAAATCAGAGAGGGGGAGGGATGGATGACATCAGGAGGAGTGATGATGACATCAGGAGGAATGAGGGATGGATAATCATGGGGATGGATGACATCAGGGGGAAGGAGGGATGGATGACATCAGGGAGGAATGGGGATGGACATCAGCATTGGGGATGAGGGATGGATGACATCAGGGAGGGGATGGGAGGGATGAAGACATCAGGGATGGATGGCATCAGGGATGAAGGGATGGATGGCATCAGGGAGGGGAGGGGAGGATGGATGACATCAGGGATGAAGGGATGGGAATGACATCAGGAGGAATAGGGATGGATGGCATCAGGGGATGACATCAGGAGGAATGATGGGAGGGATGGATGACATCAGGGAGGAATGAGGGATGAATGACATCAGGGAGGAATGAGGGATGAATGACATCATCAGGGATGAATGACATCAGGAGGAATGAGGGATGAATGACATCAGGGAGGGAGGGATGGATGATGGATGACATCAGGGAGGAATGAGGGATGAATGACATCAGGGAGACATCAGAATGAGGGATGAATGACATCAGGGAGGAATGAGGGATGGACATCAGGGATGAATGACATCAGGGAGGAATGAGGGATGGATGACATCAGGGAGGAATGAGGGATGGATGACATCAGGAGGAATGAGGGATGGATGAATGACATCAGGGGATGAATGACATCAGGGAGGAATGAGGATGGATGACATCAGGGAGGGAGGGATGACATCAGGGAGGGAGGGATGGATGACATCAGGGGAGGGGAATGAGGGATGGATGACATCAGGGAGGAATGAGGGATGAATGACATCAGGGAGGAATGAGGGATGAATGACATCAGGGAGGAATGAGGGATGAATGACATCAGGGAGGAATGAGGGATGGATGACATCAGGGAGGAATGAGGGATGGATGACATCAGGGAGGAATGAGGGATGAATGACATCAGGGAGGAATGAGGGATGAATGACATCAGGGAGTTAGGGATGGATGGCATTAGGGAGTTAGGGATGGATGGCATTAGGGAGGGAGGGATGGATGGCATCAGGAAGTGATGATGACATCAGGAGAGATGGATAAATGGCATTGGGGAAGGAGGGGGGATGGCATCTAGGAGTTGGGGATGGGTGGCATTGGGAATAGGGATGGATAGCATCAGGGAGGAAGGGATGGATGGCATCTGTGAGGGATGGGTGAATGCATTGGGGAAGGAGAAAAGGGTGGATGGTATTGGGGGAGGGAGGGATGTATGGCATTGGTGAGGGATGGATGGCATTGCGGAGGGAGGGATGGATGGTTGGCATCGGATAGAGAAGGTAGGATGTTAGCAGGGAGGAACGAATTGGTGGCGTTGGACGGGGATAGATGACTTTCAGGTCGATTTCATCAAACTATTGACATTTCATACTTTGCTACAGTAATTGCAGTGCCTATTAGATGTGCATGTTGTGTACATCTCCTTTATTCCCCAACCGCCGTTTTTGGCCATTTTCGGCGGCTTAGTAAAAAAACAATTGACCTTTGAAGTCACTAATGCACGGTAAATATAAATATTGCAAGGATAAATTGTTTACAGAACCAATTAATCTCTGAACCGTAAGTGCTGCTGGTATATAAAATGTGTTTTATGGCAAGGAGGAAAGTGGGCATATCTGCATAATTTTTAATCAAATGTACACGATATGTATGTCATCACTTGATAAATAGGCATTATTCAAAAGTAAATCAATGAGATATCGTGTTTACAAGCAAAGCATCACACCCACACACACAAACCAATACCCACATACACACACCAAGACCACTGCATAGGTTCCTGATGCTGGGAACCAAAAAAGAAAACAAAGAATTAGATACTGTAAGTAGACTTCCCTAAAGCTTAGCTTGTTATCAAAAAATTTCTTACTGAAAGTTACGGGATAAGTAACTGCTTACTTCCTTCAAGTAGCGCACTCCTACTGCAGCTTTGAGTAGTCGAGCGTGCTGTCATTCAGACAGCTCTAGTTGTGATTCTTTTCTCACACTGGCACATATGCTAATAAACCCATACAACCTTATGGAGAAATGATCCTTAATGACTTCAATAGGCCCTAATATGCCCTGTGTCTCCTTTTAATAAATAATAATCGTAGGTGGCTGTAAAACATTTTAGTTGGAGGGGCAAAAGAGGATTAAAATTTGACCATCTTTTTATTTATTCATTAATAAAAAACAATGCTTGGCAACTCCTTTAAGGCAAGTAACCCCATTTTCCCTAAAGTTAGCCAACCATGAAAATAATTGCACTTTATAAAGCACCAAATTGCAGCAATGATTATCTGCTCAAAGTATTGATTACATGCTCATACACATACACAACAGTAGATGACTAGAAACAAACACGGTTGTTTGTCTCATAGGTTAATAATCTGATATGAACAATATGAGGGTTGGAATGAAAGAAAGCTGAATTCATTGCACTTGTGAATGCTGGTATGCCATGCCATGTGAGTTCTTCTTGAATAGGGTCCTACTAAAACGTATGACAACTTCTTCTACAGAGCGAATGACAACACGTTTTATATGCAAAAAAAGAAGACCTGAATTTACTAAACCGAATGACAGCGAGGGTTTAACAGACCTGCCAACTAGTACGATTTTGCCGTATTTACTACGGGAAAATGTTGAGAATACGATTGTACGTTTTTTGGCACCAGAATACGATTTATTTATTCTTTCTTTTCCTTTTTTTTTTTTTTTTTTTTACTCATACTTTTTACGCTCGGTTGGCGTTCAATGTCCTCTTGAAGGATTGATTTTGCCGACTTAACCGATTCGGATTCAGATTTGTACAATAAGAGAATCTGAAAGTACAGTGGTAATTTTTTTTCAGCCACAGTAAACCTTCGTTTTGTACATTTTGTTTAATGAGTACAGTTTTTTTAATCAAAAATACATCTTTTGTAGTTCCAGAATACAGTTTGGTGATCCTAAAGGTCGGCATGTATGGTTTAAACGAATGACAACTCGACCTAACCCAACCCTATCTTGTCATTCATTTTCATCTGTGTTAAAACATAATTGTCATTCGCTTTGCAAAACGAATCTTCTGACTGTTTGTGTGTAATGTATATTGCCATTCCTTTTAGTTTTCCCCCTTGAGTAGCTTGGCTACTTGTGATTTTTAGATGAATTGGGAGTGCCTGATGATGCGCTAACCTTATGCTAACATCGGTTATTAAAGAAAATGAATGCATAATTGATCAGACTAGACTGAATGCTTTGAAATGTTGGACATAATGATTGTCATCCGAGATGTGTTGGGCAAGTTGCTTGAATGTGTGAAGACTGAGAAACAATCTTGTTTTTTGTTACTTTAAGTTTGTTTTAATGGTCTATGGGCATGTAACAATTTGTATAATGTTTCAAAGAGTATTAAAATCCGAGCAGATTCAGTTTTTTTCATTTTGGAAAGAAACAATTATCTAAGTTTTTATTTTCATACAAAATGTGTGTTGTAAGACTGGGAAGAGAGCTTTATGTAATTCTTTGAAGCTCTTCCTACAAAGACTTGTAATCATTAAGAAACAAAGGATTTGTGAAAGAAATTGTAATACGTCACAAAATTTGCATACAATATGCAAATTTTTTCCGAGATTTGAAAACGTGGGCAAATGGTCAATGTTTAACTGATTTGAATGTAATTTTTTGCCACTTTGATGGTTTTTGATAGATTTGAAAGCATAGCTCATGTTGCCTCTACATGTCCATATTCCTTTAAATACCATATTATCTCCTTCCTTCATCGCACATAGCTCTACAACTATATTTAGTCCTCCTCTCCCACCCCTCTCTACCTACTTTTGCCTTTTTTTTAGCACTTCCTCTCTCGATCCCAGCTTCCTGGCTATTAGTCCCCGAACTTCTCTCAGACGACTCGCTATTTTCTTTTCTTCCTACCTCTGGAGTGATCTAACCTCTCAGGAACAATTTGACCCTCGCTGTCGTGGTGCCGTTAAGCCATCAAACAAACATTAAATACTAATGACAGACACATTACCTTTTGAATTATCAATGCTAGAAAAATATGTGATACAAAAGACAACATTTTAACGCAAATAAACTTTTTATTCATAATTGTATTTTGATACCAATATACAATATTCTTTGCAAGAATTAAGATAAATAAGTTTTATTTGAAGATAAAAAACAATACTTAAAAGTAATAAAAGCTTCTGGCTTGCAGCACATTAAAAAAATTCCAAACTTGCACGTGATGAAAGACATAAAACAATGTGACGTTTGGCAAAAAGAAATATGTGTGGATATGTTGTTTTAGTGGTATAGACCTTTTCAAATCTGGTAATTTCTGGAAAACTAATTTAGATAATGCCACATGACCGAAATTCGTAATGGACCAAAAACAAGGAGAATCTTATCATTTAATCAAATACTGGGGGTTTCTTTGTCGTCTGCACAATTCATGAAAGGTATGGGACTAAGCGCATGAAAAAAATACTTTCAAGTGCTAATCGTACATGCGTCATGCATGAGGGTAATACGCATGCGCATTGTTGCTAATCGTACATGCGTTATGCATATAGGTAATACGCTTGTGCATTGTTGCTAATCGTACATGCGTTATGCATGAAGGTAATACGCTTGTGCATTGTTGCTAATCGTACATGCGTTATGTATGAAGGTAATACGCATGCGCATTGTTGCTAATCGCACATGCGTTATGCATGAAGGTAATACGCATGCGCATTGTTGCTAATCGTGCATGCGTTATGCATGGAGGTAATACGCTTGTGCATTGTTGCTAATCGTACATGCGTTATGCATGTAAGTAATACGCATGTGCATTGTTGCTAATCGTACATGCGTTATGTATGAAGGTAATACGCATGCACATTGTTGCTAATCGTACATGCGTTATGCATGTAGGTAATACGCATGTGCATTGTTGCTAATCGTACATGCGTTATGTATGAAGGTAATACGCATGCACATTGTTGCTAATTGTACATGCGTTATGCGTGGAGGTAATGCGCATCGTTGCTAATCATACATGCGTTATGCATGAAGGTAATACGCATGCGGGTTGTTGCTTACAATTTTTCCTTCAGCAGTTGATGCTGATTGGATGGGTAACAAAGTTTTGGAGCAATCATATTTGGCTACACTGGGTTTGAAAAGGTCAAAAGCATGAAGCAGATAGCTGGATATGATACAGTAGACAACTAGTCACCCTTCAAATATCTAATATGATTACAAACTAACAAATATACATAGAACAGTTAAAGCAGCCTCATTAAAACATGATAGTAAAAGTTACAAGAAATTACCAAAACGAACAAGAATCCTTGTCAGTTTTTGTCAGAAATCACCTTTTAGTCAATGGAGCTTTTGCTCGTCAATAACTGAAGAACTAAAAATATTTCCTCATACTTCTGAACTAAAACATTTGCCCCTCTCACTTTGCCATTAACCCAGGCCCCACCCACCCCGGCCCATATATTACAAAAAGCATAATTCTATATTTAAATATTGCATCGTCAATTAAAGGCCAGTCATCGTTTGTAATGTGGAGGTAAATAGATGTCAATTTATGTCTTTTGATTGGTCGAAATACAATGTGCATTTGCACTGATAGGCCAATCAGTCGGGCAATCAGTATATGTTAGAAATAAAATGTATGCCGACATATTTGAATCACAATAGATGGCCTTTACGGGATTACCTCCGAGGTCAGCTTTGTCTATTTTGTATTGCTAAACGACGTGGTGACAAACAGAAATGTGAAGAAGCTACAAGCGGCGTAGGAAAATATTTGACATGGAGGGGGAGGGGGGGGGGGAATGTTATTGCTGTCCCATTTTAAACCAACAAAGATGTATGAGTTTGTAATGTGTTCAAAAAAAAATTGGAAAATGTAAGGAAGGGAGTCGTGAAATTATTAAAAATTTCGCCGCCTTTCCCGAAAATTTATGAAAATTTCCATCATCAAAATTATTCCCGAAAATTAAAAACAGATTTCTCGAAGAAAAGATATGAAGGGAAAATCAAATTTGTTAGGCCTTCATTATTAGAGGGCCAAAATGTTACCTCCCCGCCCCATACAATAATTTGGGGGCCTTATCTCCAAACGCGCCCACATAAAATCATTCAGAAAAGAATCGGGCAAATTAACCAATTTTTTTCATATTTTCGCAAAATGATTCAGGCAAATTAAGTGCCCAAATTTATTCATATTTTTTTTTACTTTGATTCTGTATATTGAGATGAATGAACTTCATTCTTAGTATCCTGGAGTAAATGAAATCCATTCCCAGCCTGTCAGAATGATTTTTTTTTTACAGTATTATACAGTTTTTAAGGTCTGTCTCAGGCCCCCCCCCCCCCTCCCTTTACCCCCTCCCTTTGCTCCCCCCTCCCCTCGTACGTCACTGGTAACAAACAAATATGAAAATGGCTTGCAATATGCCACTGTGACATTACATTCTTAACAGTTTAAGCAATTAATGACAACTGTTTTACTAATTCAGAATATTCATCTGGTGGTACTATACATTTATTTCCAAGACCCTGTTTTATTAATAGTCTAAGTAGTCTTGTCTTTTTTAATCCAAGAGAAAAACTGGAAAATTCCCAATCACATAAATGTCCATACGTAGATTTGCACTATTTGAGAATTCCCGAATGGAATCAAATGGTTCCAACTGGGACCACCATTTGACACCATTTTGGACCAATTGGAACCAGTTGGGACCAATTGGAAATTCCAAATGAAGTTCTTTTTCTACTGGGTCGCAATGGGGTGATATTATTAGTAAATGGAAGTAAAAATATGAACGGAGGAAGCGTATATGTATACATGGACCCAGGAGTAAAACCCAGTGGGGAATTTCCCAACTGGGAATTTTTCCAACCGGAATTTCGGAAAATCCCAACTTGGATGAACTGGTCTAAGTTGGGAATATATTCAATCCGGTCGGGACCACTGAGTGTATCCCAGTTGGGAATTTGTTCAATCCAAGTTGGGACCAGCTCATCCCATTTGGGAATATTCTATCCCAGTTGGGACCTTTTCATCCCAGTTGGTATGCCTAAATAATTTCAACTGGAAATTTCCTCTGGGAATGGTTTTAAGTCAGAAAAATATTCCAAAAAAATACACAAATGCTTTTGAGGAATGATTGATGTGATTTCTTAGCTAGTCTTATTTCAGTCAGTTCTACAGACAAATCGTAACTGACATATTTCCTTAAGTGGATAAAAGTGATAATATTTTCTTCATTAAACATGCCCCCCCCCCCCTCCCTTCTCCTTATCTTGATTATGTGATAATTTTGTTTTGCATATGCAAAAAGATATTTGCAACATTGCCTATTATCTATTTTTTTATCGACTCGACGAAAAGAGCTGTTTGAGGGGTAACATTCTCATAAAGTCCTTATGTGTCTGTATGCATAGATCTCCATTCATCCAATTTGTATCTATAACTTGGAAACTCACAGTATGTAGATTTTCTTTTGTTATTGCTGTTATGGGCCGGTGGTCTACATCTGGTTGAATGAATAAATACAAAATAAAAAAATATAATGATAACGCAAAGACACTTATAAACCTGTATTGGAAAGTTCGTTATCAATAAAAAATTCAATCGTTTAATCCCTTATAAACGAAGGCACTTGTTGTCTTATTGCAAAGAGGTGGTTTTTAGTACAAATTGCACCCTAAAAAGATAAGCAAATACAAATACAATTTCACATAAAATACACTTCATCCCTCCTACTTCAATAAATAAAATATGCTAATTAGCAACTCTTATACAGAAGATTAATAGTAGCGAAATAAGAAATCAACTCGGTGCATATATGGATTACAAATTAAGAAAAGGTATGATCATGAGGGGAGTGGGGTTCGCTCTCCCCTTTCTCCACTGACTTGTAAAATGTACCTGGTTGCATCAGACATTGCAGGCGTGCCAGACCACATACACCCCCCGCACTTAACTGCTTAGTCTCTTTTTGCTATAAAGGTTCCCAATCTACGTTGAAATTATGGTTAATACCTACACAAGTCTCAAGCTAGAGTGTGAGAGGAGTAACGTCTTTGCAAGTTTTGCACAAAGAGTATCAAACATCATGCGCAACAGAAGTAAAGTTAATAGGAACTGATGCCCCCCCCCCCCTTCCCTCTCCCCCTCCCTTTCTTCGCTTTCGGAAAATCCTGGATCCGCGCCTGCATTGTTTATCAAATTGTTACTATACTTTCATAGCATCTGAGTATTAATAATTTTATAATTTCTTAAAGATGAAAAGATACAAATTAATATTTCAGGATGTTGAAGCAGATACAAACCAAGCTGTATAATATTCAGCTTTTATCTGCAAATGTAAAAGTGATACAAAATACATATATTTCAGAACATACATTTGTTTTTAAATTTTCTTACTTTTTTTGTATTCCTGCATACAAAAGAACACACATTAAAACATTGTCTAAGCCTTTATGTTCAATATGTCACATATGCTCCAGCTGTGGTTATACCGCCTTCCACAGATGAGCAAAATCTGCAATTGTTTTAGCTATGGGAAAGAAAACTTCCCCATGAAAATCCGTTATAAATTTGCCATAATTTCAGAGAGGCAGACCCCACTTGGCAAGTGTTCCGCATAGCCATGACCATGGCAACCCCCTCCCTCCTCCTTCTCCCCCTGAACCACAACTTGCCCGGGAAAGATCCTTTCACGTTGCAGTGGCATCGCTAGACCTAATTCCACGGGGCAAAAACAACATATTATCTGATGCTCTTGATATTTTTAAGTCTAATAACAAAAATCGTATTTTCTTTGACAAAAATCAATATTGTATCCGAAAGTAGCAACAGATACAAGTTTCTTTTTCAAACGAAGACTTAGCAACGTATCTAAAGTAGGGCATAGTGAGAGAGTCATCATTGTCTTGGGAAGATAAAGTAAATTTTACCAGGGCACATTGTGCTTTAGCCCTCTCCTTGTGAGCCCTCCTTGTTAATTTTTTAATATTATAGAAATCAGCCCTGTCAGCCTGTTGTAGTTACATTACCAGTCGTTCTTTCTGTTATAGTGTGAACGTCAGTTGGTACATTATTAAACATAACACCATCTTTGCTTCCAGCAGTCCAGTTTATGTGGGCCTATGCTTGAGAGTTAATCTGTCACTGCTGCAGTTGAATTTAGCATACCACCGTCTTCGGCTTCATCTGTAACATGGATTTTTGTTGACTATTCTGACTATGGAGTAGGTTTTTCGTCGTCTTATGTAATGAAAACTTTTTTCCCAACTTGTTTCAAAGACTAGTTGGGGGTACCACAATCTGTTCAGTGTTTATGTCCTCTCTATCACGAACTAGTTAAGATTAAGTCCTCATATCGAAGTGATATAAGAGTAGTGCAGAGCGGAATAGTATTTCTGTTGTGATGTCTGTGAACCACATTTTTGCATCAATTTATGTTTTAAAATTTTCACGATACTGGAACCGTTTTCGTGATGGCAGTTGTTGGTATTACTGATATTATCGATGTAGAAAATACCTGCCTTGTAGTTTTAATACCAGTCGTTCTTTCTGTTACACTTCCAACATCAATTGAATTTGGCATACTATGCATCTTTGATAATAGTTGTAAGCTGGTAAGTGGGTCTATGCTTGACATTATTTCCAAAACAGATGCAGCACCAGTTGAATTTAGTATTCTACCGTCTTCGGCTTCATCTGTAAGAGTGACTTCGGTTGACAATGGATCATCAGGTTTTTCTTTCTCTTGGATGATAAAATCGGTTTCATAAATGATTGTTATGAGTTCTCCAGTGGCCATGTTGAATGATTTTGTGTATGCGGGGGCGGTTAGGGATGAAGATGCTGTTGAATCTTTGATTAAGGATGATGCAGGTGAAATGGTGGTAGTGATACCTGTTTGCGGTGCAGTGGCGTCCACTGTGAACAAGAGCAAATGAAGGAATTAATTTATGTTTTTCTATTCTAGACAACACTGTAGTATGTGGCAAACCTAAGAAGATATTAGAACATGTAAGGAATGTGTTTTATATCTTGATATCTCTTTAAACTTAAGTCCACATATTATGCATTCAACTTATGTGAAGTTGCTTGGGCTTAACTATTGTATATACGTTTATATGTTGTGGGCATTACGTAATCTATTAGCATCGTAAATTGTAACTTCTCTTAAACAAAGGCAGAGTTTGAGCGGGAAATTCTAGTATAAAGTCTATTGTAAACAGTATCAGGGCATACAATGTAAACATTCATTCATTCATTCGGTCACACAGCCATCCCAGTCTACTCTCAAGATCAAAACCAAAAGTTCTTATCAGACCTCACTAACCCAAAGGCACTTTTCAGAGCCATTTATAAGACATTTTCATTTGAATATTATACTGCCCTTTCTATTTGGATTATTCATTAGGACGTTTATGGAATATTGTTCAACGCCGTAGTAGGTAAAGCTGCTTTGTTTTACCAGTAAGCCCTTGATTAGCACACGCAAGTCATTCCAACCCATTGTAAGTACTTTTACGAGGCACTACCAAAAAGTTATTTTCAGAATTACCACATATCAAGTTGTACATCGGTAAAAGGCCCTGTTTACTGGCTTCCGTTTCTACAACTTTTATCGCAGTCTCAGGACCAAGTTCAAGTTTAAAGACAAAGATTTAAAATACACCGGTAAAAGACCTGTTTGTTGGCTTCCGGCAGTGTCGCTCAAGTCCATCACGCCAACGTAGTGTTCCAGACCCAAGACCTACACAATAGCAGAACAGACTTCATTATGGCAGAACTTAGCCAAGACCAGCAAATGGAAATTCAGCATGAAGCCAATCGCATTAGCCACTTCCTCAAAGACAACCACAATAATGATGAGTTCAACATTGAACTAAAAAAAGCGACAACGGAATCATAGGATACGAGCGCCACCATGATGAACGAACTAGAAGACAACCTGGGCCAACTCAATGCTATTCAGACACTTTGCATCTACATGCAAACACCGCACCTCTTGCCTTAGATGTGCAGGACACCATCAATTAAAAGAATGTACTCAACCACGTGAAAGCCAGATCGCAAGCTTCAAGGAATGTAGCCGCTACATCAGGGCCGTCGAGGAAATCAAAATCGAGAAAAATCAGAATAGAAAAAACACCATACTCCAAGACTTCAAGAATAACCAAGAAAGCAATAAGCAAAGATAACAAGATCTACGGTGGAGACCAACAAGGCCATAGAATACTTAAAGAACAAACACGCTAGAAAGAGATTGTTCAACTAAATGAACGACACGACAAAACAATCAAAGAAATCGACGGAAAAAAAACCCCAGCTATTCCACCAACTCAGAGAAGACACAATCCGCAGCCTCAACCAGTACAAAGGCAAAATAACGCATTTTATCACAGATGTTATCATCCAGATCACCACAATAAGAACCATGAGTGACACAAATAACGGAAATCATAAACACCAAAGCAAGATATATAATAGGCATCAACATCGAACCAAAGCAGGTTACAGCAGAGCTCAAGAAAAAGTCTTCGTTACGCGTTACAACTAAACCAAGGAAGTAACAACTAACAGTAACTTTCAACCGCAATCAACAAATCAACAATGTCTGACTTAAAGAGAATGCATCTGAACGCCAACTCATGGAAATAAAGGACTACCTGTTTACTCAAGATATAGACATGCTTGCTTTAATGAAACAAGACACACCAACAAAAGACAGCCACCTTACATTCAGGGATACACAATCATCTCATCACACATCAAGAACACAACTTGAACGAGGAGTAGCCATAGCAGCTAAATCAAACATCACATTCCAACAACTCGACTTCAACCACCAGCAGGTGAGGCCATCGGTATTTCAGTTACACTAGACACAGAAAGAAAAGTCTCAATCATCAGCATTTACCAAAGGCCTACAACTAGACAAATTTTTCTAACAACGTGGTTCTGCAATATCATAATGGAACATAAACACATTATCATTCTCGGCGATCTTAATGCAAAGCACATAGACCTTGGAAACAAAACCACCAACTCACAACGGCACACAACTAGTAGACATCATCAACAACAATTAGATAATTTGCCTCAACAACGGTCAACCAACAAGGATGCCTATAATAAATATTCAGGAGCCAAACCAACTAGAGTACTGTTTAATTTCTCCAAACACCAATCATATCATCAACAACTTCTACATCGGCGATGATCTCAGTTCTGACCACCTACCACTTATAACTTATATATCAAACAGGCCACAGTCAAAGGAACCTATTCTAAAACCTGATTACAAGAAGGCAGACTGGTCAAAATACAGAGAAGAAATCATCAACAACATAGCCAACATCAAAACCATTAGCGGATTTCAAGACATCGAACAAGCGGCACAAGACATCACAAACCTTATCGTCACAGCAAGTGAAAAAGCAATACCAAAAATCAAGCAACACAAACTACAAGGCATCCCAATGCACATAAGGAATTTAATCAAACAGAGGAGGAGACTAAGCAGATCTTATCATCAAACTAAGGATAGCTCTCTTAAAAACAAAATCAATCAAATCACGAAAACCATACAAGATACCATTCAGCCATTAAACAACAAAGAATCTACCAGCTTAACAACATATGCAAACAAATCTCCAACGAGAAAGACTCAGCCAAATTTTGGCAGCTCATCAAAAAGACCATCAACACCAAAAGAATCAAAAGATCCAGCCCACCCGTCCATTACAACGGAGCAATTACTTACGATGACAAAGACAAAGTTGAGTTATTTATAAGTTTCTTCACCACAATACATCAGATCCCGGGTGGCCCTTAACACAACCAAATAATCTCAAAAGTTGTAAACTATATACAACGTGGTTATCCGCAGTCTTACCACCCAACAAATAACATCAACAAAAGAGTCACATGACTCACACAATACACTGATAACAACACACGACATCAAGGAAGCAGTTAGAGAAGCAAAAACACCTCACCAAGAAGAGATGGTATTAGTACATACACATCAAGAAAGCACCACCATACCTTCTTACAGCCCTCAGCACCATTTACACAGCTTCATTACAACACGATTCTTTTCCCGTCATCTGAAAAAACATCCAGCACAATTATCTTACCGAAACCAAGCAAAGACACAAGCCAACCACAGAACTATCGACCCATCAGCCTACTTCCAATCCTGGTGAAGTGCCTGTAAAAGATTATCTCAGGAAATCTATCTAATTACCTTTAAGACAACAACTTATAACCAAACAGCCAGGCAGGTTTCAGGAAGCACAAATGCACATCAGATCAACTTTACCGATTAATACAGGACACAAAAGCAGCCAAAAACCAAAGACGCCAGACTTCGCGGCCTTCTTTAAGGCAGAAAATGCGTTTGACAGATTGTGGTATAACCTGATAACGGCCTTTTTTTAAATATGCGCAAACTCAACATACCGGAACATCTTTTACGATGGATCGCTAGCTATTTAAGGAACAGATCCACAACATACAAAATCAAAAACAGCTATTTATAACCGTTGACCATCTCAACAGGCACACCTCAAGGTAGCACAATAAGTTCCATCTTGTTTATCATATATACAGCAGACATACCACAACCGCCAACAAATAATATCCAGTTCTCACAATTTGCGGATGATATAGCCATCTGGTCTACCTACAAACTTTACGACAATGCAGCTAACAATCTACAAAACTATATCAACACCATAGAGAATGGAGTAACGATTGGAAAATAAGACTCAACCAGCCAAATCACAGATCCTATACATCGCAAAGAGAAGAAAATTCAACTAAAACACAATCTTCACATACCAAGATACACCAATTCCTACAAGTTAAAGAAGTCAAATACCTAGGAGTCATCATCGACCAAAATCTAACGTTTCAGAAACATTACAATATAACCATCTCAAGGATGAAACAAAGAGTTAACCTTCTACATAGACTAGCAGGTACACAAAAGAACCACAAGCAACAATGATGAAGTCTATAAAATGCTTATACGACCAATGATAGAATACGCAGCACCAGCATTATGCAACCTACGGAACACCAGCTACAAACGTACAAGGCAACAGAATGCATAGCTTGCAGAATTGCTCACCATCTCAATAGGAAAACTTCTACAAAAACCACCAACCTTATAGCCAACATCCCGACAGTCAACGACCGCCTAACAAAACTTCAAGCCAACTTCATTACCAAATAAAGATCATTATCTACATGATTTCATCAATAAACACATCAATGCCAGCCAAGTAGCCAAGCACAAAACACCACTAGAAAAAATCACCACTACAAATTTCAAGTAACCATCAACACCACAGCAAGCAAAAAAATCAGGAAGACAGCCACCGGGAGGCATCAGGACACCGGGAGAGCCAAGTGATGAGTTCAAAATAGTTTTATGTCTCTCCATCTCCCTCTTTCCGGTCCTATTGGCCTTTGTCGAGGAAGGTTGTTGGGGTCTGATTTTCTGTGGGATACGATTGATGCAAGTTTTGATTTTCTGACTCATTATGGCCTACAGCCAAATACCGCTTGCGGTAGATCTTTCACTCGAGTTTTTATCATCGTATCAGGGCGTCAGACTATATTCCGTTATACGACGGGAGTGTACTGTCCCTGGGCGAGTTAACCGAAAGGAAGTACCTTCATACAAATTTGCCTAGAGGTGTTCAATTGTAAAACCCGTGTGATTTATACTAAGTGTGGTGTTATCTAAAGGACCAGGTAGAGAGGAGGAGGTGATCCTGGACCTGTAGTGTGGTGTTATCTAAAGGACCAGGTAGAGAAGAAGAGGTGATCCTGGACCTGTAGTGTGGTGTTATCTAAAGGACCAGGTAGAGAGGAAGAGATGATCCAGGACCTGTAGTGTGGTGTTATCTAAAGGACCAGGTAGAGAGGATGAGGTGATCCTGGACCTGTAAGTTACATTTCGTATTTTACTGACTAGGGTGTTTTGCTGACCTGAGAAGTTAACTTATCGTATTTGCAATGCATTGCTATGTGAGACGTGGCTGAAGTTCTGATTGGTGCTTTCATGTAGTTTTGAGCTCCCGCGAGATGCTTTGCGTGGGATATACTTAGCTTGTGGTGTGTGCGTGTGTTTGTATGTGTGTTCGTTTGCTTGTTATATTATATAAAAGGTAGAAATGAAAGTGGAATTTATCACGCCGCAGAATTTGACCGAGGATATATATTTGCAAATAAGTGAGGGGGCAAGTAACCCCTATCTGAAAGATTGATTGTCAAGTCATATTGGCTGCGAAGCAATATTTATTTATTTACGTGCATATATTAGATAGTTACTAAAAGTGTTATTTTCTGACATGTATTTACTCAATCAATCGATGTTAAGTATGTATGTTATATAGGGTCACGATCAGGGAATTATAAATCAATTTTTGGACATTTTCCACAGGGTCCTAGATTGGAGGCCCACTTTAGAAGCTGGCGTGTACCAGTGAGGTTTCCAATTAGCTAAGACGTGACTCACAAAACGCTGCCAGGGCAGCACACATGGGTCAAGTGGCCATACGATTGGAGTGACAGTGTGACTAGATGCTGACGGCATCAACGGGTTCACCGACTAGTCTGCGGTGACTGTGTCTTTATTTCAGATACTGGGAGGGCAAAGTCAAGGTTTGCAGATACTTGTAGAAGCACAGAGCGTATTGTGTTTTATTGTTTTCTCAAACCAAACTTATTTTGAGCTAAAAAAATGAAGAACCATTTGTATTGCAGAACTTTTCGCAGTACTATGACCACTGTGTTCATTCTTTCCAAACCCGAGTGGAGTTCAATAGGTGAACAATAGTAGAAAAATAATAATTGGGGTGTGATCGAATTGTATTGAATTTTAAGGCTAGAATCTGTTGAAAAGTATGTATTGTGCTATGAATGAGTTAATAACCTGATGATATGTTATAACTTATCATGGCAGCTGTTATGAATTTATATGTGCAGTTCCATATTTATTTAATTATGCTGACTCTAAAGCTAAATTGGAGTCAAGTGTTGCTATCCATATGCTTATTTGTGTGTAATTAATCAGGATATTGGAGCATGCATGCTAGTAGTACAAGTGAGTTGTAATCTGCTGCACAACTTCTTCGGTCATATTATTGTCTGCGCCTGTAGTTCGATTTATGCGAACACAAGCAGCATTCAATCGTATAGCCGGGTACGACGTGTATGTGGTGCTGAGAGAGAAGTTGTGTAAAAGGGGGACATTTCTTTTTGTGAACAGCTTGTTGGTATATTCACTGTGTGAGCTGACATTATTGTCAGGAATAGTTGCATCTGTGACTATTTAAAGGTGTGGGATATTTCTTGGTATCAACTCTTTTTTTTGTATATATTATTATTATTAGTATTATCGTATTGTTGCAAGTGCTGAGGATTATTGCAATAGTATCATAACCTTCACTTTTATCATTATTCCCATTGCAGGAAAGGAAAATATTCCTGTTCATTTAATAAACAGCACGAAGCAAATCTCAAATTCTTCATTTTTTTTTCTTCCAGATTATTCACGGTCTCTGTCAAAAAGCGATTAACTCTGGTTCACAGCCACAGATCTCACCTTGTCACTTAGTTGTTGTAGGGCACTTTGTGACAGAACACTATACATTCAACATAAACTTGATAAGGTTCCATAAGAAAAATATTAACTAATCACCTTCACGCGCATCAGTTTGGAGAGAATTCCAGACTTCTTATTTTTGGAAAAAGTACTATATTTTTCTTTTTGTACTTCAGTTTATTTCTACTTTCTCCTGAAATATGAATGATTCCTTCCAATATTTATTACTACTGATGTGGTTGTCCTGATCCGGAACGCTGCAAATTATCGGAATGAATTCGCCCAGGAAAAAGATTTAAAACCGCCTGCCCGCATTACTTTTCCAATTGGGTCAGGGTCATAAGCTAATATATTTTCCACGGGGCCTACTCTGATTCTATAATCCCATGTGCCTTTCTTTTCGAGGAAGTCAACAGTTGAATAATATATATATATATATATATATATATATATATATATATATATATATATATATATATATATATATATATATATATATATATATATATATATATATATATATATATATATATATATATATATATATATATATATATATATATATATATATATATATATATATATATATATATATATATATATATATATATATATATATATATATATAGATATATATATATACACACAACTGTGCATGTGCAATGGCAAGAAGATAGTCCAGTTTGTGTATGTTTTGGTCTGATGGGGCCATATACACAGTAAGCAAGGTATACGGAATTTGCCTTCCAACTGTGGCGCAATAGAGTCCTGGGGTCGATGTGGGAAATTTGGACGCTCTCGGGGCTCCGTAACAAACATCGCATTGTCATTGGCTGCAGCCGAAATTTCGGTCAGGGCCCACCCTTTTGTTGTGCCGCTTCCCTCCAAATAGTTTATTACCATCACAAAGTATCCTCTGACACCATACCACCTCACTCCCTCCACTTAAAAAAAAAATTACTTAAGAATATTTTTCAGATTTAACCTTCCCGGTTGCATGCCGAATGCCGTTTGGGAGGTAAAATTGAGAAATCAGTAACCTAACTTGAATTGGTAAAGCTGAAGAAAAAAAACTTGTTTTTGAATAAACGACGGAAAATTGATAGAAGATAAACAAAAAAATCTTGAAAATGAGGGAAATTTCCCGACAGTTGAAGAAAATAAATCCCGAAATTGAAGAAAAGTTTTCCGAAAATTGAAAGAAAAGGAAGAAATTTTCCAAGGGAAACTAGCTGATATGTGATATCTGAGAGGATTTCACTTCGGCTGTACGCTTTCTTCCTGACTAGCCTGGTTGGAGGTCAAGAAATTTATAAAACTGAAAACCATTGCAAACGTTTGAAAAATGTGGCAACATTCCCTGAAAATTGAAGAAAATTTACTGAAAATGGACGAAACATTCCAGAAAATGAAGAAAATTTACCGGGGAAACTAATACGTCCACGGTTGTAGGTTTTCTTCCCAGTTGGGAGATCAAATTGGGAAGTTTGTAGAGTAAATTTACGTGGTATAACATTGAGGGGAAATTTTGTAAAATCATTGAAAATTTTACAAAAATTTGGTAACGTTTCGAAAAAATTAAAAGGAGATTTTTCAATGAGCAGCATCATTAATTTAATTGAAAAAGAAAACTATTTGCGCATTTCGGTTTTAAGAAACGCCAGCACGCACGTTTATGAGTGTGATACAGATTGTTTATATACCATGATTTCGGTGCAAGAAAAACCGAAATATCCTTGTACACCGTATATCACAGTATCGCATACAGATTAAATAAAAAAAATCAAGTAATAATCAAAAATCGGTTTATCATTTGGCAACTTGACCTCACAACTGTCTTTGTTTCGTATTCTTAAGATAAGTTTTATCGACCTGATACCAGAATTACCGATTAAACTCAACATTTTATCGACAAGTCTCACAAATTGGGAGCTCCCCCCCCCCCCCTCCTCCCACCCCCCCTAATCCACGGAATCCACGGTTTTTACGCCCATGTGTCTAATAGATTGCGCGTTTCAGAGCCACCTGCATAAAATGAATTCAAAGAGTTACATACCAATTGTGGCTATTAAAGAGTTTTTGTCAAGAACTAAATCCCCATAATTCCCATTGTCGATTCCAGCCATGATGACGTCACTAATATCCTTTGTAAGAGCTGCATCCGTCTGCTCGTCAACTCCATTTAGGTACAGAGTGAAATCATGATTATGCTGCCATTCCTGAGAGAACAAATAGGGTAATACTATGTAAATCTTATTGAGCATTTCCAAAACCCAATGCCGCCGCCAAGAGGGGTTGGGGGCATGTTGCACCGCGGCTTAGGGGGATTCGCATAATTTTTGAGGAGTGGGGGTATTTGCAGCGCTTTCGGATGCATTCATACAGCCTAGCTTTCCAAAGCATACATTGGTCTTGCATTAAAAAGTTTACAAATTATTTCAAGATAACATATATTCCATGTTTGAATGCTATATACCGTATTTGACGTAATAAGCGACTATGCTCTGATTACAGATTAAGCGCCCACCCAATTCATTTTTCGCATGATAACATCCGAACATGAATAACGCCGTTTATAAATATTAATCTTCCATATCTTTATGCACGCTTGTTTGAATCCCGAGAGACGGAATTCGTAATAAAGGCTTATTAATTTTTGTTTAGTTATAATATAGAACCGGTTCACGTATATCATTGTTATGTACAATGCATTTGGAATAGCACACTGTACGCGACTCCCGCGTGCTTATATGCAAGAAACTTCGCGCCTACGAAGTGGTGCCATTCTGTTTTCTTATGCGCTATGGCCGCTTATTACCTCAAATACGGCATATGGAGTCTGTAAAGGATACTGGTTCTAAGTTGACCCTCATTTCGAAACTTTTGAGATTTGTTCCGCCTGGTATAAGTTCAAATAAAATGTACCCTCGTGATCAGGTCCCGACTCCCGCATAGGTTCACTTGTAGTCTTCCCTGGTGATATTAACATAACAAGATGACGAACTATTGCTGCCCACGGGGCCGTAATTCACAAGGTATTTCCTTTAATCATGCTTGAAAGTGGAGGGGGTGAGAAGTCACCCCTGTCCACCAGGAAATACAGACCAGCTGGTCGTAGTTTATAAATTGAGAGTTTACCTGAATCCTCTCACGACTGTTTTGTTGTAATTGTCTTGATACTTTGAACCCATAAAGCTTTTTTTAACCTGAAAAACAGAAAGAAGAACATTTCGCTAATTAGGGACTTTTTATGCTAAACAATAACACGACCGTAATTGAGAGGAATATACAATTTCTTATCATATAACTTTGTTCGAACACTTATGAATGTTCATAAAATAGGCAATATACAATCTGCCAACTCTGAATGCAGCATATATATGTATATATATATATATATATATATATATATATATATATATATATATATATATATATATATATATATATATATATATATATATATATATATATATATATATATATATATATATATATATATATATATATATATATATATATATATATATATATATATATATATATATATATATATATATATATATATATATATATGTATGTATATATATATATATATATATATATATATATATATATATATATATATATATATATATATATATATATATATATATATATATATATATATATATGTATATATATATATATATATATATATATATATATATATATATATATATATATATATATAAATATATATATATATATATATATATATATATATATATATATATATATATATATATATATATATATTTATATATATATATATATATATGTATATTTATTTATATATACATATATATGTATATACATATATATATATATATATATATATATATATATATATATATATATATATATATATATATATATATATATATATATATATATATATATAAATATATATATATATATATAAATATATATATATATATATATATATATATATATTTATATATATGTTTATATATGTATATATATATATATATATATATATATATATATATATATATATATATATATATATATATATATATATATATATATATATATATATATATATATATATATATATATATATATATATATATATATATATATATATATATATATATATATATATATATATATATATATATATATATATATATATATATATATATATATATATATATATATATATATATATATATATATATATATATATATATATATATATATATATATATATGTAGAGATGGTGTGAAATGTGTGGAATGCAATTCAGAACCTGAGACCCCCGACTACCGTTCAGTTGCTCTACCACTGAGCTATAAGGCCAAGTGGTATTACCCCTCGATGAGGGCATATGATTTTCTCTCACCATCTTACATTCATATATATATGTATATATATATATATATATATATATATATATATATATATATATATATATATATATATATATATATATATATATATATATATATATATATATATATATATATATATATATATATATATATATATATATATATATATATATATATATATATATATATATATATGCCGTTTTAGCTAGTGATTGCCTACCTGAAATAAAACCATTGCAATGAATTTTGGTTTGGGCGAGTCGCCATTGGGGTTAGGAGGGGTAATTTCCCCCTAAATATGTGCTAATTATTGTTTTGGTAGGAAAATATGCTTAAAGGAGCACTAGACCTAAAGTAAAAGCGCTATTTTTGCAAATTTCATAGATATATTATCCACAACAGATCAATATGCTTCATGCCTCCAATGTCCACAAACGACGTGTGGGGAAAGCTTCATATTAACCAGAAAATTAGGCTACTATACGGTTTCGTGCTAGATAAGCATTCGATTTTTGGATGGACCTCCTAAAAATATTTTTCATTTTGGTGCTCATTTAATTTGCATGCATTATTAAAACGTTCGTTTTTTCCCCCAATCATGTATTGCCCCACCAACAATATCTCTTACAGCGTGGGAAAGGAGTGGGGGCGTGGCCGGAAGTGCATTTTTACCAATAACTTTTGATAGTGTATACATCTCCTGAGAGGCTACACTTCCTATACCATAGGCGGTGGGAGTGGGGCGCCAGGGGGCTTGAGCCCTTAATAATTTCAAAGAGGGGGCCAGGACCTCTTAATAATCATTTGTCATTTTCATATTTTGTGTATATTTGTAATCACCCTCAAGATGTTCTCTTTATATGATAGCCTCGATCTTGCAGTCCACAGTTACACTATTCTTTAATTATACAAAACAATAACTTAAGCGGGCCCCTTGACCCCACGCCAAAAAACGAGCGCTACGCGCTCGCAGTGACACCTTCGGTGTCACCTCAACGAATAGTTTTTCTAATGGATTTACGCATGTTCAGTCTCCACTCCCCCACCCCCCCCCGCAATATTTTCCCTTGCGCCGCCGCTGTATACGCCCGGAGAGAAATACAAAGTATACATTACCCCATCAGTAAAGCCTTTCGCCGTGCTTTTGTACAATGCCGACTCCATGTCTTTGAAATCCATGTTGAATGTTTGAGTTGCCGTTATAGAACCATCCACTGCAGGAAAAACCAAGCATTAAAAAAAAATGCATTCAGCGAAAATCATTAGATTTTTTCCGGTAAATTTTTGATGCAGATTAACAACCTCTTGGCCACATTCAACTCCTCACATTCAAAGCAATTTAGAAATAAATACTAAGTTTTCTCTTTCTGCTGCCACAGAGGCATAAGTACAAATTTACATAATTGATTACATTAAGGCTTTTAGATTTAAATTGCTGTAAAGTGGTCAATTTGTAACCTTTTTTATTAACTCAAACTTTTTTATTTTTCATGACTTCCAGCGTATTTCATTCCATTTGGCCTAAAGGTGATTTCACTTGCATGCCCATATTCCCATAGATCAATAAATGTGTCCATTTCCCCTTTAAGCATTCGACTTATTTATGCGCATGCGTTCCAGAAAGCCTTTCCTTGAATATAAGAAATAAATAGTTACTCACCTATAACATCAGTGACTTTCCTATTTCGTTCTGGAAAAGAAAAGTGAGATATATATATATATATATATATATATATATATATATATATATATATATATATATATATATATATATATATATATATATATATATATATATATATATATATATATATATATATATATATATATATATATATATATATATATATATATATATATATATATATATATATATATATATATATATATATATATATATATATATATATATATATATATATATATATATATATATATATATATATATATATATATATATATATATATATATATATATATATATATATATATATATATATATCTTATTAAGCATGGGTGTCAGGCAGGGGCGTCGTTATATGGTCTTCCGATAGAAGAAGGGAGAAGATAGGGGGTGGGGTGGGGGTAGAAGCATTAGTTTCCATTTGGTCACGGTGGATTCGTGATGGGGTGCCTGAAGAGGAACGGTAGAATTTTCAACTGCCATGTTCATTTTCCGACGCGTCAAATTTTGTGAGGGTGAGACAACCCAACACACACTGTACCTATGATCATTTGTAAGCAATAGAAACGTCAGATTTGCCGGATGGGCGGGCTTACTTCCCGATAGGGTGCTTAAGTCGTAAAATATGTTACTTACATGAATTATCCTCTCATTCCTCGAGAATTAGACAATATCCCGGGGTATCCCCCTGGGCGTGATGGATATGGCCCTACGTTTAATCCAACTGAAACTCTGTCATATCAACCAGTCAACTGGATCTCGAGTCGGGGGTCAGTTCACCCCATTCACTACAGTTTATTCTGTTTGGAACTTGTTGATGTAAAATTATCATAGGCCTATACATTTTTTTGTTAGTTCCCAAATCTTACGATAACAAATTTAAATGCATTTTTCATATTTATCCAAGTTACGTGGACAGATCAGCCTGACTGCCTGCAGAGAGTTGGTATATTTGTATTGGCATTTTAGAAGACAAAATTGTATTGAAATAAATGGCTTCTTGAGACTTGTTTGTATTAAAGAAACGTTATTTGGATTTTGGTGGCCGCACAAATTCTTATTTGGCTTAATTTATGATTTTTTTTTTCTGCAAAATTTGAATGAGAATAAAAAGAAAGACAAATTCTTAATTTTCTGTTGCCATTCAGACCACGTGATATTTTGCATGTTGTATAAGTTACGTATGTTTTAGCGAGTGGGGCGTGGAGCTTTGTTTTTTCTTTTTCTTCAACTGATTAAGCTTTTTGCACTTGAGACGGATGCACTTACTTGCATTTGTGTATATGATAGCAAACAGCACACCACCAACGGCCACTACGATAACGAAAAATAAAACGATGCATTTGAAGGCGTTGAACTGGTCGTTTTGCGGCTCCTTCGCCACCACCTCATCCTCATCATCACTCATCTGGTAATCTTTTGGGTGGATTAGAATATCATCGATGTCATCCTTGCCAAGGTTACCCATTTCCACAGCCACATGCTAGTAGGAAATAATAAGTATGCAGATAGTGACCATATTTCTTATTCATGGCGGCCATATTGAAGTGATAAACGTCTTTAGAGAAAATTCGTATACAATTCAGCTGCTTTGCAACTTTTTCGTTTTCTTCTATATATTTCGTTTGTTTATCATGGTCATATTTGTTTGCTTCCACGTCGTTTTCATACTAAAATACAGTATGATTTGATGGCATAAGCCTACATTATATCTATGTCTTTAATTTTCTCTGGCGGATTTTGGCTCTAGTTCGTTAGAGCCCAATAATATGCATGTCAAACTGCCTAAGGTTTCTACTCAGTGGAAAATTGTATGGATTATGGAGGCATTGTGTTTGAATGTAAATAGCTGACAAACCAGAATGAGTTTCACAACTCTGGTGTTACTCTGGTTGATTATGGCATCAGCGGTATAGTAGGGTAGGGAAGGTTGTCCCTGAATAAATTTCCAATCATGGGGGCGAGCATTGTTACTGTGGATATACAAAAACACGGGATCCTCAACACCAGGGTGGGGAGGGTTTGTCCTTCCCCAGACACGCTCTTACACCTCTACCCCCAGTGCCTAAAATTAA
>JAIGNY010003026.1:272500-275000 GCA_020152595.1 Chiridota heheva | reverse complement strand
ATATATAAAAAAACAAAGATTATCGATTATTTTGGCAAATTTTCTGGGAAAAGGAGGGACCATACCCTCCCCTCCCCTTCCTCCCTCCCACCTACCTTCTCCAACCGCCCCCCCCCCATCACCCCGTGGCTACGTCACAGCCTGGACTTGTTGTATGTATACCGCATTGTATTCAATATACTGTACACAACTTTAAAAACGTTTTTGCAAGAATTGCATTTATATGGCATAAACATAAATATAATCAGAAGTTAATACCTGCAGCTGTCAGGCGCAAATCCAGCTTGTAATTAAGTTTTCATATGAAATTCTAAGAACAGTTTGGTAATTATCTGTAATATATACCAGTGTGTGTGTGTGTGTGCTTATAGTCAGCGTTAAACTAACACTTGAATTTCCCTAACGCTATACTATCCACACCATGCTGCCATGTTTTTTTAGGTTTTTTCTTCAGGGGACGGTAAGGTCGATGTTAACTATGGATGGGCGTCACCTCCTACTGTATGAAATTGTGTGTTTGATCCCAACCTTCTGTCAGGATCAAACATAGACTGATATAACATTATGAGCAACATTTCTGAGTTGCTTGAACGTTAATTTGGTTTTCCCTAAAGAAGCTGGAAAAATACGGACTTATAAAAGTGTGTGTGTGTTAGGAAAGGAGGGAGGGGAAGGAGGGAGGGGGGCAGGAAAACACCCTTTTGGCACCACTGCTTTGGGCGCATTAAACTTATTAATCTGTTAACAGCAAATCTCACCTGGTTTTCTCTCCACTTACATGATATAATGATGATGCGCCCTTTAAAAATGATAGTCTTTCTCATAAACGAAACAGAAATTATGTTCATAAAATTCACGTATTAAGTCTAAGTTTATACCTAACAATTGTATTGCATAGAAAGAAAAAAAGAAGACCTGACTTCAAAAGGATCCTTTGGGCTGAGGGTAATTTAGATAGGTGTGATGTTTGCACCATCGTTTATATCCCCCTTCCCCGCCATTGTGTAGACCCTTCCAAATATTTGTGTGGGAATTCTGATCAAAAAAAAAGATCTGAGAATTGAAAATAGTATTAATAAGGCTCCTCACCATCCTGCCATCTAACAACAGATGACCTAAGCCTGACCCGATCATGTGAGCAAGGAGAGGATGATAACCCCACAAAACCATAAAAATTGTGCCCTCTTTTATTACATACATACATGTAATGATTTCTCAATTTTACACCCCAGTTTAGGTCCTATCAGCTGCAGCTGTGCATGGAACGACAACAAAGGTCCATTGTCGATGCTACTAAATTTGTTGCTGAAGGACACCAGTAGAATGCAACCTGAAAACATTACAGAGTATTTTCGAAGGTAATCTGTAAATTATTTTCGGAATAATATAACCATGCAGTTAATCATAACAAAGATATTAAACTAAACATATACCAAGGAATGTCACTACTTAACATTATGCTTAATACTTAATACTCGGTAGGTTTCAGATATTGCAATAAGTTATTACAGTACTGTACAATCAGTTCAATAATTATCTGCATGGCCATTTAATTGCGAAAAGAATCATTTTTTACATACTACCTTCGAAATTACTTAATGTAGTCAGCTTAAATTCTATTAGTTTAGTTGCAACAGATTAACAAGGTTATTTCTTTGGGCGAAACCTCAATACTGACCAAGAAAAAATGTTGAAATTAACCCCAATCATTCAGTCATCTGGTCATTGAAAATAACCAGGAATGTGGTTGCTTTTGACCCAATCTGTTGTTAATTTTTTAACCAGGATGGTATGTTAAATTAACTAGGAAATGGGCTATTAGAGGTTAAGCTGTATTTCCGGGTTGTTTTAACCCAAATAGGTAGCATATTAACCATGTTAACAAGAAATCAAGAATATGGGTTAGATTTAACCAGTGCACATATTAAAAGATACATACGGATGACAACTGAACTGATATTATAATTGAAGGAAAGTGTAGCATGTCATTTTTTGCAGAATAAACTTACAAACTGGACCGTGTGTTCTTTGTAGATGTCATGCTCCCATTACCAAAAACGTAACGCATTTACCATGTTCAAATGTTAGCACTTACATAAATTCTCCTTAAACCACGCCCTGCAAGGGCTTTGCTCGACTTTGTTTAGTGGGCGTGTTATAAGCGCAATTTTCCGACCACCATTAGCGAATAATGAATAATGCACAATACACCAATAATCAGATGTGTTCGTAAAATTCACGGAAGTATTTAACATTTTAAAGCTAGCCTCGCCCATTTAGCAACAATCGTGATACCTGTTAGTGAGCACTTGCAACTTGCATGTGTCCCCATTCCAATCTGTAGATACTTAAACGAGCCCCCTCCCCCAATTAAAAAAAATATATATATATATATATATATATATATATATATATATATATATATATATATATATATATATATATATATATATATATATATATATATATATATATATATATATATATATACACATATATA
>JAIGNY010003026.1:217500-267500 GCA_020152595.1 Chiridota heheva | reverse complement strand
GTTTAGTGTCATACATATTAATAAAGTTGCAAATCATGATTTAGTACATAAATATTGATGAAGTTCATTTAGCTTCGTGAGTATTGATGAAGTTGATTTATGCCATGAATATTGATGAACTTGATTATCGCCATGAATATTTGAAACTAATCGACAAGGATATTGATAAAGTTGATTTACCACTATGAGCATTGATGAAGTTAATTTAGCTGCATGAATATTGATGAGGTGGATTCAGAAACATAAACACTGATGAAGTTGATTTTAGCCCATGAACATTGATTAAACGCTATCATTATTGATGAAGTTGATTCAGCGTTATGAATTTTGATGAGGTTGATTCAGGAACTTGAAAATTGATGAAGTCGATTAGGTACCATGAATATTAATTGATTTCTAGCACTATTCTACTCTGCCAATCTCTCAAGTCTGAATAAAATCGACATGTCATTCCAGAGAAATGTAAATTACTTAATAGAATTCTACATTTAGCCCCACCCTCTCTTAAATTTTTAGGATGTCAACACCTTAAAAGATACAAAGGTACATCTACTTATGACGTGTGTACCATATATACACCGTATATACTAAGCTATAGGCGCTCCCAGTTCACAAGTTTTTCTTTAGCCACACCCCCATAATAAATGCATACCAAGACATGTACATTAACATATTAAGCTGTAATTTCATTGATTAAAGAATTATCCTGTTATTTCCGTAATTCTCAATATATTTGAAAGCCAAATAGGTAGTGTCTAGTGCAGGCCTTTTGTACATATATGCTGATCCATCAATCACTTAGCTTGGCCCACCACTGTTTCAAATTTGTGGTACTGGTGGGCCAAGCTGCAGGGGAGACCGGCAGGAAATTAGACATTTAAGAAGTGTAATTCATTTCCCTTCCAAATGAGATGCATCTTCAGGAAAAGGTCTGCAATTTAAATAGCCCCATCCTTTTCCTTAACAGGCTCTTATACAGTGGGGTAGTGGTAAAGGATGACATGAGACGTTTTTATTTATGTTTTTAAAAAAAGACCAATTTTGTCCAAGAATGTGGACAAGATGGTCCATAACATTTGGACAAGATGGGTCATGCCAAAATAGAAAGTTAACTCTGAAATGAAAATGAAACAAAAGCAAGTGTTGCGAACAACTTGGATACTTCAACATTATAATGCTAACTTGATAAAATTCTTTTACAAAACATCTAGGCCTAAATCCAAAGGTCGGTAACTTAATTCTTGTGAAATCTTTCTGATGATCAAAGCATATGTAATGATATTTAATGTCGTTTCAGTAACGAAAAAAAAAAACTTGTTTTATATTTAAATCATAGAACTACAACCCACATGGAACCAATTTCTGGCTCTGAGAGAAGTTTTTTATCACCTACACATTTACTGATAATATATTTGTAGTTTTTATTTGATGCTTAATTACTTTTCGTTTGAGATTTTTGTTAAACTAGCTGTTAAATCTCTTGTTTCTTTAACTCTTTGTTTTTCAGATGATCCTTTGACATGCCTATCTTCCTGTCAGTCTGTTAAATTTTCCTGAAAGCAAGGCTATTAAACAAAATAATCAAGACAGAACCCAGCTTTTACTCAATTATTTAGGAAATACAAAATTTATTCATGATTAGCTCTCCAAATTTCCGAACAAAGCACCCACAGCAGAATTCGTGGAACTATTTCTTGCAGTCAGAACATTTCAACCAATCTTGACCTGATCAACTTAGGTAGACAATAAGTACAGTAATTTGCTGGGTTTTCTTTTTGCTGGTCACTCACTATTTCTTTTGATGCTTCCTTTAACTTTGTGAGATAGATCAGAATTTGCACCTTTCCTCATGTTTTGTCTGTTTTCTTTTTAGAAAGGCCCTTTCTACCTTGTTTTTAAGCTTGATGTACTTTTTTACGGTTTTTGTTTCTTTAAGTGTGTTGGCTTCCTGCTCCTTCTTCGCTGCTCTTTTTCTCTTTGTGTAATTTCCTAAATGTTTATACATAAAGTTATTTTTGTCAGCATCTCTATGCAGGCAAGGGCTTGGGTAAAGGCAGCCTCCTATTTCCACCGTGTGACACTGTCCTCTGCAGGTGTCGCTGCAATGTTGAATTTGCCAAATTGTACATTCGACTCGCAACCCTCAGTTTTATCCCATTCGCCTTTATTTCTCAAATAGCCGCTTCAATTTTTTCTATCCAATAAATTCCTCTCTTTGTTTTCTGTTTGTAGTTTCTTGGCATATTTTTCTGAGACGGAAATATAGAAATAAGAAGGAAAATAATTAATTATTTCATCATCAATCAGAAACAGAAACTTTCTATATCACACAATAGACTCTCTTCTAGATAATCATGAAGCATGGGCATACAGGGCCTAATAAAGCATATGCTAGATATGTTAGGCTTGTCAGCTTAGGTCAACTTGAGATAAGTTGGGACAACATGAAAAAGTAGCAATTACTAAATAGATTACCCCATCATGATTTAATTGTGTATTAAAAACCGTAACATTTCTAGCTATTTGTTACGGATACAAAACTAACAAATTATGAAAAAAGGTTTTTCATTTCGCTAAATATTTTTTTGGATAACTGTCCCGTTTTACCCCGATAAAAATCATGGTGTAGCGCTTCGCTGTATGTCTTGCTCACGTTTTGAAAATATCTTAAATTTCTTATTTTGCTCATTTTTCTCTGAGGATAGAATATTGAATAAAAAATACATTTCCTGTTACAAACACAAAGCTTAAGGAAAAGACTTGCCTTTTAAACGTTCCGTAGAATAATTTTACAGCCGTCCGTGGTGGCTTGATGAAAACTTTTTCAGATGATCGTATGCTGTAAGACCAGATATACCATCAGTCGCCGTTATAACGATATTACATACACGGAGGGTGTACCTGTATATTACTACAATGATGTCAGCTAACCGTTCAAATTAGTTGTTATGCTCCATAAAGTTTCAAACAGTCAGTCGCGACCTGATATATAAGCAGGTCGGGTCAGACTTTTCCACTTTATTTTCTTTATTCTGAAAACCACAAACAATTAGGATCAAATTTCTCTTATCAATGGCTCCATTGTACTCGTTGTCCACGCTAGTGCACCACAACTGGTTATCAAAGGCCGTGAAAATTGACTTGGTTGTCGATGTTATGTCTGTCCGTACGTCGGGCCTGTGTTCTCGTCCGGGTCGTATTAAGCGTTTCGTGATAGCATTGTTTCTATCATAACCGATTACGCAGGTGACGACTCCGTCATTGTAATTGTGTGTTCACTCGTTGTCGCTACTTTTCCACTTTGTCCTGGGCTGTTGTGGAAGTTGGTGTAGAGTATCAAATTAGCAATGGATGAAGTCCTTATTGTGTGGTTGAGTGCTTATTTCAATTAAGATGAGTGGTCTCATTATCTGCTACAATAAGTTTGTGGTTATGATTTGCTGGAACAAATTTTTAAGGAGCAGGACAAGTCATGCGGCAAGTATAAGAGGGAGGTACTTGAGTGTGAATTGGCCCAACTTGTCAAATGTCCCGTTTTTCCCGGTTTCAGTGCACCATATCCTAAGCGAGTGCTTGACGAGAAAAATGCAAATGCAAAATACAGACCCAACCTGGCCAATACAAGTTTAACCCGCCCCTGCCCGGGCCCCACACCTTGTGACACTGCTTCTACTTTATGGGTTTATTGTCATTTATGACATCAACCAGTGAAAATTACTTTAAAAAACCTTGCAGCTTAATGCTGATGTATTGCTTAAAAACCTAGTTTTAAATGTCATAACGGCTGAACGGGGAGAAGTATTCCCCTTGCTCAAACCGGGGAGACATCTTAAATGACGTCATCCTGGTATAACTCTGCATGTAAATTTGTCAATAAAGAGCCGCAGTAACACCTAATGATATAATCTTACAGTTAATACCATACCTTTTGGATAAGTTGTTCAGTGCCGAAGTTTGTGTCGTTTTCTTCAACCGTGCTGGCCGAACCCTCTTTTTTCACTTTTTCCTCCTGCTAAAATAATTTCAATGTTGAACAGAGAGATATGCTTGGTAACCTATACAGACGTGCGCACCTTATTTCTCAGTTATAGTTACCGTAAAATCTGTATGAATATTACCAGTGAACGTACTTGAGCTTGCAGCTTTCACTCTTCAGGATTCTAATTAGTATAGATTTTACAACCCACGTGATAAAATGGACAATAGATCACGCCTTACAGTGAAATGACATACAAGATATAAAGGGAAATTTTCATTTTGAAATGTTTTTTTCCCGAAACATAAGAAGCTTTTGTTAGATTTATATTCATCGATCTAGCAAAATCTTATTTTTTTGAAATTACAAGCAACTTGAGTTTTTGGAAAGAAAAGGCAGTGTTTGACTGGCAAGATGGGAAAAGCAGCCATACACGAGTTCTTTACTTGTTTACACACAGGTTTTTGCAGACCTTAAACACATTATTGTATATTGTATCACTTTACCGAGTACCCGACAATTTTAATGCAGACAATAATATTCAGCGATTAGTAAACATTGCTGCAGTATCTCTATCAAGCCTATGTTAGCAACTATTAGCTTCTTTTCTACTTTATACTGGTATATACTAAATTGCTTAGAAAATATTATGAACGATTAGCATGGAAATTTAGGTGCAGATCGTTAATTTCAGTTTAGTGCTAACCAAAAAAACTCATGGGTGTTTTAAAGGGGTGAGGAACTTCTGGCCCCCTTGTTAAACCTGTCGGGGACCCAGAATTCAAAGGGCTTCAAAAATTGCCTTAGAAAAAAACAAGAAAGCACACAATTGGATTAATTCATTAGTTCAATGGTAAAGTAAGTTCACCTTAGTCCTCCCCTTTAATATGATATTGATCTTGTTTCTTTACCACTTTGTTTCCTTTAAAATCTTTGTTATAAGAAAAAACTTGCTTGACCACTGAACTAATCCTTTAATCATTTAATGCATTCCATATACTCCGGTATCCATGTTTACTTTCAGATAAATGCATGGGGTGCCATGGATGCCGCGTCTTCAGACTTTTTTTAGCAGAACGTGATTACTTCAGGGTACGTACACCAATCAATTGTTGGTGGAGTTTTCCCCATCGTTACCCAACCAATTAGTTGCAGGGGAAATTTGTAAGCAACACTGCGCGCGCGTATTATCATCGCACGTGAAAGCATTGTTTTTTTCTTTATACTCTTGATTTGTGCAAACAGCAAAGAATCCCCGGTAGCCTTTTTAGACCACTATGGACAAATAAATTTCAGCGTCCAATGGGACATTATTTAAATTAGTTTTCCGGAGATTCCCGATTTAGACTTAAGATGGCGCGAAATGTATCTTCCATAAATTACAAAAGTACAAACAAATGTCTTACCGCGTTGTCTATCACATCTCCGTCGTCATTTGACTCTATGATCTAAAAGGATAACCATGATAAAACAGATAAAGAGGTAATTCATTTTAATTAAATATATCAAAACCTGGCCAGTGCACCTGCAACATGAGTTTTCGCATAATACCAAATCCCAAATGAAAGGAATATTTTGTTATTTTTTGAGGGAAGGGGATGCAACCAAAGCATATTGAAAGCGGCGGCAGGCAAACGGCCCTCCCATGAGAGGAACGCACCTTTTCGGTTCAATGCTTCCTATACCAGTATACCCGATTGGGAGGTAAAATTGGAAATTTATTAAAATATTTTCTTTAATAATTAAAGAAAATATTTTCAAAATAAAACCGAGATGGTACCCTTTCTACGCCCTTCTCTACCCACATAGCACACACGTTGTTCCAAATGTGATAAAGAAAGGTTGGCATACCGTTGTGGTAACGTCAGTGGTATAACGCCAGAGGCCCCGACAATTTTGCGGCCGAACGCCCCTTACTGCGAGCCGATTACAATGGTGGCCAGGAGCCGCGTCCCCTGGCACCAACGTGATTTCAACAAATCCGAGGTAGTAAAATTGAAAAAAGAGACATATTTGTATTGATCAAGGGCCCAGATCAAATTATTGAAGACTTAAAAGGTTTCGGGTGGGCTGGATGACAAATACAAATGTTTTTTTTAGACATAGGCTAAGAAGGAATTCTTATATAGCGCGTTAGCAGGTTAGTAAACGTAAACTATATTGAATGGGGGTGTAAAATATCAGATCTATCGACGACCTCAAATGATCATATCCCATTTGTAAAAAAAAATAATCAGGATTGGGAAAATTAGAAAATTTAATAAGTAATATTGAAGCAAAATTATTGGCAATTTTGGAAAAAATTGGCAACTTTTCCCAAAATTGTGGGTGATTTCGCGATTAGCGTGCAACCTTTAATGGAAAACTAATTTACCACTGCCATTTTCTGCTTGCAACCGCAAATGTTTTCGAGTTCTTTTGAAAAAATCTATGATAAAAGTGGAGGGGGTGAACCCTTCAGCGCCCCACTTTTGTGACTGGAGGATAAAGCCCCCAATCCCTCCCCGTTTCACATTACGCCTATATGCTTTGACACTTTTTTTAGTTCGTTGAAAAATTAAGTTATTTTTATCAGTTCATATTGTTTTTTCTTTAGATTTATTTTGATTTATTTTGCTGGAGGCAAAGTCGGACGCCCCGGGATCTGTTTTGTGTAGCCCCACTGCGTTACGCCATTGGGTAACATTTGTGATTCGCTTGCCAAAGTTGGACCAATCTGTTAGACAACAATGATATGCACGTTCTCCCAACGCAGTGGCGTGGTGGGTCACGTTTCACTGGGAGCAGGGAAGGGAGGGGGGGGGGGCGGAATTTGAAGCCCCCTAAAAATTATTACAAAATGTTCATAAAATGTGGAATAAAACATTGGGAACATAGATTTAAAGTGGCATGCACCGTTTATATGGAATCGTTTAGGAAATTGCTTAAAAAGAGTGTTTCAAATCTAGGGACAAAGCCCTGGTAGGGGTCCAGGGGGCGAGGCCCCCAGAAGCCCTGGGCTTAACATAATTTTGAGAGCAGAAAACTGCTTAGTATTGTGTCCACTCAAAGGCTGAAGCCCTGTTTCTCCTGATTTTGATAACAGAAGATTGCTTAAACTCGTGTCAAATCCACTGGGCGTCATGAGCCCTGTGATTTTGACAGCAAAAAATTACTTAAAATTGTGTTAAATTTAGGGGCAAAGCCCTGGTAGGGGCCCAGGGGACAAAGCCCCTGGAAGCCCCACGTTTCTTGTGATTTTAATAGCGGATAATTGTTTAAAGCTGTGTCAAATCTATGGACGAAGCTTTTGAATCCCTGTGCTTTTCATGGTTTTGGTAATAAAAGATTGCTTGAAATTGTGTCAAATCTACAGTATAGGGGCGAAGCCCTCGTAGGGGCTATAGGACGAACTTTCCGAAAGCCCACATTTCTCGTGAGTTTGATAGCGGAAAACTATCCAAAACTGTGTAAAAAGTAGTGGCGAAGCCCCGGTAGTAGGTTTGGGGGCGAAGCTCCACGTTTTTCGTGACTTTTATGCCGAAAATTCGTTTAAAATTGTGCCAAATCTATAGGCGAATTCCCGTAAGCCCTACAATTCTTGCGATGTTGGTAGCATAAATTTGCTTAATATTGTATCAAATCCAGGATGGAAGTCATGGCACCCAGCAGCGGCAGCGATACGGAGGGCATGTTTCCCCCACGAGATCGCTTTTCCATCCCACCCCCCCCCCCCGCACTTTCCCCCAGAAAATTTTGTAAAGTGACATATTTTGTCCGATTTGTCCATATAATTGCCCCTCTCTTACCCCTCTCTTACCCCTCTCTTACCCCTCTCTTGCCCCTCTCTTACCCCATGACCAAAATCCTGGCGCCGCCACTGGATCCGTGAGGGCGAAGCCCCGGAAGATTTTTTGGGCGTGATTTTAAGTGGGTGTTAAAAAAATTGCTCAAAATCGTGTCAATTCCACACTAAATTTAGTTTGGAACGAATGTTCAAATGTAGGATCCCATTGACCTGTTGACTATTCAATATGTGTGTTTAGATGGGATCCAGGGATGATTTTCATGTCGTCGATGTAAGATCAAAGCTTTGCAGCTTTGATAGGAAACATGTACAACGTTTGTTTTGTAAATGATTATATTCGGCGCCATCTCAGAAAGCTCCACTGGAGAAACACTTACCCCCTGGCTCCCTGCCACCACGTCCCTTGCCCAAAGGTTACCTGTTCATCGCCTAAACAAGCACGGATCATTCAGACAAAGTTTTCTCAACGATACATCTGTACATATGTCGATTTAATTCTACACATGCAGGTTTCCCACTTTGTGATTGGAAGAAATTGAACATATTTGAAGCTATTTGCATAAAATCGTCATATTTCGATCGGTTGACCATATCAATTTCATGCAAATAGAGTGAGATGTATTCAAATCAGAAAGCTGCAATAAACTGATAAACCCAGCGGCGTAGGAAGATATTTCACAATTGGGAGCCACTAATTTGATATTTGTTCAAAAGACTAATACAAATGCGAATGAGCTTCTTATATTCAAAAACTAATTGTTAAGAGGCGAAGGGGGAAAAAAATTTGTAAAAATTTTGCAAATTTTGGGGAAATAATGGCAACATTTTCGGAAGATTGAAAAAAAAAATCAAAAATGAAGGAATTTTTTCAAAAAGTGAAACAAATTTTACCCAAATGAGGGAAAATCTTCAAAATTGAAGCAAATTATACAAAAATAAAGAAAATTTCACGAATTTCAAAATTATCTTCTTGAAATAAATATAAAAAAAGAAGGAAAAATGGAAATCTGGAAGTTACATGATTTACATAGGTTTGCCCTTTTCGGGGAAAAATAATTTTTCTCATGAAGGGGGGAATTTCCTGAACTACAATGGGTCAAATGGCACTAAGTCACGCCAATAATACTTTTTTAGGCCTTTGCCCTTCACACTCCCCCCCCCCCTCCCTATTCCTACGCCACTGAAATCTACATATATGTATAATTGAATAAACATATGTCGTTTTCTGGGCTTATGGCGCTCTAGGCGCACCATATTTGTTTAAAATACAGACATTGTGAGTAGCTGCTGCCAACTAGAATCAAGCACTTACCAATGTGGGGCGCCATGGACAAACATATTCCTGATTCATTTTCATGATACGGTTTTAGTGTCATGTTTCTACTCAATTTTGAAGAAGAAGAAAAAAATGGCTATAAGACAAACAAATTCATTCTTGGGATAAATGACAAAATTTCTATTCATTTCTATTCATTGATTTGCATTTTTCCGTTTGCTCCAAGTATCCAAGGATATCCAAGTATCTTATAGAAAGAGACACACGTTAATAATGTGTGTGAACTCTTCCCATTGCGAATGCGTACACATATCTTACCAAAAAGTATTTCTTTATACAAAAATAAAAGATAAATATCTATGATGGGCAAAAAGCAGACTTTTTTATTATTTATTCTGCATTCCGAAATTCTGAATTATAGCTAACTCTGCATGGTATTCAGTTATGCCGTGTATGTCCGTCTTATATTTGACAATAGTTGATAGTAATCTGGTAATGCGCCAATGAGATGAGAGATTAATACAGCGTTAGATAAAGAATAACAAAAAAAAAAAAAACACATAACAACAACATTGCAGTCGTTCACAGCCGGAAGATGTTATGAGGTCACATAAACCCGTAGAAGTCACAAATAGCTACTAGGTTAAAGGACAGCTTAGTGGTCAGGCAAGTTGATCTTATCTGCTTATATGAAAGCGGAAAAAAAAAATGGCGACATAACCATTTAAAAATCTTTTTCTGTCAAAGAGATGTTTAATTTTGAAATTTTGTCTCACCTGTGTAGAAATGGGTGTAGAAGTTCACTGTAGGAGGTTGGTCTTGTTTACAATAGCATTATGTTAATTTTATTTAAATCATGTGATCGGGCATGGGACATCACAACACCTCCCGAACACCTATGAATCAAGTTCATTACGTTAATTAAGGTTAACTTATTGTTCTTCAAGCCTCCACCAGCGTTAGTCGAATAGGAGCAGTTGAATATGGCAAATGGTTTTTTAATCTTCATCATATCCTTAAGCAGGGCCAGATTTAGCAATGGGCAACGTAGGCAGTTGCCCATGGGCTTCCACAACCAGGGGCCTCCACATATTTCATGAAAACAAATTGTAGGGGAAAATGTGGTAGCAACCTGTTAATTTGCATTGGTAGGATTGGTAGCAACCTGTTCGTACTGAAAATTGGCCATGCAAACAGGTTGAAAATTCTTGAACATAAATTTACTTCAAAAATCACAAAATGCTGCACCATTTTGCATATAAGCACCCTTAATTATTCCAAAAATCAAAGGGGTACACCTCCTCCCCTTAGATCCCTCCCCAGGACGACGGTCATTAAAGTAGTGTGGGCTTCCACTCCTGAAGTTGCCCATAGGCCTCCACATGTCAAAATCCGGCCCTGCCCTTAAGGCAGGAGCAAAACAGTCTGTTGAGTTTCAGTGACTTAAATCAAAGAGCTTTAAGCTCTTTGCTTAAATTAAGAACAGAAATTTAAAGATCGATTAATAAACACCAGACATGCGCAATTGACCTACTTAAAACAGGGAGCTTACTTTGACAGGGAACTGTTACTTTGACAGAGTAACAGCTCCCTGTTTAGTCCACATTCCTTTAAGCTTAGCATGCAACAGGACAGGAGTGTAACCAGCCCGTCGGGGAGGGCAGAGGGGGCAGAGGGGGGCAGAGGGGGGCAGAGGGGGTTTCTGATGCGAATTATATCGACATTTTAGAATATTACCTGGACCGTTGTCCCTTGTTCTACTATGTTGAGGGGGCAGTTATTTAGGGAGCCAAAGGGAAAATTGTTACCTTCCCCCCCCCCCCCTTCCTAAACCGGAAATTTCCAAAAAGTCGGGAAAATTCCACAATAGCCTTCAAAATGTTGAATTGATTTGGTAATCCTGATGAAAGCAATCGGTCTTATAGAGTTCAGTTGTATACTAGCTATTTTACGAAAAAGATTCACAAAATTTCCGAAAACCGAATTTAGGCCTTATTTAGCTGTTAAGAGTTAACAAATTTCCGATTTTTCCAAACTAATTCCCAAAGTTTTTCCTAGAAATATTCGACTTTTTCCTCAAAGTTTTCGAAGATTTTCTTCAAGATATAGTAAAATTTTCCATATTCGTTTTTTTCCTCGAAATATCCTTTGTCCTTCAAATTTCAGATTTTCTTCTTAAAACTTCAGATAACGGAGGATGGGAGAGTTTTATATTTCTTTAAAAATATTTTTATGGTTTTTCCCCCGGGCCCCTGCAAAAAAAAAGGGGGGGTGGACCCCCTGGCTACATCCATATGCAGTGGTTAGGCTTGCCTGTTTCCAGTAATATGAGCATGTAAAAGCAGAGTGAAGTGAAGTTACAGTAACTGTTGAAAACCACATATACTTGAAAGCGGAAAGAATTAAATCCAACACCAAGCGAATTAATCCAACTAAGGCCCGTAGCCAGAACTTTACGCAAGGGGGCACAAACACTCAACGAAGGGCACTTGCAAAGATTCTCCATATACTCTAGTGTTATATTTTTTCGCTTATTTTTTCACACCCACTTTTGCAAGTGGGCGTGGTCCCCGTATCCCGTGCTGGCTACGAGCCTGCCTGCCAGAACGGGTAATGACTTCAAAGTGTTAATATGCATAGCGAAGTTGTATCAAGTAATCAATCAGTAGCAAGTCAAGTGGCGGGGCGTGAGACACTTGTTTGGAAAGGTAAACCCCATTCAACAGCGGCTGCTATACTGTTATAGGGAAGGGTACATTGTCTTCTTTAATGTTCATTGTTCAGAAAACATCAAAAAGCAACAAATTAATTTGTAAACAAGGACAGCAAAACACGACCCGCTTTATTCAGCAAAGTGTCATTTTAGAATGGCACTTCCCTGCTTTATATTACCTTTCCTGCACCAAGTAAACAGAGGTGTAGCCATGCAGGAGGGGGGAGGGGTAGGGGAAGGGGAGAAGTGGTGTAGAACAAAAAGAGTTGCTGATGGTTGTTGGCGGTATATGTTTTTCAAAATAGTTGTCTCTAAACAGTTCGGTGACAAAATTTTCATGAAGAGCAAAACAAAGGAAAAACGTCATGCCTCGAAGTCTCAGGCTGGACTTTTATCAAAATTACTGGACAATTTAGACAACTTTCTGGACCTATTTACCCTTCGGGGAACCTTTGAGAGGGGGTAAAATGGTCTGGTCGATCCCTTGGATACACCCAAGGCAAAACTATCATAGTTTGACATTTAGCGGCAGTCAAAACATGTTTGGAAGAAAAATCGTGGAGAATGAATTCATCTATAAAACGAGGAATAAGCAAAATACTATAATTGCGTTTTCAAGTGCAATTTGTATATTTTGAAATACGGGGAGGGATGAGGATTCGCCCCACACGCCCCGCCAATGACCGCGTCTGCGATAAATGTGTTGTTTCTATGCCTACCACAAATCCGTCAAATTCCTGTATGATATCATTAAGGAGACCACCATCTTCTGCGACTATGTTCTGTGAAAAAGAGCAGACTTTTAAATTTAATATCAGGCAGGGCTAACAAATACATGCAGGTTTGGTGTGGTGGGGTATAGGACCAATGCTAACAATTGCCATCGGGTGAAGAAGTAAAGACCTTTTAAAAAAATCAATACTTTGTGCCGTGTGTCGGGCCATGTTGAAAGGGGTGATCATGATTGTTCAGGGCAGTAGGGTTGCCAGACTTTTTACAGGGATGGGAGGGGGAGGGGGAGAAATCTGTAAAACTATCATGTACAATATCATGGCCTACCCAGCTTTTTGTACGAGGTGGAATGGTGACAAATGAGTCACGGGTGGGATGGAGGCAAGTGAGCCAGTGGTGAGGTGGTGGATGTTGACAGGGGCGTCAATCCGTAGTCATAGGTGGGGGCACAGTGTGTTTGAAAAATCTTACCCCGGGTTCTAGCAGTTATCATACATTAGAGGATTAAGCAAGATCTTCGCTGAAATGCACGACCTTATTCCTTTATTCATCGGATGAATGAATTTGTGAAAATTAGCCAGAATTTCGGAAATATCAAGGTCGTAAACAGGTTTTTTTCTTTCTTTTTCGGGAGTGAGTGTGGATCTACCAGCTGTATACGCTTTGCGCATTCGGCGTGGGTCCTATTGCCCGTCAAAGGACCCCTAGTGGGGTCCAGAGGGCAAATTCACCTGAAATCTATGCGTTTTGCCTATAAACGTCTAATATTGTTTTCGATCGCCTGATATATCAGCTAAATAAATGTGTAAATCATATTGAAAATGATAAAAATCACTATCAACGACTATTTATTTTAAAAGGTCGGTGGGGGTCGCCATTTGACATATATGACATAATCATACAATGTAAAACAAATTATAAATCTGTCTATGCTATCAAAATTACGAGAAACGTTAGCTTCCGACCCGGCTTGCCGCCTAGACCAATACCAGGGCTTCGCTCCATAGATCTGACACATTTGAAAGTAATTTTCTGTTATCAAAATTAGGAGAAACGTAGGGTTTGGGGGCTTCGCTCCCTGGGGCCCTACCGTTTTACTCTTTATGAGCAATTTATTTATTCATTCTATTTATTATTATTATTATTATTATTATTATTATTATTATTATTATTATTATTATTATTATTATTATTATTATTATTATTATTATTATCATTATTATTAATATTATTATTATTATTATTATTGATATTATTATTATTATCATTATTATTATTATTATTATTATTATTATTATTATTATTATTATTATTATTATTATTATTATTATTATTATTATTATTATTATTATTATTATTATTATAATTATTATTATTATTATAATTATTATTATTATTATCATTATTAATTGTTATTATTATTATTATTATTATTATTATTATTATTATTATTATTATTATTATTATTATTATTATTATTATTATTATTATTATTATTATTATTATTATTATTATTATTATTATTATTATTATTATTATTATTATTATTATTATTATTATTATTATTATTATTATTATTATTATTATTATTATTATTATTATTATTATTATTATTATTATTATTATCATTATCATTATTATTATTATTATTATTATTATTATTATTATTATTATTATTATTATTATTATTATTATCATTATTATCATTATTATTATTATTATTATTATTATTATTATTATTATTATTATTATTATTATTATTATTATTATTATTATTATTATTATTATTATTATCATTATCATTATTATTATTATTATTATTATTATTATTATTATTATTATTATTATTATTATTATTATTATTATTATTATTATTATTATTATTATTATTATTATTATTATTATTATTATTATTATTATTATTATTATTATTATTATTATTATTATTATTATTATTATTATTATTATTATTATTATTATTATTATTATTATTATTATTATTATTATTATTATTATTATTATTATTATTATTATTATTATTATTATTATTATTATTATTATTATTATTATTATTATTATTATTATTATTATTATTATTATTATTATTATTATTATTATTATTTTTTTATATTTTTTTTTATTTTTTTTGGGGGGAGGGGCGCCAAAATTTCCTTTCTCCCAGTATAACATGACCCACCACGCCACTGATACCATCTATACCATGTGTATAGTCGCACGGCCTACTCACAACCTGACAACTAAAGCATTACCTACCACCTGACCACGCAATTACAATTAGAAGGATTCCTATAGCCCGTACTCGCAACAAGCTGCAAAAAGTTTAAAAGATACATACCACGTATAGTAAAACTAAATGGGTACCTACTACGTACTCACAACTTAATAGGTACCTACTACGTACCCAAATGTGTACCTACCACATGTGCTTGTAATTATACTGGGAATATTTATACTCGACATGGATGCGTACTATACATTATCGCAAGTTCTGAAGTAAAGAAACATCTACTGCAACTCAACGCTTACTATACTAGGCTAGAATGATACCTACCACGTACTCGTCAAGTTTGAATCTAGTTTCAACATCTTCACCAACACTCTGAAAAGAAATAAAGGAAAACTGATAAAGAACTAACTGAGTTTTTGGCAAAGTGAGGCTATCTTGTCCGAATCTGAAGAATAAAAATAATATAAAAAAACAACAACAATAAACCTGCTTTTCCGAGAACTGAATAACCCGTGACTTGTCCTATATTGGAGTTTACATGAGTTTTGCATTTTAAATGATCCCTCAATTTGAAAGAAATGTTAAAACCCACAAATGAATGGTAAAAATAAATAGTTAAAATCTTGGAAGTGTTTTTAATGACTTGTCCTAAATCTCTTAATTAAGAAAAGTACAAGGATTTTTTTTTTTTTTTGTATAGGTGTAATTCGTATTTAATTCAGATTTTGTCTGCCACGCTGTTTTTGATGTTTAAGGAACAAACCTTGAATTTAAACCGCCTTTCAAAAAGGCTTTTATTTTTAACTCCACGTTAATCTTATCTATTTTTTCTTTTTTTTGTCTTTGTTCATAAGTGAAATTTTAGGTCATTGCCAGCCTTTTGTACCCCGCTTGATTTTTAGAATCTTAGATTTAAATTTGGAGATTTACTGATATTCTTATCAAATTGCACTTCAGTGACGTATTGTATACCCCCTAATGCATAAATGCCAATCGGATCATCATTCCAGCACTATAGCACCCTTCCCGCCCCATCTCCGTACGTACATACTGACATACGAGCAAATTTAAATTTAAAGTAAAACAGAATCTTGAAAAAGTAAATTTGCAGAAAGTAATCACAATGACCTTAAAAGAATCTAAAAAGTATGTGTGATGACTTTGTCACACATTTTATTTCGCGAAATGTCACAAAGGGCAGCGGCGGAACCACCGGCCAAAAAGTGTGTGCTTGTGTGGGGGGAAGGGGATGGAACGCAACTTTTGCTATCGACGTAGAAAAAGTACGGGGGCGTTTATAACGATATTTCTGAAAGCCTAGGGTCCGCACCACAACTTTTCGCATATGGCGATGGTTCCATGTGAGTCTTATTATTGTGTGTATAATTACACCAGATAGATAATAACAACAGATGAGTTTCCCCTTATGACACCCATGTGACGCTCTCCCTTGTCACACTTTATGACGTTCTCTCCTTGTAACACATATGTGACGTACTCCCCTTGTGACAGCTATGTGACGTTCTTTTTTAGTCCCACATATGAGACGTTCTCTCCTTGTCACATTTATGTGACGTGCTCCCCTTGTTACATATGTGACGTTTTTCCACTTGTCACACCTATGTGACTTTCTCTCCTTGTCACACCTATGTGACGTTCTCTCCTTTTCATGCATGTGTGATATTCTTACCTTTGTCACACCTATGGGAAGTTCAGTTAATACGTCAAGAAATTAAACTAATCTCAGTTTCTCAACGAAACGAAACTAGTAAAAATACGGTAATAAAAGTTCGGAGAATTTACAGGAAAGTATCGGTTGTAAAAAGGGAAGTTTACCGAACAGCAAACTTCTCTAACATGTTATCATGAATTTTTTAATGTTCAAAACTTGAAATTTTCCGATTTATGAGATAAGCTGTAAGGTACATTTGTAAATAGTGATAGTTTATAAACCTTTTGGTACCCAGTAGCTTAGAATTGTCCTAACTCGGTGACATAGGCCTATTTCTCAACTTGGATGTTTGGTACCATTATGTTCAGATGGTGAAACAATGATAAGACACATACCTCGGCTTCGAGCTTTGTAGTCTCGCCAGCCACAGGTCCCGGCCTCACCCCGTCGCCCTTGTCAGCCATCTAGCAGGAGAGAATAAAAAAACAAAAACGACTAGTAACTTAAATATCAAGTTAAGTCTAACAATAACAACATTTGCTTCCCCGCCCGTTTTTCATATCTTAGACTGGGTTATGCTAAGTTTCATCTTGGAATGTGAAGAAAATTACATACTATGGTCTGGATGGATGAAATAAGTGTGAATTAATCGTTTTCGTAGCAAAATTATTTTCTTATGGACCAAAATTATTCACGAGCAATTTTGTTCATAAGTCCTCTAAAAAATGACGTCATACACCTAGGGCCGGATTAAGAACTTGATGGACCTAGGCCTGAGCTCTGATCAGAGGCCTAGGAAAACGACTTTTGAAACACAATCAAATGACGGTTTTCTTTGTTTTTGATTTTGCAAAACTGTTAATCACATCGAAGGTGTCAATTGTTTCAAGAATTTTGTTTTCGATATTATTTTCTACCTCCAGATAAACCCCCCCCCCCCCCTTAGATCAAATTTCCCCCTTAAACGTTGCAAATACGACTTTTGCAATGGGATTAAATTTGGCAAATTGTGTGACCGACAAATCCCACAGCAATGTATCCATTTTTTGTGGCTTGAATCAATGCGCTGATGGCGCTATGTAACAACTGTGCGGCTTCCTATTGACACACTGCGTTTTATTGTCGCACGCTTCTTATTGTCCAATGAATGGAGGTTCTTATTGTCACACAAGTGTGACAATAATTACTCAGTAAATGTTATTGAATGAATTGACATTACTTATTTGACAATTTCTGACACCTAAACCTTCAAAAAGCTCCGTCGTCCCAGTAAGTGGAGGAGGCAATCAGTCATTAAGGGCGTTAGGGTAAACGGCATTAAACTGTTAAACGAATTGCCATTACTTAGTTTACAAATTTGGAAACCACCAGTTCAAAAATCCCCTTTGTACCAGTAGCTTTTTTTTTAGAGGGACGGGGGGCGGGGGGTATTAATCAACAACGGCATTGAATGAATTGTCATGACTTGTTTTACAATATTATGGTGTCACCTTATTGTCACACCATTTGTCCACCAACATGTTATGTTATTATCACAGTTGCTTTTTATTGTACGAATGGAGGTTCTTGTTGTCCACACGTGTGAAAATAAGAAGCACATTCGATGATATTTTGTGCGACAATAAGAAACACCATTCGTGACACAATACGAAGTGTGTGACAATAAGACGCAGTGTGTCGATAGGAAGCCTCACAAACAATAGTGATATCTAAAAAGGGTGCACAGCACTTATACATGCCCCCTTTGCCGCAATGTTTTTCACCGTCATTACCGTTTCAAAACCTTTACAACCGTACATGCAGGCCTATTAGGCGTATTTTGTTTCACAAACATTTTTTTTTATGACATATAGAACCAAAAAAGCGGTACAAAATATTTTCTTCACAGTGCTTTTGTGGGCCTATTTTTTTCCAGGGGCCTGGGTCTGCAGCCTTCTCACCCCTAGTCAGATAATATCTGACTGTAGTATACGCTATAGCCACTACATGGCTGATATACATAGTATGCAAGTATTGCCTTGCAAGTAGTGCCCTACTAAATGAAATGTTTATCTCAATCCCCTGCTTTATTCCGGCTCTGCATAAATTAATACAGATTAGAACATTAATATATTTCAAATCTATTTCAAGTTGTCCAACTTCTAAGAACAGAAGAAATAATTTTTCTTTTACATGGGCCACTCTATGAATTTGTATTCATAGAATAGAATGGGGGAGACTGTCCCGTGAGAGGATTTTACCTTTCCGGTTGCATACTACCTACCCGATTGGGAAGTAAAATTGAGAAGTTAGATGAATAAAATTGAGAAAAAATTGGTAAAACTGAACAAATATTTTGCGAAAAATTGGCAAAATTTCCCCCAAATTGGCAAATTTCCCACAAAATCTTACCTGGAAGTGAAATAAATTTTTCCAAAAATTAACTCAAATTCCGAAAATTTAGAAATTGCCCCAAAATGAAGGAAATTTCCTGAAAATCGAAGAAAATTTCTTTAAAATATATTGGGATAATTTCCCAAAATCGAATATTTCCCAATCAGCAAAAACTTAATTTACCAATACCAGTGTAACAGTTTACCCCCACCGAGAGGACCTTTCCTACGCCCCTGTTTGTGTCCTAGAGGAAGACAATTTACTTGCTCCAGTCTACTCAGCGCTGCTGGGGAGTTAACCTGCGATGGATTGCCGTCCTGTCCATGGGGATTCATGTGCTTTAAGAATCTAATCCGTTTACGCCGAGGAAACCGGGAATAAGCACCGGCCTGATGGGACCAAGTTCTGTGACTGGAGTATGGATATAACCTAAACGAACTTATAGACCTGTAAGCTGTACGCCTGTTCTAATTGACTTTTGGCAATTTTAGCCACTTCTCTGTATGAACGCTTTACTCGCATTGATCCACTCTGACTCGTAAATTTGCGCTACAATTCATCACAGTCTGACAGTTTGAAGATGTTCTTGTGTGATGCAAAATTGATGAACAGAAAGGCAGGTTTAGATCTGTATCTGTTATGTTGCTATTTACACTTCGTTCCTTACTTGATAAGTTTTTTGAAAAGGATAAGATGACATCTCCTAGACTTTGACTGATGGCACATAGATAAGATCATGAGCTTTTTGTCAGCAAATGCAGCTATACATTTCGCGTTTGTGTTCTGCAATGTGATTGGACGAGAGGAGACACACCCCTAATTTACATTGTAAATATTATCCTGTGCACAAACAAACGTTGTTGACATAATCATTAGAGAGTTACTTACTTGTTCATACAGTCCAGGAGCAACCAGAAAAACTGGGTACTTTGAAATACCCAAGAAATTGGGTACTTGTATGTATTACGACACCTTATGAGCCTACACTTTTGACTAGCCCACACTAAACGTATGGGTTTTTTTATTTTCCGCTCCGGATTGTCCAAAATTTCACTGGATATCCTGCAATTTTGGAGACGGATAGTTAATAGATATTAAACACTTTTTGCAGCTGCTTTTTGAAATTCACGGTCCCTTTTTTAAGAAAATTAACAAAACTGATTGCTCATAAAATGTTTATGTCCAGTAAAATTTTGGACAATCCGGAGCGAAAAATAAGAAACCGAATACGTTTAGTGTGGGCTAGTCAAATGTGTAGGCGCATGCGATGACGTGATACATAAGAGTACCCAATTTTTGGGACATGTATTAAATGTTTATTAGTTCAGTCTTGGATAACTCGACACGAGTGAACAGGCAGAAGGAGTACCAGTACAGCCTGTCCTCGTGGTTTTATTGCTTTGTCAATTCAGATGGTTTAATGTTAAATATTTCGATATACGATGGATGTATCAATACATCCCATGTGAAGGGATGTACCAGTACATCCCGTCTGGTTAGCAGATTGCTTTGTCCATGCTCATGGTTTAATGCTGAATATTTTGATTTACGATGGATGTATCAATACATCCCATGTGAAGGGATGTACCGGTACATCCCAGTCTGGTGAGCAGATACAAAAATGAGTTATCAGCCAATAGCTTTGGGATCTGAGCTGTACATGTGAAGACACTGAGGAGATAAATAATAGCAATTCCCAACTTGTGGACGGATGTACTGGTACATCCCAGAATGAAGATAGCTCCTAAAATATAATTTGAAGTTTATCACATGAAAAAACAACAAAGTTCCCCATCATGTCTAAGAATAGAAATTAAATGAGTTATAATATTTTTTCGTAATCAGGTAATGAAACGTGCGAAATGACGTTATTGTACTGTTTGAATTATGTTTTATGGAAGAAACATACAATATTTTACATAAGAAGACTTTTTTTACACTAAAAGATGTAAATTTGAATAACAAGGCGCACTTTTTGAAATTTGGTTAGGTAAATAATTCACTAAGGTAAGTATATTGATCTTAAGTTTAGGAATTATCTATGTTAAGATTAAAGTCAAAGATATTTCCAAGATATTTTCTTAAAAGTGACATTTTACTCATGTTAAAATGTGAACAGTAAAAAACGAGTTTGTTTTGCAGTAATTTTTGCTTTGATTTCAATTTATAAAAATTTGTATTGCTACTTCTTTACTTTATTAAAGATAAATGGTAAATTTGTGATTAACCAAGGACAAATTTCCAATTTCATTATTTTTCTGATATAACTATCATTTTTTTCAGTTAAATAATTGAATTATGAATTTCTTAATTTTTGAAAATGTTTCCTAAAACCTTAGTCCTCTTCCTTATAAGATATAAGCGTAACATTTAAACTAATCCTTTAATTGTGATACATGATTGAAAAACAGGATTTACATGCGATTAAAGAGACATATATGCCCGTGCGTATGTCACAAATTTGCATGAGAATGTTCATATTCATTCCACAAAATTGTACATTGATCAACGTCTATCCGATTTGGATGGTAGGGATTTATACTTCCGTGGTTTTATTGTAGCTGTAATTACATAACAGTCCGGAAGCATGTCTATTAATATAAACATTAAAAACACACGAGAATATTGAAGTCATGCAGCCATATTGTTCAGATGTTGCGATAAAATGGCATAGCTTCTAATTTATGTACTTCAAATATTAAAGATCATTGTGTTGAAAAACATTTGAATTTTTAAAATGGCCGTTTCGCGCCTAAAAGCCTAGCTCTATTTTCTATTTTATCTAATATTTCGAAAACGGCGTGGTAAACATATCAAATGGGAGTGGAGAAGTTGCAGCCATGGCAGTAAGGAAGGTATTTTCATAAGTTTTAAGTTTCCCATAGCGAAGATATTTTTCCCAGACGTATTTCAAATTTGAAAAATGTAACATTGCTTAAGGCTTTAACGTTAGGATAGCAAAGGATCATGGGAAATATCACAAAATGGCGGCTTCAATATAGCAAAATGTTCCCATTAATAGGAACATTGATTTTCCCATTAATAGGCATGCTACCGGAATAAATTAAGTTTGTTACTTTTGACTGTCTTTTATAATTGATTTTGATTGTTTTTCGATCTAGTGAGCTACATTTTCGAAATAGTAATCAAATATACACGACTCTTTTGCTGCAGTTGCCAGTTGCAGATTTTCCCTAAATCTTGTCTCCAAAATCAAGTTTCAACTTCCCTCTTGAGATGTGCCGCCCGGGCAGGTGCCTTCTTTGCACCATTTTTGTAGTAAAGATATCTTTTTTTAGTTTAAAACAAAAATGCATTTTTTATTTTAGGTCCAAAAAATGTTGTTTTAGTGTGTTATTTTTGTACTGCTGGTTCAATTTTACAAAATTGTTGTTGAATACTCATACTGCAGGTATCAAAATTGACTTCTTTCATACTGCGGATATCAAAATTGTATAATTTCATACTGCAGTTCCCAAAAAATATGTCATACTGCGGGTATGTTTTTCGGTTGGTGGGCTGCATACCCCTACCACTTTTGATATAAGGTGCCACTCAGCCCCCTCTTACCTCCGGGGGATAAAATTATCGCCCTGACAAATGTTTGGAAACAAGTTTTATGGTAAGTATAATTTATATCTAAAAAGGCGAAATCGTCATATGTGCACAATATTTAGAACTCCTTTCAAATTTTTTGATTGGTTGAAATTTTGCTGTGGGATTCGTTGTCTCGTATTGCAAAGTACTGTTTATAGTTATTTAAAACGCTTTAAAGGTTATTGCACGAGTTAGCCCAGTTGATTACGACGATCGGATGCGATTTTTTTTCTTCAAATTAAGAGTCGTGAGTTCGAGCCCCGGTAGAATCGTTTGTTGCGACTTTTGCTTGCATCTTCTTCTGTTTTTGTCCTCAGTAATTTTCATTTGGTGACTATTATTGTAGTAATATAATACTAATATTTCACTTTCGCTTTCTGACTAAAACGCATTCGCAAAAAAAACAAACAAGTTTCTCGTCACAGTAACGTAATGCGCTGTGTATGTAACTCGGCACACACAACGTACATGCTAGTGTCTGGCTGTACTGTGGTACAAACAGACAGTGGATCGGATCTTGCGCCCACAACCGGAAGTGACGTCAAATATCGCATCCCCAATTTTCCGTATTTCAATGAGACGAGCCTCCCTCTTCAAAGGATTAGTTCAGTGGTCAAGCATGTCCATCTTATATGAAAGAAGACTTCAAAGAAACAAAATGGTGAAAAAAGCATTGTCAAATCTTATTCCGTTAAGAAGATATTTATGTTTAAAGTTTGGTATCATTTATGTAAGCCCGAATGAAATCAGACTAGTTGTGATGTCACAGCCCTAGATTCCTCATTTTTTTTAAATGTATTTTAAAGAAAGTTTATTTAATTTTTTCACTATTTGAATTATTTTTCCTCAAACTTTGTTCTGGTGGTATATTATAAAAACCCTTCCTATATTCAGTTTTATTTTATTTTTGACATATCCCATGGTTTTTAAGCCACAAGATCGCAGGACAAAATATGATAGAATACATACAAACTTTGAGGAATCTGATATCAGTCGTTTCTACACAAATCCTATCAAACTTTACACTTAAATATCACCTTAATGGAATAAGATTTGTGAATGCTTTCGAAACCTTTGTGTTTCTTTTGGAGTCCTCTTTCACGTAAGAAGGATATGCTTGACCCTGAACTAATCCTATAACTGTTTAATGGGAATTGAAACCGAGAACTCTTCGTTATATCCGTCATATTGATATCGCACTTCCTAAAAAATGGTAGATTTCGACATGTTGTTGCATTAGATACAAATTTGAGCAATATTCCGGGCCAAGCTCTACAAAAGTCTTTGAAATATTTTAAAGATTTTATAAATCATAGCCTACCTGTGATCATTTCTGAGGCTTTAAAAAAAAAATGAGAATTTTATACTTAGGCATATAGTGTATGCATTGCCACTCTCTCCTAGGGGCGTATGGAAGGTCTCCCCTCAAGGAGGCAAGACCTTAAAAGAGTTCCGGGTTACTGGCGGGGAAAAATAACACTAAAAGTGCAAGCAAACATTGTTGCTAATCGGAAAATATCTTTATTTTTGGCACATTTTTCGGGAATTTTCTTCATTTTCGGGATATTTTCTTCAATTTTCGGAAAATCTTGCCATCTGTCTAAATGTTACTCAAATTTCCAATAATTTAACCAAAATTTCCAAAAACTTTACCAAAATTTCTTATAGATTAACAATTTTCCTTAGTTGTACTTTAATCATTTCCTTATTTTACCTCCCAACTAGCATGCAATCAGGAAGGTGAAATCAGACCCCCCCCCCTTCCTCCCCTCCTACGCCTATACTCTCACCTAGTAGACTTTCTACACCTCTCCTTTTCATACAAACTGATAACACCCTTTATTGGCTATGGACATTGGTCTATTGGTTGCAAGGGTATTAAACTCTGAGCATATCTGTTCTTGAATTTTGATGACGTATGATTGGGCAGACAGCTTAAAATAATTATGCAATTCTTTTAATTTCTTTCTAAATCTTGGCCAAAGAAAATGATGAGAAAGTTCATGTGGAATGATATGCTAGAATGGTATGCTGGAATGGTATTCTGGAATGTTATGCTGGAATGTTATGCTGTATGGAATGTTATGCTGAAATGTTATGCTGTACGGAATGTTATGCTGGAATGTTATACTGCATGGAATGTTATGCTGTATGGAATGTTATGCTGTATGGAATGTTATGCTGGATGTTATGCTGTATGGAATGTTATGCTGTATGAATGTTATGCTGGAATGTTATGCTGTATGGAATGTTATGCTGTATGGAATGTTATGCTGTATGGAATGTTATGCTGTATGGAATGTTATGCTGTATGGAATGTTATGCTGTATGAAATGTTATGCTGTATGGAATGTTATGCTGTATGGAATGTTATGCTGGAATGTTATGCTGTATGGAATGTTATGCTGTATGAAATGTTATGCTGTATGGAATGTTATGCTGTATGGAATGTTATGCTGTATGGAATGTTATGCTGTAAGGAATGTTATGCTGTATGGAATGTTATGCTGTATGGAATGTTATGCTGTATGGAATGTTATGCTGTATGGAATGTTATGCTATATGGAATGTTATGCTGTATGGAATGTTATGCTGTATGGAATGTTATGCTGTATGGAATGTTATGCTGTATGGAATGTTATGCTGTATGGAATGTTATGCTGTATGGAATGTTATGCTGTATGGAATGTTATGCTGGAATGTTATGCTATATGGAATGTTATGCTGTATGGAATGTTATGCTGTATGGAATGTTATGCTGTATGGAATGTTATGCTGTATGGTATGTAATGCTGCATGGAATTATATGCTGGAATGTTATGCTGGAATGTGATGCTGGAATGTTATGCTGGAATGTGATGCTGGAATGTTATGCTGGAATGTTATGCTGGAATGTTATGCTGAAATGTTATGCTGGAATGTTATGGGGACATGGCAAACACTCAAAAACAAAAATGATCAGAATTTGCAGCACCACTTCGAAGAACAAACATTTCAAAACAAAAAATACAAAAGTCGCCTTGTAATACATCACAAAATTTGCATAAAATATGTAAAATCGAGCCTGTGATTTAAAAACGCTGTATGGGTCCATGTTTAACCGATTTTTATGAAATTTGTTGCTACTATGATGGTTTGTAATAGAGTTAATTTAGCTTTTGTCGCATCTAACACCATTAAAACTTGCACTTTACGGGAACAAGATATGGCGGTTTTGACTTGTCCTTTGTATATGCCTATCACAGATCTACTGTAATCAGATACCTTACGTTTCTCGCGCCGTCACACAAAACTCAATTCTCGGCAAATACACGTTGTGCAAAAATTGTATTTACACTAAGAATTTACTCAATTATTTCAACGTGTATTAACGTATTGCGGTCATCCCTTCAAACTGCATCTTACACAATAAATGGCAAATATTTATTGAATGAAAAAAATATGAATTGAAAACATTCCGATAAACCAGCGACTCGTGAAAATTGCTTGCATTTGACTGTCATTTTCAGCAATATAGAAGATAATCATCTGATTAGGCCTAGCAGTGCCTAGAGGTAATTTACTGAGTAGCATTATTAGGGAATAAAAATGGCTGTAAATGTTTATGGACAAATACCATATAGGATAATCAGTAATAATTATGAAGTAATATTAAAGCTTTTCTAGAGCATTACTAGGGAATGAAGAAAAGCGGTACTGGGACAAACACACCTGTCCAAGAATGCAAGCGGTGTTTCGGGAAATGAGATTTTTACCTTTGGGGGAAAATATTGAGGAGATCAAATGTAAGGGAATTATGGGGATTTAAAAAAATAATTTTCTAGGTTAGGGAAAGAGTTCTTGTCTGTGCAAGTCTGTGGACAAAATAGAAGCATCAAGCTGTCAAGCTCAATTGCCTTTGATTTAAAAATCACTGAGAATAAAAGTGGTTGAAATTGATCTTATCCGTGCAAAGTTGTGATGCTTGAATATGCAGACTCATGTTCCCAACATTTTGATGGGCAGGGTGATGGGGAGGAGGGAGAGTGGGAAGGGGGGGGGGGAGAGCTCTGTTCCCAACTGTTCTATATTGTGCAATGCAATTGAGTATCGCTTTAAGATAAGTCGGGAAAATGCAAATTTTCGTCGGGCAAATTCGTCTTGGCTCGAAGTCAAGATACGCCCTGTCTGCGGCCCCTAATCGACATTAAGCAAAGGGTAAGGGGGGGGGGGCTACCCATTGGCTACGTGTTTGATCTCATCTTACTGCAAGAGAGATTTGGAGCCCACAGCAAATTCAGGTAGAGCATTTTAATTTCAGACCTAAGGATGTTTTAGCTTGCTTTTTTGCAATAGCATATCTTCTTATTTTTGGACAAAAAGGGGACTTCGATCGCTTTAGACCTAATGGGTCTCAGTTATAAATCAATTGGGGTCTTAGTTTTGTCAATAGTAAGGTTTATGTATAATATATCGCGGTCTCATTTTTCTTTTCTTTTTTTGCTAAATCATAGACCCGGAAGAGCTTGAGTGTCTGATGGCACATGATTCGCGGTCACAACTGAACAACCATGCACCTACTCATATTCCACCAAGCCCACTTCAAAACTCTTGTCATGGTAAACAAAAGTAAGACAGATCACATGTTATCAATTTCGAAATAAAATCAGTTATAACTCGTGTTCGATTATAAAAAGTAAGACAAATTTGAAGAAGAAGAAAAGAAAGAAAGAGAATACGGGCTAGCTTACCGTTCAAGTTGAAGAATACGTGGTAAAAGCAGCTAATTATAAGGCCAAATATCTCATGATCCTCTTACAGGGATACAAGTATCCTTCCTGGGCGCTTACGAGTCTTTTTCTGGAGCAAATGTATCACTTCAAGACGACGCTCTCGAAAGCGGAACATGAAACAAAAAAGGAATCGCCTTCAACACTTAAGACATTTCAAGTACACTGTGCTATGCACTAGTTGCAGTTGGTCGGTTCTACACTTGGTCGGTTTTACACTTGTATCTCTTGTTTATATACATGTACCTATTAGATATGTACTGAAGGTATTAAAACCTCGTTATAGCTATAGCAAATATCTTTTGATTAATTTCATTCATGCGTTTCATTCGAACTTGAATCGACGGCTGCTGTGTATAATTTACTTTTTGACTGTAAAAGAAATCAAAATTGTTACAAACAATTATATTCAACAGGCAGACAGGCAGATATGTATTGATTTCAGTTTTAATCGTGAAAAACGGAAAGACTGGTAGATCCATCGTGAGTCATGCTGAGGTCTCTTGCAAATCGTTTTCATGTAAAAATTCCGACTGAAGTTTCAAGCAAATTTCACAGAAAAAGATACAGAAAAAATTACATTTCAAAATTACATTTCTCTGGCGAGCGAAATACGTCTTAAATCTACGATAAGCATTGTTAAGGGCATTAGATACAAGTCAAGCATTATAAATTATGCTATGAAATGTATTGAGCATATCTGAAAATTTCGCAATGTCGAAAAAATGAATAAATCATCATTAAAGTTGTGATGGAAATACCTGTTGAATAATAATAATTCAGGCATGTTTACAATCATGAACTGTGGAGTAAGTTTGTATGAAAAAAACAGCGTGTTCTGAAGGTTTTAGAACTATTTTCTGTCTTTCTTTTATCTCCTTTTTTCTGTTTTAGATTTAAAGTCATGCAAAGTGTGAACAGAATAAATCAAAGATAAAGTTGATGCCTGTAGTCTAAAATCGCACTCCCTATATTGTTTCTGTAAGAAATCTAAATGAAATTAATTACCGTGACCAATTCATCACCCCCGCCCGTCCCCCAGAATTTCTAACTACACCCTTACTAACGAACCAAGAAATTTCACTAGCGAAATTCGCTGTAAGCTCATGTGCTATCTTTTTTTTATACTTTGATACTTTAAAGTTTATCTTATATAAAAGAAGACTTTCATAGAAACAAAATGGTGAAGAAATTACTTCAGTGTCTTATTCCGTTAACTGGTTAAGGAGATTAAGATTAAGGACTTTAAATCTTTGTCTTATCTGTGTAAAAATGACTGGTGTATGTAGTAAGTCTACTGTGGAAGGATGGCGCTCTCATCCCCACTTTCCTCACAATTGTTGATTTATTTTAAAGAAAATTGATATAATTGTTTTCAATTTTTCATTATTTTCCCTCAAACTTTCTTCAGGGTAGAGTTTAATTACCCTAACTAGATTCTCTTTGACTACTTTCCTGGCGTATTCAATGGTTTTTAATTTACAAATTCGAAGGACAATATATGATGAAGACTTTAAGGAATCTCTTTATGACGCCACAACTAGTCTAATTTCAGTCGTTTTACACAAATGATGCATATAAACTTATATTGAAATATACTTCTTTCACGGAATAAGATTTTTGAATGCTTTCTTCACCATTACATTTCTTTTAAAGTTCTTTTTCATATAAGATAGACTTTGCTTGACAACTGGCAGCAACTCCAATACTTAATATAATACCGCCGATACAATATCCCTGCAGTTTGCTTATCAATATTCATTATCATTTCACTAGGCAACATTATCTTTGATATGACGTGGCAGATTTCTTTTCACATCACCGAACATCTTATCAGTGACATCTGTTTCATTCTTTCAACAAACCTAGATAACCGAATAAATGTCGAAATACATAACAAAAGTTTCAAGAAAATTGTTTAAAACTTCATCAGTGAATACATACTTTAGTGACGTCACTTCCGTGACGTTTATTGATTGGTCAGTTGTCAGTATTTGTGTAAAACTTTCCGACCAATCAGAAACGATGAATGGTATTGTATATTCATCCTGTCTTAAATGGTATATGGGCGTGACGTTTTTACTTTACTTCACTTCACTTTTCACTTTACAAAATATGATATTGATTTTAAATCAATAACTTGACAAACACCGAATTTTCAAATTTAAAGTATTGTTTCCTTTTTGTAGAAACGACTGATAAGGAACGTCTACTACAGAAGAATGGCGCCTTTTTCACCATTGTTCGTTAAAGTCCTCTTTAGCTGTTTAGTACAACAAGTTTGAATCTATTCTCGTGCATCTATAGATAAGAACTTGAACTTGAAGATGAACTATTGCGACAAAACAGATAACCAGGCTGATGATGGCGGTGGGAACGATACCACATGCACCAGAATTCGTGACTTTCTGGAACACCATCCGACTTAGTTCTTTTCATTTTCTAAACCGTTCATTCGTTACTTTGCCTTGGAAAGAGAGAGAGAGCAATCATCGAAAATGTGGACCTACATCGTTTTAGCGGCTATGCTTGGGCTAGCACAAGCTCGAAGTAAGAAATTTAGAGCTTTATTAATCATTTCGTATTATCATTTTTTGTACATGTAGGCCAGTGTAGGAGCAGAGGGTTAGGGGATCCGACGACGACGCTTCTTCCCTAATTGTATTAGAGGATAAACGTATCTTAATTAACGGTAGTTTTATTAGCCCCCCCCCCCCTCCCTTTTCTCTTATCCCCTCTCCTCCACCTCCACCCAAAACAATCTTTACAACTATTCATACGACTCTGCTGTAAGCGGTAGTTTGCATTTGAATGGCTAAAGCAAAACGAAGGAAGGGTCTTTTCTCAGGGGGTAATAACCCTATAATCTCCGGTTACACGCGGGAAAATGCACTGGTAAACAATGTTGCAATCACTATTGTGGGTGCTTGTTATTGTGAACAATGCCATGCATATTGAGTGGTTTGGTGGAAGAGGAGTACTTTTGTTTTAGATCATTTTCAAAACAATCTCATAAATCACGTGTTAATGAATGGGCATAATCAGCGGCGAAGTAGAACGTTATGAATGGGAGAGGGGGTCCAGATGACAACGTTGCCGACGCGCTGGCTTCCCAAAACCTGAGCACGAATCGTACGCCTTGGGGCCCGTCCGTTTCAGGGCCCCTAGTTTGGGTCCACCTGGCAAAGCCCCCAAAAGCGTCACCGATTTACCGTTCTTTGAAGGAACCGTTAACATTGTATCTGCCATGGCCCTCAGTGGCGTGGTGGGTCATGTTTTACGTGGAGGGGGAGGGGGAGGACATTTAGGCGCCCCTGCGAAAAAAATTGCTCCTAAAGAAAACGTGCACACAACTCTAAATTGTTCTAAATATGTTCTCTCCACAGTGGCGTATTTAGTGGGAGTCAGGGGAAAACTTTCCCCCTCCCCCTCTCTCCTCCCCCTTGGTAAAGTTCCATAAGTGAAATGTAAGTAGCGGAATATACCACTATACATATTCGGAAAACAAAAAAATACTATAAAATTTAATTTATAAGGTTTAATATCGCCTAATAGAATTTGGTGATTAATTTGCCCCTATAGAGAATTTTTATTTTCGGAAAATGTTTCAAGCAATTTCCTTCATTTTTGGGAAATTTTTCAGGCAATTATATTCGGGCTTTTTCAAATTTCGAGAAATTCCCTTCATTTTCGGGTCATTTTCCTAAATTTTCGGGCATCTTTCCTTAACTTTCAGAATATTTTATTCCTTATCGATTTTCGGGACATTTGCTTCAATTTTCGAATTTTTTTGGGGAAATCGTCAATATTTGTACCAAAATTTGCAATACTTCTATTTCATCTTTAAAATGTCCAGGGATAGTTGTAATTTACGACCCTCCTTCTTCTTAAAGAACATTGTCATGGCTGGCCTTGGGTCATAATTTGCTGTTGGGGAACCATTCCATACAAATGACTAGTCTGTTACTTCATGTTGACTGCTGAGTGGAAGATCTTCATTTAGTATTTATCATCTATCAATTTAAAAGGAATAGGGTAAAAAAACTCACCACTGGGTGGGAAAAATCAAGAGGAATGGAGGAGGGAGGGGGAATTTCCCCTTGTTAGTATGTAAAAAAAAAAGCTTTGATTCAACTTCCCATGTGTCTGCCAGGACATTGTTGAACCATACTTTCTGCCCGGTTGGGGAATTATTAACTTATGTCCCTGGTCATAGCGACGACTCGCTTATCATTATGTACGCTGAAATACCCCTATGCCCCTGGTCATAACGACGACTCGCTTATCATCATGCACGCTGAAATATGCTCCTCTTAAGAGGTGATCCTTCCTTTGTCCCTGGTCATAACGACGACTCGCTTATCATCATGCACGCTGAAATATGCTCCACCTAAAAGGTGATCCTTTCTATGTCCTTGGTCATAACGACGACTCGCTTATCATCATGCACGCTGAAATATGCTCCACCTAAGAGGTGATCCTTGCTATGTCCTTGGTCATAACGACGACTCGCTTATCATCATGCACGCTGAAATATGCACCACCTAAGAGGTGATCCTTTCTATGGCCTTGGTCATAACGACGACTCGCTTATCATCATGCACGCTGAAATATGCTCCACCTAAGAGGTGATCCTTTCTATGTCCTTGGTCATAACGACGACTCGCTTATCATCATGCACGCTGAAATATGCTCCACCTAAGAGGTGATCCTTTCTATGTCCTTGGTCATAACGACGACTCGCTTATCATCATGCACGCTGAAATATGCTCCACCTAAGAGGTGATCCTTTCTATGTCCTTGGTCATAACGACGACTCGCTTATCATCATGTACGCTCAAATATGCTCCACCTAAAATATGCTCCACCTAAGGTGATCCTTTCTATGTCCTTGGTCATAACGACGACTCGCTTATCATCATGCATGTACACTAAAATATACTTCTCCTAAGAAGTGATCCTTCTTATGTCCTTGGTCATCCCGACGACCCACTTATCATCATGTACTCTGAAATCACACTATGAACAATCATTAAAGGCGCTGGCGGTCGAGGGCGTTAGTTTGTGCTAATTTTGCAGATTTTAAAAAGTCAATGAGAAAACACGTACAAATTTTGAGAACTCGGGTCTGGATTTAATCATGTTTATGATATTCCGTACCGCTGGGTGCAAGAAAGGTATTCAATTCAGTGTGAGACTCATAATAATTACGCCCTAACTATTCGGCCGCCAACTCCTTTAAATTTGTTTGTTTGATGAGGGCTTAACGGCACCACGACAGCGAGGGTCAAATTGTGCCTGAGAGGTTAGATCATTCCAGAGGTAGGAAGGAAAGAAAACAGGGGGAGATTGAGAGAAATATGAGAATTAAAAGCCAGAAAGCTGGGTTCAAGAAAGGAGGCGCATATGTAAACAAAAAAGTAGAGAGAGGGGTTGGGAGTAGGAGGACTAAATATAGTTGTAGAAGGAAGCATAATGCAGGAAGGAGATCATTTTATCCGGAGGTCTTTTTGGAAGAGCTCGGCTATTGAGTTGTGAGGAGCGAGGGGAGCTCTGGAAAGGTTGTGCATGGGGCAAGCAAGGAGAACGTGATGGACTGTGAGGGTGCAATGGAAACTGTTGCAGAGTGCTTGGGGGAGCCAATAAGGAGGTGGGAGTAAGTGAGATTGGTGTGACCTATTCTAAGATGGGTAATGTTAATGTTGTCGACATAGGAGAGGATGCGAATGGTGGGTTTGATCGGAATGGTAGGCTGGATGACGTGGAGTTTGTTATCAATTTGGGAACCCCATAAAGGGAAGCGATAAGCGGTTTGATGTCAGAAAGGGTTTTGGGAAATGGGGTAGGGGGAGGTTGAGGACAAGCTTAGCGGCTGCACATCAGCCCTGTCATTGCCAGGGATGCCAACATGACTGGGTATCCAGAAGAAAATAACGGATCTTGTTCTTATTATGGCTGCAAAGAAATTGATCTATTATGTCTTTATATCAACAAAATATGTTGCCAGAAACCAAAACATTGAGATAATGTGAAACTAAGACGGAAATAATGCATTTGGTCGAATTTAGATCACTCCATTATGAAATCATCTTGATAAAAGATGCATTATGATATAGAAACAAAAGTGAGGAGCAACTAAGCTCACTGAACCCAACCGTGCAGGAGGACACACTGCAGGGAAAATAGTTTAAATGCTCTTGATCACGTCCGATCACGTCCGATTTTTTTGTCTTATTGGGGGAGAAGGAAGAAAAAGGGAGGGGGGGGGGGGGGTAGCAGAGGAGAAAATTGGGAAGGCAAAAACGTGTCACCAAAGGTGGCACTGCGCGAGCGTAGCCTGCGCTAAATGACGTGGATCCAGGGTCCCGCCTAAGGGTCCAGGGGCGAAGCCCTGCAGATCCAGGGGGAAAGCTTCAGAAAACTATTCCAGTTTCCTGTTTTTGATGCCCCAAAATGGCTTCAACGGTTGAAATGAAACACAGAAATTTCAGGGAAAACCGTGGGGTCCGGGCGAATCCCTCAAATGGCTGAAACACGCGTATGGCTTAAACATGGCTGCAACACGCATAACTTCAATTGATGAAAAGAAGAAAGTTTTCAACTTTAACGTTAAAATCAAGTTGAGCTCAGATAAGCATTTGGATTACTATTTCTAAACACTCAGGTACAGAAGAAATAAAATAAGAGTATTCGGGAAAACTTTTAGATCTATATGAGTCAAATAGCTGTGAAAAGGTCACAAAAGCGTCGAATCTAAACGAGTTTTACCGTAAATTGATACTGCTAACTATTTCCCGACAAACCGGGCGAACAAGAATCTACGCTGGCACAGGCGACAGTCTGAATGGATCATCTCCCCAACGAGACTTTATACTTTAAAGTTTTCCGACAAACGGTATGATATATGTATTCCCGACAAACCGCAACATTTTCCCGACAATGTTTATTTTAATTTTTATGGGGGGGGGGGGTTGCTGACCCCCCTCTCCCCCTCCACTTTGTGACGCCCTTATATGTAGGTACAGTTACTGAGGCATCCGGATGGGAGAGTGGGAGGGTGAATAATTACAAAAGGGGTATAAGAAGGGTCATTTCTCAGGGGGCAAGAGCCCTAAAAATGTAAAATCGGTTTCAAGCGGAATAATTGCACGGCATTAAGTTTCTATCAAACATTGCTGCTGATCGAGAAATCTCCTTCAATTTTCCATTTTCGGGAAAGGGTTTCACAATTGCTTTTTCATTTTTTGGGGTATAAGGCCAAATTTGACAAATATTTCCAATGATTTAACCAAATTTTCTTCAATTTAGTAAATATTTATTTCAATAAAATCCCAATTTTACAGTACAGGAAGAGTACTTAGTCTTCCGGGTACTAAAATTATATTTTAATTTTCTGTGGTGTTAAGCAGGCAGGGGTCTGAATATTTTGGGTCCAAAATCTTAAATCATGTAAAACTAACTTTATGATGGATTTTCCCTCAGCTTGCGGACAGCAAAAAGTATCCGGTATTGCTATTGTTGGTGGAGAAGATTCAGTTCCCGGAGAATGGCCGTGGCAGGTTGGCATCAGGAACGACCCTAATTGCTGTAACGAGTACCACATGTGCGGCGGTAGTCTCATCAGCAACGAATGGGTGGTGACGGCTGGACACTGTTTCTAGTGAGTTTGATTGACTTTGTCATGTTTCTTAGTGGCATCAATGGGTTAGCTATCAGGAATATAGCTACACATTTTTTAAGAAAGGAAGGAAGGGGGTGAAAATCGTAAAAATTTCCGCGGAATCAAAGATTCCTAGGTAACCTCCCCACCCCAATTACTGGAACTTTTGAGAAAAAAAGAGATATTTTGATGCAAGAGTCGGATTTGAGGAAAAAAGAGATATTTTGATGCATGAGTCGGATATAGTAAGGAAAACCTGCACACGAGTATTTTGAGGAACTTAAAAAGTCAGATGTTCTGAGAAAAGAAACGGATATTTTGAGGAAAAATCTCGGAAATTTTGAGGGAAAAGTCGGAAATTTGCCAACTCTAAAAAGGCTCAAATTGAATTTTGGCTTTTGGTCAACCGAACTCTAAGACCGATTGGTTTTATCAGGATTACCAAAAAATCAAATAGAATTGTGCAAATGAGAATCTGTACAGATTTTCAAACTTTTTGATAATTACCCCCATACCCCCTTCTTTTTCCTCTTAAGCTATACGCTACTGGTTTGAATACCTCTCCTTCCACCTTCCCCGTGCCGTGCTCCCAAAACACTCCCCAAAGATATACGTCATAAAACGTAAGATGGTAAGGTCGTCGTAGGGTGGGTCTAAAACGAAGACCGAAGATGGAAGACTTTCAAAATCTCTGAAACGAAGACCTTCAAAACGAAGACTGAAGATGGAAGATTTCACAAGTCACTAAAACGGAAACCTCTAAACGAAGACCTCTAAAACGAAGACCTCTAATATGAAGGCCTCCAAAACGAAGACCTCTAAAACGAAGACCTCTAAAACGAAGACCTCTAAAACGAAGACCGATGAAACGAAGACCTCTAAAACGAGGAGCGATAAAACGACCGATGAAACCGATAAAACGAAGACCGATAAAACGAAGACCGATAAAACGAAGACCGATAAAACGAGGAGCGATAAAACGAAGACCGATGAAACGAAGACCTCTAAAACGAAGACCTCTAAAACGAAGACCTCTAAAACGAGGAGCGATAAAACGAAGGCCTCCAAAACGAAGACCTCTAAAACGAAGACCTCTAAAACGAAGACCGATAAAAGGAAGACCTATAAAACGAAGACCTCTAAAACTAAGACCTCTAAAACGAGGAGCGATAAAACGAAGACCGATGAAACGAAGACCGATAAAACGAAGACCTCTAAAACGAAGACCGATGAAACGAAGACCGATAAAAGGAAGACCGATAAAACGAAGACCTCTAAAACGAAGACCTCTAAAACGAAGACCGATGAAACGAAGACTTCTAAAACGAAGACCTCTAAAACGAAGACCTCTAAAACGAAATCCTCTCAAACGAAGACCGATGAAACGAAGACCGATAAAACGAAGACCTCAAAAACGAAGACCGATGAAACGAGGACCTCTAAAACGAAGACCTCTAAAACGAAGACCTCTAAAACGAAGACCTAAGACCTTTAAAACGATGACCTCTAAAACGAAGACCTCTAAAACGAAGACCTCTAAAACGAAGACCGATAAAAGGAAGACCGATAAAACGAAGACCGATAAAACGAAGACCGATAAAACGAGGAGCGATAAAACGAAGACCGATGAAACGAAGACCTCTAAAACGAAGACCTCTAAAACGAAGACCTCTAAAACGAAGACCGATAAAAGGAAGACCGATAAAACGAAGACCTCTAAAACGAAGACCTCTAAAACGAAATCCTCTCAAACGAAGACCGATGAAACGAAGACCGATAAAACGAAGACCTCAAAAACGAAGACCGATGAAACGAGGACCTCTAAAACGAAGACCTTTAAAACGATGACCGATAAAACGAAGACCTCTAAAACGAAGACCTCTAAAACGAAGACCTCTAAAACGAAGACCGATAAAAGGAAGACCGATAAAACGAAGACCTCTAAAACGAAGACCTCTAAAACGAAGACCGATGAAACGAAGACCTCTAAAACCAAGACCTCTAAAACGAAAACCTCTAAAACGAAAACCTCTCAAACGGAGACCGATGAAACGAAGACCGATAAAACGAAGACCGATGAAACGAAGACCTCTAAGACGAAGACCTCTAAGACGAAGACCTCTAAAACGATGGCCGATAAAACGAAGACCTCTAAAACGATGACCGATAAAACGAAGACCGATAAAACGAAGACCGATAAAACGAAGACCAATAAAACTAAGACCGATAAAACGAAGACCAATAAAACTAAGACCGATAAAAGTAATTGAAAGTGTGCATACTGTATGTTGACTTGGAAATGTTTTATTTAATGTTCGTGAAATAAATCATGGAATTGTATTGGAACTTGCTGATGTTTTATTCAACAGTAGTGTTGGCCCAAGACGACACTACGGAACAATGCTACACAAATTATTCCCAACTATTGGATAAATACGGATATATACTGTACGAAGTACGAACATGGTTTAATCGCCGAATACGACAATATGAGACTCAACATTAATTTTACAAAGGGGACATGCATGCAAACTCATGGACTATGCAGGTTTTTGGCAGTCGTTTTTGCAATAATAATAAAACAGATCAAACAATGGTCTATATGTTAAATGAATTTAAATATATTAATTACCATCTGCAATTTAATAATGTTGTGAAAACTTTATACTCAGAGACAAAAGATTAATCTCACATGTATCAAAAACGAGTGAAAATTCATACATGTACCTCTTTCTGCTTGATTTTCCATAAATTAAAAGATTAGTTCAGTGGTAGTTCAAAATAGTGAAGAAAGCATTCAAAAATCTTACTCCGTTTAAGGAGGTATTTAAGTTTAAAGATCTGTATCATTTGTGTAGAAACGGCTGAAGTCAGACTAGTTGTGACGTCACATCCTCAGACTCCTCAAAATTCTTGTATTCTATAATATAATTTTCATTTGTGGCTTAAAACCCATTGGATGTCAAGAAAGTAGTAAAACATAATCTAGTAAAAAAATTATATCATACTACCCGAAGAAAGTCTGATTTGATCACTGAACGAATCCTCTAAAGTCTGGCTATGGCACTTGATCATCCTAAGGACGCACATACTATGAACATATCGTGTTATATTTGATTTGCAACAAGATATCCAAATCTAGAATTCTATGTTAATGATTTTTATTCTATTATTTTTCGCAGCAGAGAGAAGAAACTCCAACCATATTCGTTCACGCTTGGGTCATACATGAAGGACACTGTTGATGCAAACCAAGAAACTCGTCAAATTGTAGAATCGATCGTTCATCCCGGCTATGACGACAACAGCCTGACCAATGACATCGCTCTGATCAGGCTAGCCGCACCAGTAGCTTACACCGATTACATCCAACCAGTATGTCTTCCTTCTCAGGACTCTGATGTAGCAGCTGGCACAACGTGTACCGTGACTGGTTGGGGTGACACTGAATGTAAGATCTTTCGTTGTTTCATCATACTTTTATAGGTAGGCAGGTTGGAAAGGGTAGTGTCACAGCCATAGAGGGTGAGGGTGAGGTGGGGTGCCGCGCACCGGCTGCTTACACCGGTTACATTCAACAAGTGTGTCTGCCTCCACAGAGCTCTGGTGTAGCAGATGACACAACGTGTATCGTAACAGGTTGAAGCGACACTGAATGGAACACTGGGCGGGGGAAGGGAAATGGGGGGGGGGGGAGGGGGTGGAAACCCCTAATATTTGAGAAAAAAACTTCCCGAATTGTATATTCCATATTTCTGAGCCAACTCCTGAAATTTCCCGATTTTCCAAAAAATGTTATCAAACTTTCCGATTTTTCCAAATCATGGTCTTAAAACACCCGATTTTTTCCAAATCATGGTCAAGGCTTTAGGAAACATTTTCAAAAATTTGGAAATTCTTAATTCAATTATTTAACTGAGAAAAATGATAGTTATATCAAAATAATAATGAAATTGGAAATTTGTCCTTGGTAAATCACAAATTTATCATTTATCTTTAACAAAGTGACGAGGTAGCAATACAAATTTTCATGAATCGAAATAAAAGCAACAATTACTGCAAAACAAACTCGTTTTTTTCACTGTTCACATTTTATTCTTTGAAAATATTCACATTTTAACATAAGTAAAATGTCATTTTAAAGAAAATATCTTAGAAATATCTTTAACTTCAATTTTAACATAGATAATTCCTAAACTTAAGATCAATACTTACCTAAATCAAGGAGCTTCTGTGTAGAAGCTCCTTGCCTAAATCAAACTTCAAAAAAGTGCGCCTTGTTATTTAAATTTACATCTTCCAATGTAAAAAAAAGTCTTTTTATGTAAAATGTTGTATATTTCTTCCATAAAACATAATTTAAACAGTACAATAACGTCATTTCGCACGTTTCAGTACGGAAAAATATTATAACTGGTTTAATTTCTATTCTTAGACATGATGGGGAACTTTGTTGTTTTTTCTTATGATAAACTTCAAATTATATTTTAGGAGCTGTCTTCATTCTGAGATGTACCAGTACATCCGCCCATAACTTGGAAATTGCTATTATTTGTCTCCTCAGTGTCTTCACATGTACAGCTCAGGTCCCAAAGCTATTGGCTGATAACTCATTTTCTTATCTGCTCACCAGACTGGGATGTACCGGTACATCCCGTCACATGGGATGTATTGATACATCCATCGTAAATCAAAATATTCAACATTAAACCATGAGCATGGACAAAGCAATCTGCTCACCAGACGGGATGTACTGGTACATCCTTTCACATGGGATGTATTGATACATCCATCGTATATCGAAATATTCAACATTAAACTATCTGAATTGACAAAGCAATAAAACCATGAGGACAGGCTGTACTGGTACTCCTTCTGCCTGTTCACTCGTGTCGAGTTATCCAAGACTGAACTAATAAACATTTTATACATGTCAAAAACGCAGTTTTGAATAAAAGCTCAATAATTTTAGATGAAAAAATATTAATTCTAAATAAAACGTGAAATTTTCATGCAAAAAGACGATTTACGGGTAACTATAAAAAAAAATGGTGAAATCCGAAATTTAAACATAGTAAAATATACAAAATATCTTAAGTGGGTTTTTACTGACTTTATTCCATGGGAAAAATTTCACTGACTTTATTCCATGGAAAAAAATGGAATAGCCCCAGAATTTCCCATTTCCTAAGTTTTGAAAATGTTTCCTAAAGCCTTGATTTTAAAACACCCGATTTTTCCAAATCCGAATCTAAATTTGATCGATTTTTTGGAACCCGGATCTAAAATTTACTCAATTTTCCGAATCAGCTTCTAAAATTTTCCGATTTTTCCAAATCGTGTTTTTAATTTCTTTTATGTTTCCAAACCAGATTCGGAAATTTGAAGTCATGATATCAAATTTTTCGATTATTCCCCAAAAATGTTTCCGATTTTTCTAAATCATGTTTTTCTTCTCTTTTATGTTTCCAAATCAGATTAAGAAATTTTTCGATTTTTTTAAGTCATGACATCAAATTTTCCGATCATTCCGAAAAATGTAATTAATCAAAATTGTCCAAAAATTGATGTAAATTAAAAAAAAAAAAAGCTGCATAATTTTTCAAGAAAATTGTTTAGCTTGCGGATTATCTAAAAAAAATTCCAAAAGAATATTTTGGTTTATATGCAGTTTGATACAAATTGCCCACATTTCATCAAAAGTTGGTCAAAAGTCGACTATTTTGGGCTTAATTTTTTGAAAAATTCACTGACCTTATTCCACTGGAGCACAGCAGCTTTTTAGAAGTATATTAAGGGCACAGCATGTTTGGTCGTAATAGTCTTTGAGATGCCTTGCAGCCTTGGCGACACCGTAGATACACGTCAGCACGCGTGCTGCATGAAATTTCAACCATTTTTCTTAGATCGATATTGTTGATAACAAATTTTCAGAGAAGTAACACAAATATCCCAGGGTGATAATATTATAGGCCAGATTCGTCACCCTTGGCCAGTGTGGGTCGTACCCCTCTTTCAGAGGCGTAGAAGCCAAGGGGAGGGGAGGGGGAGGGCAAGTTTCCCCTGACGGGATTAGCTTTCCCGGTTGAGCCATCTTTTTCCCGGTCAATCAGCCGCGAAATTAGAAATAAATGGTAACATTAGTAAAAAAATTATCCTGATATTGAAAAATTCCTCGTTAAAAAGGAAATTATTTTCTACCATCTCACCATATGCAGGTATGAATATTGATCGACCCAATTTGATTTTAAATTGTCCAAATTTGGTTAAAAATAGTCTAAATATGGTTGCAAATGGCCCAAGTTTGGTTAACGATGGCCCAAATTTACGTTAAAATGGCAACATTTTCTTAAAAATTGCGAAGGATAACAATCGCCTAATTTTGATTTTAAATTGCCCAAATTTGGTTAAACGTCGCCCAAATTGGGGTAGAAAATGGCCAAAGTTTGATAAAAATCACCCATATTTAGTTAAAAATCCCTCAAATTCAGTGGGTTAAAATTTGGCTTACAAATCGTCCATATTTTGTTACAAATTTTCCCAATGTCCTTAAAATCGCCCAAATAAGTAAAAATTGTCCAAATTTTGATAACTCCCACATGTGGTTACAAATAAGACAAATTTTGTTAAAAATTGCCCACATTTGCTTATTAAATTGCCCAAGTTAGGCTGTTAGGTTGAAAAGGAGCCCAAAATTGGTTACATTTACAAAATTTGCTTAAAACTCCCTAAATTTTAAACAAAAATCGTCTGACAGTCTGATCGCCAAATTGGGTTAAAAATCGTCCGTTTCGTCTAAAGTATAGCATAAGCTACTGTATCAATATTTTTTCAGGTAAGACGTTTTGCCTGGGGTTGATCCAACGGGTGAAGTCCCCGGAAGCTCCTGGAATATTTAATATATCAAGGTTTAAATTGGCCGAAAAATGACTCAAAACATGCTTAATGTTCAAACACATTTATCAAAAAGTGTGGGATGTATACCCCCCCCCCCCATCGCCCCACCCCGATCAACGCCATGGTAGCCGAGGTGTGGTATTTGAATAATTATTGAAAGACTAAGCTCCTGTCTATAACCGTGGATTTAAGTCCCTGCGTGAAAGGTGGGGATGTTCTACATCCTTCTGATTTCCCCCTCCCCCTCCCCCTCAAAAAAAATATTTAAAGTTTGTTGTTTAGAACACTCACTTTTTTTCTGGAGTATCGTCCATGATTGAAAATAAAACCATGTTCGGTCTATTACTTGGCTTAATTCTACGTTTAGCTAGCTCTGCGATCTGCCGTATGTTCGTACTTAATGACACACGCGCATACTTGCTATTGGGTAAGAAGAAGCGTCAAAGTAATAGCTCAGCTATTCTGAGTCTATGTATACACGTAAATTTAATCATTGGTGTTCACTTTACCAGTTCGCCTAACATGATTTTGATCAATTCACACTAAAAGATATACTTACAAAATTCTTATTGCTCAGGAAATATTATATGCGAGGAAGCGTATGAAACTATTGCCTAAGTTTGTTGTTTTTTTACCGGAAAAGAAGAGAGGGGGGAGGGAGGGAGAGGGGGAGTGTGGGGTAGCTATCCACCCCCTAGCCATCCTTCTGGATCCGCCCATGAGAATCACATATAATTTTTATCGATTTCTGTGGTCTGAATGTTCATTATAAATATCAAATTCTATAGACTCAAAATATGCATTTTTATTTGGTGAGCATCGGATGAGGGAGGGGGAGAGGGGGCAGGGTGTATGTTTGGGCACAAGACAATGACGTAAATACAAGGGCACATTTTTAGGGAAAATTGGGGCACCTTGTTACCATTGAAGGGGTGTATTCATTTTCATTCGAGTCATGATCTAAATTTTCAATCGAAAATCTTCACTGCAAATTTTGAAAAGCAATCTAAATAAAATCAAAGAAAAGATAAATATAAAAGATAAATAGGCTCGGGGGGGGGGGGGGGGGAAGTCGTGGCCTAGTGCATCAGTCGCTTACACCCAACCAGTAGTTCTGTCTCCACAGAACTCTGGTGTAGCAGATAATACAACGTATACTGTGACTGGTTGGGGTGACACTGAATGTAAGATATGTTTCATCTTAGATAGGGAATGGTAGTGATGCAGCCATGGAGGAATGGAAGGGTGGGGGAAGGAAGGGGGTAATTTACGGTCCAGTGTCCATCCAATTTATCGAAATTATTACTCTGCAGGTCCAACTTTTTAGATGTTGACATCGAAAGTTAAGGTTGAATCCTCACTTTTTGGATGCTGGTTACGTTTGATTATCGACAGGAATCGACTTGAACAATAAAGGACAAGGATAATTACGGCTAGATGTGCACCCGTAAATAAACATTTTAACCGAATGCTGAAAACTAACAAAAAACTGATTTTCTGCATTTCGCATGATATAACTTTTTTTCCATGCTTTAGAAGTGCAGGGAGGGAAAACTTTCATTTTACCCGAAATTCTCCAAAATTTCCTTTCAATTTCCTGGTGGGACGCAAATCCTTATGTGTGCATGAGTTTCAGAATAATTCTACCTTAAAGAACATTGTTGAACTTATTTCTTCCGAAGCCCTCAAATGTCATAACCTGTGTCATCTGGTCACGGGCGGAATGTTCCTACCAGCCTACCGAAAGTAGGCCTCACAACCAGGGCCGCCGAGAGGATCGCGGGACCGAGGTAGTAAAAAATCCGGGCCCGATGTCAGAATATTATGAAGAGCCTCAAATCAAACATGGTCATCACCTATTCCTGTTCCAATTTTACAAAAAATTTGAACGCACATTTCTTTTCTTAATTTGTGTAGGCACTTATGACCCGGGCTCTCTATAGGACCCGGGAACAATTCCTCCGCCTCCTTTTCAGCGGGACTGCTCACAACCTGGTGGTTTTATACAAAGTTTGACCTGACAATATTATCCCCCAATGTGGAGAAGGGGAGGGGGAGGGGGGGGGGAGCACAGGATCTGAGGGGCACTTTTCAACTGTCGTATTTTCAAAGCATAGCACAACGGTATAGATTTATGGGGTCAACACCCCCTCCCCCACCGGAACAAATTCTAAACTTTAATGGGTCTGAAAATTACCGGGGACCCATTTTCCCTCCTTTTTATTCTACAGCTTCAAAAGTTCAAGATATTTTGGTCCCAAATTTGGTAAAGTAAAACAATTTTATACCAAAAATCTACAGAAATTGGACAATCTATAGATCATAAGTCTTGAAATCGCCGGAATTAGACTTCCAGAACCAAAATTGATGGCGCTCCACCAGTGTAATTTGGGGTATTTTGCTTAATGTTTGTGTTACTTTCTTCAATCTGTCAATAAAAAGATCAATTATAATAAAGGGACTTACCTCCCTTGTTTTACAAGTTATAAGCCTGGAAAAGAAATTTTGGATACCCAACTTTGTCTTTATGCAAATTTTAGAATAGTGTATGCGCGCGAAATTTCACAAATTGAGTCTTTTTTAGGGCCGTATCTGTGTTACTTTCTATAATGAAAAGATCAGTTATATAAAGGTTTTGCAATGTTTGAAAGGAAATAACATGCTCCTTCTCTAAAAAGGCACTTGTCCTCTTTGGAAGGGCACTGTTCCTTTGAAAAAAAAAGAAGGCACTCTTCCCTCAGAAAAAGGACACTTTTCAAACTGTGAGAAAAGTGTGTGTGTGTGGGAGAGGGGGGGGGGGCATATTCCCCCTGGTTCCGCCGCCTATGGCCATGTACATCCATCCTCGTTCGACCTAGATTAGAACGCATTTTTGTTTCTCCAGCATTGCTGAATCCTGGCAACAAGTTGCAGGAAGTAGAGGTTCCCGCCATTGCTCGGGCTGTCTGTAACCAACCAGAATACTTGAATGGTGAGGTGCTGGACACCATGATCTGCGTTGGAACACTGGAAGGAGGCAAGGATTCATGCCAGGTTTGTATATAGTGGACGTGCTTAAGTATTAATATGATGCAAGGGGAAACGTTAAAACTATTGCGCTGGGGAAGGGGAGGGATAAGCGGGAATGAGGGGGTTATGAGGTCAGGTGATATGTGATACAATTATTAGGGAGGGGGATAATAAGGTCAGGCGATGTGTGATACAAATATTGGGGATGGGGAAGGGAGGGGGGATGAGGTCAAGTGATATGTGATACAAATATTGGGGATGGGAAAGTGGGAAGGGGTGGGGGGTAATGAGGTCCGGTAATTTTTGTGGGTCTGCAAACAGTGAGTTCACAACTGGTTATCAAAAAGATCTTTCTACATCAGGTGAAAACGCGGGTCATAGAATGAAAATTTTTGCTGATGGTGTATATAATTTTTAATTGTATCAAAATAGCTTTTAACTGTTCAGAGGCTAAATTTTACTGAAGAGACCAAACTAATGCCTGAAAATCTGAAGGGCAAAAAAAAGTAAGTGTCTCAAAATGTAATGGGCATTTTATCAAAATGTATGGCTCTTTTTACTAGTTTGGGGAGGGGGAAGGGGGAGGTCAAACAACCCAGTCGATGGCCCTGACTACAGTTATGCACAACTAGCCTTTTTAATGAGTTGGGGATTAGGTTCATGGGGGAGTCGGGGATACTTATTTTGCCAAGCCTGTTCGATACTGCGAGCCCTAGATTTTAAGGGTCAGATACTGACTTCTTTAGTTTTTCTTTCTGTATCTAGGGTGATAGCGGTGGACCCCTCGTCACCTTATCTACAGATGGTTCATGGCAGCTGGACGGCATTGTGAGCTGGGGTTACGGCTGTGCTGACGCCGGAAATCCAGGTGTGTACACCAGAGTAGGGCTCTACAGAGAATGGATCGAGAGCATCACTGGTTTAACTTTTGAATAAAATAACCAGATAATTCTGTTTGAAGTTATATGATTCACGGTCAATAGACAATAAATGAGAAGGAAATGCTTAACTTTTGGTTTTCAGTTTTATATTTTGAACTTCATCCTAGAGAAACTTGATAACAAATATGCAAAAGCCTGATAATTGTAAATAAGAAACATCACCAATTAGTCGACCTTCGCCACATTCCCTAATATTGCAGGTGTGAATCTTCCGTTTCATACATGCGTATGCTTAGGTACCCAGTTTTGGAGAGATGGAATTGACGGAAAAGGACATTGCCCGACAAACATTGGTAATCACCCCAGAGGAAAATTACAGTTGGAATTCCCATCTGGAATGAACTTGTCGCAACTCGAATTGAATATTCCTAACTGAAATGAACTGGTCCCTACTTGGAGAAAACCAATTCTCAACTGGGATGAACTGGTCTTAATTGGGATTGAACATATTCTTAACTTGGACCAGTTCATCCAAGTTGAATTTTATGAATTTCCGGTCGGAAAAAATTCCAGTTGGGAAAATCTCAAGTGGAAATTTCTCCTGGGACCTACTTCTGTTCCAATTTTACACCGTTTTTGTTAAGGACCAATTTTTACAGGTCATTATGACCTGGGGCAGTAGTGATAATGATTCCAATACACAATGCTGCCATATTGTGCCCCTTCATAAACAATTACCCTTCCAAACCCAACCCAACCCACCTCCCAACCCCTTTGATCCTCCATCAAACCACTCTCACGAACCTACCATCCCCGTAACACCTACCATCCCCGTTACACCTACCATCCCCATTACACCTTCTCCGTAACACCTACCATCCCCGTTACACCTGCCGTTCCCTGTTACACCTACCGTCCCCGTTACACCTACCGTCCTCATTACACCTACAGTCCCTGTTACACCTACCGTCCCCGTTACACCTACCATCCCGTTACACCTACCATCCCCGTTACACCTGCCGTCCCCGTTACACCTACCGTCCCCGTTACACCTACCATCCCTGTTACACCTACCGTCCTCGTTACATCTACCATCCCCGTTACACCTACCATCCCCATTACACCTACCATCCCCATTACACTTACCATCCCCAATACACTCATTCCTGTGCACATACAATCCTCAGTCCATTCACCGATCCCACCCATCCATACACAGATCGGGTGACAACCTGTATTCAGATTGGGTAGAAAGAGGGAGCCACCCACCATACCCAGATCAGGTAGCAACCATCCGTACCCAGGGCACCCACCCATACCAAGAACAGGTAGCAAGAGAGGGCCACCCACTTGTCCCCAGATCGGGTAATAATGTGGTCTAGAAGATAAAAGTGGCTAAATTAATTCAATTGGGTATACAACATGGTCTGGAAGTGTAGCATGAGGTGTACAAAGTGGGGAGCAGGGGGAGAGCACCCCCTCCCCTCTATACTTCCCCTAAATGTCCTCCGAGGTATATTAAAGATCTACAGACAGGAAGCAGTAACTTGAGCTTAATTGGAAGAAACCAGAACCAAAAGGTTTTGTCAATATTTAAATCATATTAATCCCTGGCCACTCATGCATACTAATGAAATTCAACATTTTTACACAATAATCATATACACACCAGCTAACTTCATAATTGTACCACATGTGAAACAAAACAGAGATGCAGTTGTTAAAATATGAGCATTTCCAGATTTTTACATTAGGCCCCGCCTACTCAATAATATGCATGACATCATCAAAAACAATAGGGCACATCTACGGACCATGTACCACATATGACATTAATCCAGAGTACCCTTCTTGAGATATCGCGTTTACGAGCTGGCCGTCACAAACACACACACACACACACCATCATGACCATATAGGTTCCTGATGATATCGCATCAGAACCAAAAATGCAATAAACTATAAAATAGCAAAACGATTCATCAATATCAGTTAAAAATTAACCATTTTACAGCATTTGGAATTTTAAGGCCATGTCATAATTCTAATTCGACTATGTGACATCACAAGGAGAAATTTATGTTAACTTATTGTTTTTAATCCATCACTAAATTTAGTTGAGTGGGGAAGGGGAGGGAAGGGGAAGAAGAAGAAGAAGGGGAGGGGAGGGGAGGAGGGGAGGGGGAGGGGAAGGGGAGGGGGGGGGGGAGGTGAGGGGAAGGGGGGGGAGGAGGGGAAGGGGAGGGGAGGGAAGGAAGGAAGGGAAGGGGAAGGGGAGGGGAAGAGGAGGGGAAGAGGAGGGGAAGGGGGAGGAGGGTGTCTGATGGCATTAACATCATAACTACTATACACCCATAGACCTTGAAATGAAAACTGTCCCATCCCCCATTTCTTTTATACAAGACCTTGTTTCAATAACATCTGAATTAAAAGGTGTATGGACATCTAGAGGCAACATGAGCTATAATCATAATGCTTTATAATCTATTAAAAACCATCATAGTAGCAAAATACTCCATGAAAACCAATTGAACATTCACCAATTCACAGCATTTTTCAATTATAGGGATTAATTTGCATACTTTATTCAAATTTTGTGATGTATTACAGGGTGACCTTAGTATTTTTTTTTTGGTGAATCCTTTGTTTTTTGAATGTCTATCAAATATCTTTAAAGTGATGCAGCAAATTCTGACAACTAGTTTGTCATTCGTTGCCATGCCAACAAAAGTCCAGACTAGCAGGAGTAGACCGTTCCGTCATTTCACTGACTAATATTTAAGAAAGAAATTTAAAGAATCACATGAAGATTTTGAGCTGTCTGCCGAAGTAACTGATCTGCTCAGATTTTGATACTCTTTCATCCAATATTGGAATTGATACATGTGCACAAACCTTTAACTGATTAGTCAAGAATAAAATATTCATATAATTTTCCAATGAATATTCATTATCTGATATTCTCTATGTCAATTTCACACCACATGACTTGTACTTACTGCTACTTGTACCAAAAACTTGTCTTCAATAATTGAAATACTAGGAAAATCATGTAATAAACCAGAAGCTACCAAGGGCTGAAGATAACTTTATACAATAAATGTATCAAAAACAGGAAAAGCCACAAGAATGGATACAAATCTCTTAAAATGCAACATATTTACTATATTGAATAAAAGAACTCAAACTTGACATATTTTCAAGTTGTAATGTTAGGTAATTTCTCTTTATCATTTTGCATGTTAAATCTGAAATCGATTTAAAAAACAAGTCTCAAAGAAAATCAAGGATGAAATATTATTTAAAACCAACAAAAGTTTTACACAAAGATTAACATTAAAACATTTAAAAGGCACTAATTATATTACTTGATATTCAATTTGCACTTTGCCATTCACTGTGTAACCCAATATGAATTACTTCTACAGTTAAGGATTAATTCAGGGCCTGGGATCAAGCAAGTCTTGTCTTAAATGATCCTACTTCTATAGAAACAAAATAGCAAAGGAAGCATATCTTCTAGAGGTATTTGAGTTTAAAGTTTGATATCATTTGTGTATAAACGACTGAAATCAGACTAGTTGTGATGTCATAGCCTCAGATTCCTTAAAATCGTTATGTATTCTTTCATATTTTGTCCTGCAATTGTGTGGCCTAAAACCCATTGGATATGTCAGAAAGTGGTAAAACTGAATCTAGGAAGGGTATTCATAATATATCACCTGAAGAAAGTTTGAGGGAAAATAATTTAAATAGTAAAAAAATTAAATAAACTTTCAAGAATATGAGCAAAAAAATGCCAACTTTCCACAGTAGACTTACTACACCAGTCATTTATACAAAGATAAGACAGAGCTTTAAACTTATATCTCCTTAATGAAATAAGATTTTTGAACGCTTTCTTCACCAGTTTGTTTCTGCTGAAGTCCTCTTTCATATAAGATGGACATGCTTGACCACTGAACTAATCCTTTAACGAATAAGATTTTTGAACGCTTTCTTCACCAATTTGTTTCTTCTGAAGTCCTGTTTCATATATGATGGACATGCTTGACCACTGAACTAATCCTTTAACGGATTCTGAAGTCCTGTTTCATATACGATGGACATGCTTGACCACTGAACTAATCCTCCAACGGAATAGAATTTTTGAAACGCTTTCTTCACCAGTTTGTTTCTTTCATATAAGATGGACATGCTTAACCCACTGAACTAATACTTTAACGGAATAAGATTTTTAAACGCTTTCTTTACCAGTTTGTATCTTCTGAGGTCCTCTTTCATATAAGATGGACATGCTTGACCACTGATTTAATCCTTTAACGGGATAAGATTTTTGAACGCTCTCTTCACTAGTTTGTTTCTTCTGAGGTCCTCTTTCATATAAGATGGACTTGCTTGACCCCTGAA